>CATOUR010000215.1:0-600000 GCA_951848785.1 Callosobruchus maculatus
ACAGTTCTGGTGACCAATCTGCCGGAGTCGGTGCGGCGGAGATACTCCTTGACCATAGTGTACTTGGGGATTACTGTAGACAACGAACAATGTTTCAACGAACACATAAAGAGAACTGCGGTGAAAGCAGAAAGAAAGGTGGCATTGCTGTCACGTATGATGCCAAACGTAGGCGGCCCAAGTATGCGAAAAATACAGATCTTGAACGGAGTTATCCACTCAGTTATGCTATACGGAGCTCCAATATGGTATAAAGCGATGGAGAGGAAAAAGCACCAGCAAACCGTAGACAGGGTGCAAAGGAAGACGCTGCTGAGGGCGGCCAGTGCGTATCGTACTGTGTCTACTAAAGCGCTACAGGATATAACAGCGGTACCGCCACTGCATTTGTTGGCCAAGGAGAGGAGATCTATGTATATCGGGGATGGTGCTCTGCCAGCGCGGCGGAGGACCGCCAGGCAGAAAACCATGGACGAGTGGCAGGGGATCCGGTCCAGTACAACGGAGGTGGCGCAGTGGACTAAGCGTCTGATTCCAAATATACAAGAGTGGGCAGAGTGTAAACACAGGACAACCTGCTATTTGAGTGCGACAGATGGTCCTATTAAGAAGCAGGAAGCGAGAGCGAACCTGCGTGAGGACCTGACTCCAGAGAACATGGTGCCCATCATGATATCGAGTGAGAAACGCTGGAAGATAGTACACAAGGTGGTTCAAGGCATCTTAAAATTGAAAGAGACAGAGGAACGTCGGGATATGTAACAAGAAGAAGCAGAAAGGGCAGAAAACACATACTTAGCTCATCTTGCACTGTGAAAAATATCGTTCACGATGATGCCCGGTGCAGACGGAGATCGAGCGGAGGTAAGGAAAGAGGGAATGGGTTTTAGCCGGTCGGGCCGTGGTGACATGTCGGATGGACGCGTTTGTGTCCGTTGGACATGACATCAGAGGACTTAAGCTGGTTCAACGTCGGGCGGGCAGACACTCTCTCACTCCTCCAGGTGTGCCAGTGTTTCTGCCCTTGCGATCAAGGCGATTCCCTAAACCCTCTATAATAAAAAAACTCCTTGACCATACTTGCCTCCTAGACACGACGCTGAGCCACCCCAAGAGTGAGTATCTCCGGCATGCAGTTGTCGCAATGCTCCCATCAACGAGCTATTCCTCATCTTCACTATCTCCGCTTCGTCCTTTCTTGAGATGAACCAATGCATATTTGTCTGTTCCGAACTGCATTCCGATAGCATGACTGTAATCTTGTACCACCCTCAGCGATTGTTGTAATTCGCGATGGTCGGAGGCATCAAGTTTTAGGTCATCGATATAAAACAGATGACTGACCCTATGCACCAGTGATTGAGCGTGCCACAGCTGTATCCTTTAGTATTCCCCCAGCGCTGTGAACATAGTAAAAAGTAAGATGCAAAAAAGCAGCGGACTCAAGGAGTGTCTCCTAGGAAGACGTCTATTTTGAAAGACACCAAGTTTCTCTGAATCCGAGTTTCACCTGATGGTATAGACAACCGGGTCTTCCAGAGTGGCATCAGTGTTTGATGTATCCCATCCCCTATCTGATTATCCACCGAAAGACATTCCAACAGCCGCACAATCAGCTCATGCGACGTGGTATCAAATGCCTTGCGACAGTCAATCCAGGCCATAGAAAGGTTTTGCTTGTACTGCACGGAGTCCTGCAAATTTTTGAAATAATTCAAGAACTTCAAATTGTCAAATTTTTTCAAATTATCTGCAGCCAGTTAGTCCTTTCTTTGACCCTCCCTGTTAATACACGTTGAGAAATACCTACAGGATTCAAATCTTGGAGGATACGCTTGTACAAGATTCTGGTGAAGAGCTTGTAACATGAGTTCAGACATGTTATTGGGCTGTAGCTTTTGGAATCAGACAAATCTTTGGTTTTATCTTATTATATACCATCGTATCTAGTAACCATGTGTGTCAGGATTTTTGACACAAATTCCTGGTCCTTATGCATCTCAATAATGGATCTCCAACAAATTCAGACAATTATCGCCTACTTTCGTTAATCTCTCATGCAAGCAAGGTTCTACTGTATATTTTACAGTCTCGTTTGGAGGGTTTTATTGGCTGGCAAATTTCTCAGGCGCAGGCAGGTCTTGTAAAAGGACATGGTACGCGTGAACAGATCTTAAACTTAAGACAGATTATTGAAAAAGCCAGAGAGCATTATTTTCCCGTTTTTATCTGCTTTGTGGACTATTCTAAGGCGTTTGATAATGTAACGTGGCCTAAACTGTGGGAAGTCCTTATCTCCATGGGAGTCCCTTACCACTTAGGATTTCTCATACAGCAACTCTATGAGTCTAGCTCAGCTCGTGTAAGAATTGATGGTAACCTGTCTGGTCAAACAGCAACCAGAAAAGAAGTTCGTCAGGGATGCGTATTATCTCCGATGTTATTTAACATTTACTCTGAATTTGTGATGCGACAGGTATTAGACAACTAGAATGGCGGTATAACTATTGGCGGAAGCAAAATATCTAACTTCAGATTTGCTGACAATACAACCCTTAGTGCTGCTTCTCAGGAAGAACTAGTAGCCCTATTGAATGTTTTAGAACAACACAGTGCAGCATATGGTCTTGGTATTAACTACAACAAGACCAAGGTTATTATCGTAGATAGAGAGCATGACAATCATCGAGAAATAAAGTCAATAGGCCGTTGTGAGGTAGTTCAAAGTTTTGTGTACCTCGGTTCTTTGATCGACAATTCAGGTAGCTGTGAGAATGAGATTCGACGGCGCATTCAACAGGCACGGGTGACCATGACAAAGCTTACTAAAATATGGTGTGACCATAACATCACTAAGGGCCGGTTGTACAAACGCTCAGTGAACTCCCGATCACGTAACCTTAAGTTCAGCGATGAACACGGTTCAACGGTTGACGGGTTGTACAAACTCTGTTCTGGGAAGGATCAGCTGAACTGGATCAAAAGAGGATTGGTAGCAATGGATATAGGGTATTTGGTGGCGAAACTAGTTACTTTTCGTTTTTAATGTTTAAAGTTATGCAGGTTATGTTAATGTCGCGTCTATAAATGTTAAATTCTGACATTCATCAAACTTTGTTGTCAGTCAAGAAGTATTTTGCAATTTTATAGTGGAATCCAAAAAAAGGGCGACTAATTTTACGACGAAAGAGGAGGCCGTATTAATAGAATTAGTGAAAAAATATAAGAATGAACTTGAGTTTGCGTGGAGAGACAGTTCGTGAAGTAAAGGTACTGAAAAGCAAATACGAAAATTCCAAAAAAGGACAAAACAAAAAATTGCCGATGAGAAACAGTACATTCATAGTACTGGCAGTGGGCCTTCGCAGGATTTCAAAATACAGGACTTGGACATATCAATAAAAGAAATAATCGGACCCCAAATAACCGGATTCACATCTACATTCGACGACGATGCGGAAACTTTATTATTGCTGATGTGCCTACAATTAATGGAGAATTTGTTCACGATACATTAGGTACAAATATCATTGGAAATTTTTGTTCGTTTTTTCTAATAATGTCATCCTCGGTCAAAATACTCCATCGTGTAACTGAAGTGAAAATATCGCATTTGACTATGTCATGTCACTCACGTCGGATGTTCAGGTTAGAAACTGATCAGCTGGTCGTAAACATCGCCATTTTAAACCTTGAACCGCCGTTAAACGCTCCCCGGTGGCCGTTCAACTTGATCCGAGGTTGAACTGAAGTCAAGGCTTGAACTTTGTTGGTACAACAGCAAATTAGGGATGAACTCGGTTCAAAGTTGAACTCGAGTTAAACTGTGTTTGTACAACCGGCCCTAAAGCTACCAAAATGTCACTGGTTAAGTCTCTTGTGTTTTCCATATTTTTGTATGTCTCGGAAACTTGGACTTTTAAAAAGGCAGATCGAGCTCGCATAGACGCTTTTGAAATGTGGACGTGGAGGAGAATGCTGAGAATTCCTCATACCGCCCATCGAACATTCTGTCGATGAGAATGCTTACATTCTTCGGACATATTCACAGAAGCGATAATATGGAGAAACTTGTAGTTCAGGGTCACGCCCCGAGTGGGCGGCGCCGTGGCCGTTCCCCTACACGCTGGGTGGATACGATGAAACAGTTGCTAGATATGAGTATCAAGAGCGCCACTGAACTGACAGTAAATCGCGAACGATGACGAGCTACAGTTCTCAAAACTATTGATAATATTCGTGTTGGCAATACTCTAGCTCCGACGAGTTCACAACATGCCTGTTAAGACATTGTGACTATGATGATGATGCGTCTCAATAAACCGGCCACTAAACACCAAACCAAGAAGTGCTGCGTAAATGAACTGGACTACAGGCCAATCAGCTCACCGGATTTGTAAATTTGAAGGGACAAGAGTGCCTGTTCTCTCTTGTTTCCCGATTAGCATACCGGCCATTCGAATTCCTCCTTTCGAGAGGAATAATGAGCCAATACAGTCGCTCGGGCGTGTCAAAGGACTCCGAGTCTTTTCTCTGGGATGTCAAAGATTTACATAATTATCGGATCCAAGTGCAACGTTTCTCCTTTTGGATTCATTGCTTTTATTTCCAGGTTTGCTGTCGCACTTTGAAGTTTGGCGAAAATGAAGCTTGAGTCTGGATCTTATCCAGTATATTTAATTGGATTTTGTATCTAAATATGCATTAAATGTCTAACGCTAATTCCTGTTAATCCATTTGTGTGTATTTGTTTATCAATTTTAGCTGTATTTCTTAATGCAGCTGCTGGTAAATAACCTGCGTACCTATTTAGAGCCAGAAAGTACTTCTCATCATGTAATCTCCTCATGCTATATAAAGGCCAGGTAAGACCTGGCCTGGAGTATTGTTCTCATCTCTGGGGAGTTGCTGCCCCTACTACCCTATCTATACTAGAAGCCGCCCAGAGAAGGGCAATTCGACAAATTGGCGACCCAGCCTTAACACGCCACCTCCAGCCACTTTCACAGCGGCGTGTTGTTGGTGACCTCTCACTCTTCTTGTCTAAGGCCGTCGTTCTTCATACATCAAGAACCGAGTGGTACAACCGCACATTTATTCCCAGGATGTCCAAGGCTTGGAATGGAGTGCCAGGAGATGTACATATACTCTGTTACCTGATAGTTTAAACTGGCTTGACGTCTATTTGATAGTTATCGGTTGACGAAGGAGTGTATTACAAATTTAATTTTTTACTAGTGGTGTTGATTGGCAGTACTGCGATCAGGACCGTATTAGTAATATTCTCACTGAATATCTCATTGCCAAAAAGGAACCACTATTTTTGTAAACAAGAAATTGCTTCAATATTCAGAAATTCGCAGCAAAAATGGTTTGTTAAAGGAAATAGATTGTCTTGTTGATTCATATTAAAATGTTTATTCTTTCTATGAAAATGTTTCTAATTAAATTACTAATTATTAGGTACCTCAGTAATGTTCAGTTCTAATTAAACTAAATTTTCTGAAATAGCTCCATACATCTTTTACTATTTGTATAGCTATCACGATGCCCTTTAACGTTATATTTTCCCCCATTGCTTCAAAAAGAAATGTTTGGAACTCAGTGGTTGTGCATTGTTAAGCTAAAAATGCTTTCATCTTCACTCCTGCCTTATTTAAAGCGTAATCATCATCATTCAGATCAGCCATACTGATATCCAGTAAGAAATGCCGGATTTTTCGAGAAAATGTAAAATAAGCATAGACCTCAGAGCATAGACTCAGTCTGGGGTATTTTTAGTTATCCGTAGCTGAACAGCTGTTCGCTGTTGACACGGCTAACAGTTTAAAGTAACAGGGTATATTTACTGGGCAACAAACCTCCCATAACAAAGTCCTTTGACAGCAGCCGCGGTAAATTTAGGCTCTATCTACGCGGTCTGCTCAGTTATAAAAAAATATTTCGCTACTTTAACTATTACTACTATTACTTCTCATTGCCCTATCTGTTCTACTGGAACCTTCAACTTTTGTAATTTTTCATAAGTGTTTCAACTTATGATTTTATTATTTATGCTCTTATAGGTTTGAGGCTTCTCTTCTTATATCTATTCTGGCTGTAACTATATGTAACTATATGAGTATGAGTATGAACAGTGTACAGTATTTATGTTAGTGATTTAAGTTTGGTTAAGTTGTCAACAGTTTTTAACTATTATGTATTTATATCATACTATTTATAGCTATGGTTGCAGATAAAGTAGAGTACTAAAAAGTAACAGTATGCCATTCGATACTTTGTTGCTTTCAAAATAGATCGTTTGACTAAGTCGATTTGTATAACGGAAAGAGCAAGCAAAGGATTTAGAATAACCTAAAAAGTAAACAGCTATGTGGATAATACTTTCAGGTGCAGTATTTTAACAACGTATTACATGATAGTATAGTAGGAACCAATTTTTTTTTATGGTGAGCCTCCCGCATAGGCTAAAAGCCTATGGCGCTGTAGAAGCGCTGTGAGAGGATAAGTATCGGTGCACGTTAGATTTGGAACGCTGCAGGTTGTAGCTGTCGCGAAACAAATTCCCGGCAGCTCATTCCACAGCGTCGAAGTTCTCCAAAGGAAGCAATGCTGGTGGAGGCTGGTACGGAGGGTAGGGACCTCGACCTGGTAAGGATGAGCTCGCAGAGCCTCTCTAGGGTTCCTTGTTCGAACGGCCTTTGGTGTTATTATCTGGGAGAGCTCACTCGAACATCTTGCGCGACAGAATCTGTAAAACAGGGATAGGTCAGCCACCCTTCTTCGATTTTCCCGGCTGTGGAGGTCCTTTGTGAGGTTAGGCGTATCGATTAGTCTAATTGCTCTTTTCTGGATAGTTTCCAGAAGCTTTAGAGAGTGCTTTGGAGAGCATGCCCACACATGGGAGCAATACTACAGCGACGGTCGGATCTGTGCCTTGTAGAGCAGCAGTAGTTGCTCTAGTGTATACAGCTTTCTATAGCGGAACAAAACCCCAAGCTACAGGGATGACGTTTTAGCAATACTGACCAAGTGGTCGTGCCAAGACATGTTATTGTTGATTCCCAGAAGCTTGACGAAAGGTGACTCGAGTTTTGGGTGACCCTCCACTTTCACAGTTGGTAAGCCAACGTGAGGCTTCTTTGTAAGTGTTGTTCCTTGAGTTCTCTGTACGTCGAACTGTACTTTATTGATTGATTGGACCTACAACTGTGATATAACGATTTTTGATGAGCAGCAAATTAAAATAATTGGCATCGACTTCAAGGAATGTATAGGAAGCCTCTTTCATGCAATCATTACAGTTATAATTGCGTCATTAGTAATTATCAGTGGAGCTCCAGCGAAAATATAGAAAGATTCAATATGATACGGAGCAAAAACGAACACCTGACACAAAACAATGAGATACAAAAGGTTTTTCTAAATGATGCAACAATGGATAGAAGATTTGTCTAATTTTCTCATGAATGAAGGAGCAGTTTGACAGAGACACGAAGAATTTGCTGAAGAAGAACGAGGAAACTATAGCTAAGCTTCAAGGACAACACAGAGTAGCCATGAGGGAACTTACAGCAGACCGGGATAAGCTAAAGCAGTTGCTTGACTCTCATTAAGAGCAAGTTTGAAAGAGACAAAAATAATCTGTTGAAGAAGAATGACGAACACGAGGCAGCCTTGAGAAAGCTCAACGAAAAACACGACAGAGAAGTTTCTGCTTTGAAAAATGAAATCAAGAGATTGAAGGCTTTGGGTCAGCCGAAGAAAGCGGAGGATAGATGTGACCAAGTTAAGGACGAAAATGCAATGTTCAAACAGAAGATTACCCAGCTGGAGGCTGACAACGCATCCTTAAAGAAATACCTGGACCACGCGATTGTGCAAGCCAAAAAGACCGGGTTCAAGGAAGACGAGTCAAGGTTGAGTGAAAGGTTGGTGCATCATGAAGCAGAAATTGCAACGATTTGCATAATAATGGATTTTGACCCTTGGCAGGCAGAGGATCAACGGAGTGTAGTTGTTTTTGGCTAAGAACTTGTCCCCTTTGATGAAGCTTCTGACGAGCTTCAGCATTTTTTCTTTTTTAACGAGTGACTTTCGAAAATCCTTAGTGAGAAGTTTTTAAATGAACACTCTGTATAAGACGACCGACATGAGAAAGAGCAAGGCGGAATTTGATGCTTTGTCATGAAAGTAGGTTTACTATTATAGCAGAAACTTATTGACCTATATATCTCCGATACAGGTAGCTAAAGAAGGAGCTTTTAATAGCCTTATAGTGGAACGTCGCTTGTAAAAGTGCTTGCGTCGGCTTCCACAGTATCGCCTTTAGCTTCACTGAGAATGGTTTTAGATTTTCTGAGTGGTGGTTACAACTTCGCGAGATACTTTGTTGGAAAAAATGTTGCTTTAAAATTCCACAGAAGTCCTATGCAGATAAGAAAAACGAGTATTTAGTAGATCGCTATAGGTGAACCCCAATTTTTTAAACTGTCAGTTTGCAAAATCTTATAAAGCATTCAAATTTATAAAATTTGGAAATTTGGAAGATTTGCAAAAATGGAAGATTCAGAGAATTAGTAAATTTTGAAAATTGCAAATACTTCGAAAATCTATAAAACTTTAGAAGATATACAAAAATTTGAAAAATCTTTAATATTTGGATCACTAGAAAAATTTGGAGAATTTCGGAACTTTCCCGATACTCCGATGCAAATAAGAAAAACGAGTATTTACACCCCCAATATTGAGCCCCAATTTTTTCAAACTATGAGTCTTATTCAAATTTTTAAAATTTGGAAAATTAGAAAAATTGGGAAGATGGAAGGTTTGGGGAATTATAGAATTTTTAAAATCTTCAAATATTTGGAAAATCTGAAATCTTTAGTGAATCTACAAAAGTTTGAAAATTTTTCAGTATGTGGAACATTTTGAAAATCTGCAAATATGTGGAAAATCTGTAAAACTTCAGAAAATCTATGGAGATTGAAACATTTTCAGTATTTGGAACACTAGAAAAATTTGGAGGATTTCAAAACCTTTCCGATGCTCCAATGCAGATAAAAAACGAGTATTTAAGTATCTACACCCCTATAGTTGAACTCCAATTTATTTTTGTCAGTTTTTAAAATCTTATAGATTATTATTATGTTATAAAATTCGGAAAATTCAGAAAAACGATAAGATGGAAGATTTGGAGAATTAGAAAATTTTGAAAATCTGTAAATATTTGGAAAACCTGTAAAACTTTGGAAAATCTGTAAATCTAGAGAAAATCTATGAAGATTGAAACATTTTTAATATTGGAACACTTTTCCGATGCTTAGATGCAGATAGGAAACGAGTACTTATACACCTGTAATCGTTAAACATCAAATTTTTTATATTGTCAGTTTCTAAAGTCCTGTAGATTATTCAAAGTTAAAAAATTTGGAAAATTAGAGAAATCTGGAAAATAGATTTGGAGAATATAGAAATTTTGAAAATCAGCAAATATTTGGAAAATTTTTAAAACTTTGGAAAATCGGCAAAACATTAGATAATCTACAAAAATTTGAAAAATATTCAATATTTGGAACGCTAGAAAAGTTTGGATAATTTCAGAACTTTTTCGATGCTCCTGTGCAGATAAGAAAAACAAATATTTAGACCCCTATCGGTGAACCCCAATTTTTTTAAACTGTCAGATTTCAAATCTTATATATTAATTAAACTGAATAATTTAGAAAATCAGAAAATTTAGGAAATAAAAAGATTTGGAGAATTAGAAATTTTTTGAATCTGCAAATATTTGGAAAATCTGTAAAACTTGAGAAAATCTACAAAAATCTGAAAAATGTTTAATATTTGGAACACTAGAAAAATTTCGAGAATTTGGGTAATTTGGAAACAGTATTTACTGAATATGCTTAAATTCAATTTTTTTTGTTCTTGAATAATGTATGTTTGCATATCTTTTTTACATAATATACATATATAAAATTAAATACTGAATATATAAGAGATTTCTTACAACAATTACAAAAAATGAAGTCAAGTTGATTGACTCAGTACTTCCCACACGTTACGCTGATACCAGTTTATTATTTTCCCATAGCATGAAGCTTTAGTCTAAGATCCTTGTAACCAAATAATCGCCAGCCCCCCCCCCCCCCCCAAAATTGTCATATGCCGCTAGGTCTTTCCTTCACAGGTCAATGGACAGCCTATTATCGATACTACAAACTTCTCAGTTTTACAACCCCCACCCCCCAACCACCTCACTTTCACCCCCACCCAAAAAACTTGTAGGAAATGATCAGGAACCCCTAAAACATCTAAAAACCAAATTTGAGTTGTTTTAATACTTTTCGTTCTTTGGTTATTGCTACGCTGCCACTGACACGATTTTTAACAAGCATAAGCGTTTTCCATTCTCACCACGGTAACAATATACTGTGCCAAAACTTCATTAGAATCAATTTAATAGTGTCCACGTTACAAAACACAAAACGATTTAAACCAATTAATTCTCGTATGTCTACAGAAAATTCTAAGTCCCTTAGTTTCCCTAATAGGCTAGGCAATGTTCGGATGGACCTAAAAAGGTGATTTGTGTCGCTAGATCTTCCTTCACAGGTTAGTCGACAGCCTATTATGAGTACAAGAAATTTTTTAGTTTTTCAAACCCCAACCCCCCAACCACCCCAATTTCACCCCCACCCAAAAAATCTCAAAAAATGATCAGGAACCTCTAAAACGCTTAAACGAAGTTTGAGCTGTTTTTATATTTTTATTTTTTCATTATTTCTGCGCCGCCACTGGCACGATTTATCAAAACCATAAGCATTTTCCATCTTCGCCATGGTAGTAATACTGTGTCAAAATTTCATTAACAGCAATTCAACAGTTTCCTCGTTACAACGATCTAAAGCAATACTCTCGTATGTTTATATCAGAAAAAATTCCTTTGCTTTCTCTAATATGCAAGGCAATGTTCGGACGGACATAAAAAAGTTATTTATGTCGCCAGGTCTTCCTTCACAGTAGACAGTCTATTATGAAAGCAACAAATTTTTCAATTTTACAACCCCCCCCACCCCCCAACCACCCCAATTTCACCCCCACCCAAAAAAAGTAGAAAATGATCAGGGACCTATAAAATGCCTAAAAACGAAGTTTCAGCAATATTTAATTTTTTTTTTTGTTTTTTGCTAATTACTCCGCCGCCTATGCACCGATTTTCAAAATTATAGGAACATTACCTACTACGACCCCACAGCATACCGCTGCCCAAATTTCATCACAATCCATGCAGCAGTTACTGAGATTACGACGTTAGAAAAACGCCAACAGACAGACGCACAGACAGACCGACAGACAGACCGACGGAAATGAGTGACGTGGATTTTCGTTATGTACACATCATAAAACGCCCAAAAAGCGTGTTATCTCAAAATCGAAAATTTTCGCGATCACAATACTCCCCTCACCTATCGGTGTGGGAAGTAAAACATTATGCATAACCTTTAGCTCCACAAAAATTTGCTGATTAAGGAAGCTTCTAGACAACCATGTGAGGTACATGGTAATTGCATATACGAACAAAAAACACCCCCTGTAATATCGGCAATTGCACGAAACGTACCGTTGAAACTGAAATGTACCAATTTAGTTAGGTCCATGTTGTAGTGACACCTGAACGCTGCGCTGGAGCGATCCTGGGATGCATCCTCCCAATCACCCCCCTCCTCACCTCTTGTGTGTTGTGCTCAGGACAGACTGTCAGTTTTTCTCTTTCTGCTTTGAATATGCTGCGCTGGCCACGGATCAGGATAGATAGATTTTTTTGTCACAAGGTTGTCGACAGTTTCAAAAGCAGGGTTTTGGACCACTAAGGAAAGCTTCACATACATCCAAAATGGTGAAGACTTCATTTTGTCAAAGAATTCGTTATAAAAAATTAGTGATTTCATTTTTCATTTTTTTACAAGAGATGATCGCCGATAGATAGAGCTATATTATACAGGGTGCTGTATGACGAGTGGAAGATAGTTTAGGAGAAGCTCATTTCCAACAAAAAAAGTTATACAGGGTGCAAGTAATATGTCTAACAAAATTTGACTCAAACATATATTTATGGTGATCGTAGAAAAAGTGTGCGTAAGAGCACATCAATAAAATTTTTGATAAAAAAAATAAGAAAAATTTGGAAGGCCTGGGTTTCGATCCAAAGACCCTGAGATCCACTAGCGGACTCTCGAACCACTGGGCCATCCTTCGATTAAGAAGATCTTTTCAACGAAACATATTTGATTAGGTACTTACTTACCGGAATCTGTAATCTGACTTCAACTTGAAACATTCAAAAACATATTTATTTCGATCGTAGACTTCGTCTCGAGCTGCAAACTTCATTCATCGACTGTGTTGCAACAAATATACACTAGCTACCAGTTTAGCAGTCCGTATTTTCGCGATTGGCTGGGAATCTAGAATCTAGTGTCGGAGTAGGACGTCGTTGGTGAAAGGAGCATCCTTACCGCCATGGTGACGTCACACGGGTTCGGGAGCCGTCGGCGTGTTTTCGGTACTCGATTCAAAAACCCATTTTTATTTTGATATAACTTTCGAATTATTGCGAAAAAAAAGAAAACAAAAACAGTTTTGTTTCCATTTCCATTTATGACAAAAAAATGTTTTATTCAAAACGTCAATTGTTATCTATCCAGAAGTGAAAGATTTTCTAGTGACAATGCCTGTGAACATTCCCGAACCAAGCCACTTAATGTCATTTTTATTTTTAACAAAATAGATGGCAAAGTCCGTAAAATTAATAGCGCTCCATAATGATAAGGCATCTCATGAAACCTGCAACTCCTCGCATCTATTAAATGTACAAGGTATATTACCACCGTCCTCGGTCTGCATTTTAATCTGATTATGGAGGCGGAGGTGTGAGACGGGAGCTTAATTTATTCTCTATAATTCACGGAAGATTAAAAATTAATTTGGCGAAAAGCAGCCTAGCAGCCAGCTAGCTGTTCGAGCGAGTTATTGGAAATTTCAGGTAAATTGACTTTGATTACTTTTTCTGCCTTTAGGTAAGTGTTCATTTATTAGAGGGTGTTCGACGATCTAGCTCATTACTTCTGATGTTTTAACGTCGATATTAAATTATATACGATGGGAAAGTACCAGGATCGGGTTTTATCTTCTTAATAAAAATAATAAGAACACCGCTAACTCTCCAATTAGATACCCATATAACAAAATTATATACACCTCGATATACACTGTACATAAGATGAATATCGGATCAACGGATATGTATATCCACAATTGGAGCAAGAATGTGCGTTGGATATATAATAGACTTCAAAAGGATATAAGATAAGATATACATTTTATGTACGTTTGTCGCGAACTTCCACATCCATGGCATATCCACTGAATGTACATATGTATGTCTAATGTACAAGCATAGTATGTGTAGCATACACCAGGTATGTACATGTTATTAATATATACTTACATACCAGAGTTTATACAATATACATACATGTCGAATGTTGAATCAATAGATATGTATATCCACAAATGGAACATGAACATCTAATAGATGTACAATAGACATAAAAAATATACATTTCATGTACGTTTGTCGTGAATTTCCTCATTCATAGTATATCCATTGAATGTACATTTATGTACTCTTAATGTACATAAATAGTATAATATGAAAGTTCAATATAGAGGCAGAAAACTAGACACACCTTATATATAGCGTTTATTGTAAATATAAATAAAATACAATAAACAGCAAGTGTCCCAAAAAAGTTAAAAACTTGTGCTTGGGTACAAAGTCATTATTATAAAATAGAAGCAACAAATAAGGGTTAATTCAGGAATATTTATATTTAAATATTTTGCGTCCTATAGATATTAGTAATAATAGGTATTACATATGTCAACAAGTTGGTGAATTTTAATGCGATTATTATTCACTATCCATTGTTTTAAACCATATTTGAATGAACTTAAAGGCACTAGACATTTTATGACATCGTAATAAAGTATTTTTCCTTCCTTTGGTACAACATTAGATGCATATCTTATGTCATATTGATATTCGTGTTTTGTCAAGTTTGATTTATTTTTGTATTGGTAAATACCTAATGACATGAAAAATGTTTGGTGGAATCTAGAATTTTTGTTTCAGAAAATAACAAGTCACTAGGATATGTATATTTCACTATATATAAAATTTTTATTATACGTTTTTGTATAATTTTTATTGCTTTTATATTATTTTTACATGCTGCGCTCCATACCACACAATATCGTATATGACTATGAACAAGTGTTTTGTATACAATGATCATCTGTTCATAGGTAAGTATAGTGGAAAGGTGTTTAGATTTGCTTATAACGTAACGTATCTTTTTGACAACATATTCTGTATGCTCCTTCCATTTGATATGGCAATCTAGATATATTCCTAAGTACTTGATGCTGGTGACTATTGATATAGGAGCTACCTGTCTACAACTGATTTGTAAGTTGGTGTATTTCGGTAAGCCGTTTGCGTACGACGCGAATGGAACAAAGTGAGTCTTGTTGAAATTGACTGTTAAAAGTCGACTACTTTTAAAACCATTTTCAGCCTTTGATTTTAATATTTCCCAACTGTCAGCAGAAAATATAACAGCTGTATCGTCTGCAAAACTCACCATATCTCCACTTACATCACCCGCAAATAGGTCATTTATATATATGTTGAAGAATAATGGTCCCAGTACCGTTCCTTGAGGAACACCGCACGTTATAGGCAATGGAGAACTAGAACATTTATTTATGACAACAGTTTGTGTTCTATTACTTAAGTAACTTTTAATTAGATGATAGATTTGACCCATAATTTTGTAAAGTTTTCATGAGTATCATATGATCAACTGTCTCAAATGCTTTTGCTAGGTCCACAAAGACACATAATGTTGGAATATTTCTGTCCACATTTTTGCATAGTTAGATTTCTAGTAACAATAATAATACATGGCAAAATCAATTGCTGTGATTGTCATCTCTTTATTGTTGGATGTCATGTCTGAAATCACAGAGAAATGAAGATATAAAATTTTGTAAGTGGTTTGCCCCGCCTACGACTTACCGTCAAACGCTGGATGCGAGTGTTATCAGTAGCCTGGAGATAACATTGCACAATATTTCACTCGATCAGGCAATCAGGCAGAACCGGTACCAGCACAAGCACGCTAACTACGGCTAAAGACGCGAACAGTGGAATGGCCAGAAATCAGCAATGGCGGCGTTATTTGTCGTTAGCGCAAGCGTAAACTACTAGATGTATACATGACACTTAGACCAACATCTTATATATATTCACATATGAATATATCTACGTGAATATACATAGTATATTACACTAGTGTATATCATTTTTCATATGTACATTCAACGTCCCATAGCTATTCGAAATACACATGTTGAAACTGGAATATCTAATGCACATTTTGTAGATGTACATATCCACATAGCGTTACGAGGGTACGTACTTATTACGAATTATTTTCGTGTGATAATAAGCGTAAACGCCAGATTGGTGGTTCTGAAAGGATAAGGAAGGCGTTCAATAATATTACCCTCTATAGGGGTTGAAAAATGGGGTTTCAAATAATAAAAACGGATGACATTGATACATGTCATATCTGGACACACCATATGTATAAAAAATTTCAGCCATTTTAAACAATATCAACAATTTTAGTTGGGAAGTGTACTGAAATGCTACCGCATTTTCATTCGGTTAGTTAAGGATTTTTTCACTGGGTGTCTCCAACTTTGGGGTTATGATGCAATGACAAAAAGTTTCCAAAATGCCTCTAGAACTCGAGTATTCGAGTCATCCGGTATCTTTCTTGACACTAAAATTACGCGTCATTGCCTTAACTTAACATAACTGATACGAGTGGCAGTTCTTTTCCACAATATTAATTAAAGACTAAACATTAAGTACTAGGCTTCATTGTATTGACGGCTTATGCCATCGAGCGAAGCTAATGTCAAAGGGCATGGATTTGAAGTACGTTTTTTTTATTAGTATTACGTACTATTTCTTGTGCAGTATATGAAGACTGCTTTTCGTCTTGACAGATCGAGCTCATCATGAATTTACACCATTACCATTTCGAACTAAAACTACATCCAAGTAACCCATGAATAAACGAAGAGGAAACTTCTAATATTTTCCCGTTCCGCGGTATATTTTCTCGTGTGACTGGCATTTACTATCGATTTCTGATCAAGATGCAACGGCTAACATAACACATGTACGCCTTCACGATTTGGTGGATGCCTTTAGCTAGAAAGCATTAACGTATACGCCAGATAGATGCGTTGTTTCTCTTCTATCTCGAAATAAAATCATCTTGAATTTGTGACTAACATTGTTTTTTTTTGACTGAACCACTTAGGACCGATTTTATCAACATGCATATACTAACAAAGGCTTTGACAAAGCTTTTCTATTGGATTTTATTCAGCAAATGCTTTCTATTGGGTATTGGGGACTTTATTAGTAGGTATCATCCAATATTGGAAAGAAAACTTCGGAGCTGGATGACACTTTTGTCAAAAATATTTTAGAATTCATGGATCAAAATCATAGCAGAAAATCAGAACAATGCGATTGATTTGCAAGTTAATGCCAGATTTTTCACGTTTACCTCATAATTATTGTATAATTGCTGATTGCGAACTGCGATAGTTTGTGACAGAAGCACAGCCACCTTAATTAATAACTAATAATTTCACCTCAGTCGGTCAGACTGATTATATATGCATATGAATAAAAATCCCCCCTGGTAGTTCCCCCCTTTCTCTGAAAAGTACATAAAGCACCTGATTCGCTTTCTGTCAATACGACAGGTTTCTAGTTTACAAAAAAATAAGGTTATACTTTTGCCAGCCTGCGAGCTCTGTCGTTCAGTTGGATAGGCAACCAGTAATGCACACTTGGACACAGATTAGCCAACAGTTAAATTTAAATCGTGTGCTTGTGAAATGAAATAAAATGTTAATTTTACCCCTTATATAATTACTATCGATAGTAAATTATTGTTTTGTCAAAACAGGGCACTAATTTGAATTTCTTGTCATCATTATCATTTGATAGACAAACAATCCAGTGATCAAAAGTTCAGATTAGCAATTGTTAAACTTTTTGTTAAACAAATAAATGCAATTTTTCACTCATTTAGGATGGAAAATCAGACTATAAATGATACTGGATGGTTTATAATGGTCCACTGTATATGAAGAATGTAATTTTTGACCTTCTTGAGGTAAACTTCAATAGAAATCAATAATTTCCAGAGTACGTTGGCAGGTGCATGTTCTTGAAAGGGCTGCTCTGATTGGTTTGGTCAAAGCCTTTGTTAAAATGTCGATGTTGATAAAATCGGGCCTGAGGGTAGTATTTCATTTCAGGGACGTAAAATATGTTTCGATTACATTCTATTAGAGTCACCGCTTAGCGTTAATCTAGTTTAAGTTATGCAAGGCACAATAAAGACAGTGAGAACAGGGCAAATAAGGGTACAAAATGCTTGCATACACTTTATGTTTAAAACAAAAAAACCTGACCATATCACATACAAGCTTTGAAGTGGTTGTGCACGGTTGAAAACTTCAAATGCCAGAAGAGCTTCTTTATTCCAATTTCTAACAACAAGTGCGGCCTCGTTGATGTCTGTGTTAACAAACTTAAGCTTTAAGCTAAAGATAACTCCACAAATTTTATAAAATAAAATAAAAGCTTGCGCCACTAAAATGCGCATATCTGCAAGTACCTTTAGGATCTGCGAAAAAGCGACAAAGAGGTCTGCAGCATCACAGTGTCATACGAAGGTAAATAAATAATCTTAACGTGCCAGTTAATCATAGTTTATACGTTGGGCTCGTATTTTAGCTGCGATTCGCGAGTTACGAGTTACAGCAACGTGTTCTGCTCGTATGTCGGTAGAGATTTACAATGTGCCGTCGGCATCGGCGACAACGACTGGCTACGACTGTCGTGAAAATACTAACGGGGAATCGTTTCAGTTAAGACGGGCTGAGAAATAGGGTGAGAAATTCGACGGGTCGTTTCAAATTGATGATTGAGGTCTTTCTCACCTGATTCTGATACACCTGTTTCCACAGCTCAGATCCAGTTGTTAGCTCTGAGGAAGTTGATTGCTTTAACGAAGGTTGGCCAAAGATCATAGGATCCGAGTAGGCGGCAGAAAAGATCTGCCTGTGGGCCATCTGGTACCTGAAGGTAACGGCAAACCATAGAAAGTCAGTGCTAAAAAGCTTTTTGGCGGAACGCAAAGGCGCATTCGCTTCACCTGACCAGATAAGCGCGCTTCTATGCCAACTGCATATGAAAGTCGATATACGAGGGTTGCTCTATATTTCCGTCGATCCACCAGTACGCAGACAGCTGTTTCACGCTTATTAGCGATCATCAGTGCGGGTACCAGATATCGCACAGGCAGATCTTTTCTGCCGAGTACTCTCACATGCTTTACATGTCTGATAAACATGAAAATGATGACGCTCTTACTCTCCGTCAGTCGACCTATGGCGCACTGATGATCGCCAATAAGCGTGAAACAGCTGTCTGCGTACTGGTGGATTGACGGAGATATAGAGCAACCCTCGTATATCATAGAGTCAGTTAGAAAAAATATTTTTTGCTATTACTTTAAACTTTCAAATGATATGTGGCTATCATTCAAAAATGTGCTTTTACATGCTGCCCAGATAAGCCAACCAAAGAGTAGCACTCAACCAAGACAACAATGAATTAGTAGCCACACACTGTCCGTTATTGAGGCACGTAGAAACCTTAAGATTTCAGGTCTGGATTCATACACAGAGCAAAATGCATATAGACAGCTCTCACGCGAGATTCAAAGATTATGCCGAAGAGATAAGAACACTTATCTGCAGCAATTGTGCAGGAAAATAGAGATACATGCCAATACTAACCATCCGAAAGAGATGTTTTTTAAGGTCAAATGCATCAGTCGGGATCCTAAACCCAAATCATGGGCTGTTAAAAATCCTGACAGACAGCTAATTATCAACTTGCATGAAGTTATTGAGGTATGGCGAAGTTATTGCGAAAATCTGTACCAAGAGGATGGCCTTCAGGCCCTCTCATTGGATTTAGAATATGAACCGGATATTCTTTTGTCTGAAGTGGAACATGCCCTCAACAAGTTAAAAACTAATAAAGCTACAGGCATTGATGCTATTTCTGCCGGAAAGTTAAAATACTTGGATGATCACGGCATCTCTCTTTTACGTAATTTTCGTAAGAATATCTGGTCCTCCGGTGTTTGGCCAGATGAATGGTACACATCAATTTTTGTTCCACTTCATAAAAAGGGATCTCCAACAAATCCAGACAATTATCGCCTACTTTCGTTAATCTCTCATGCAAGTAAGGGTCTACTATATATTTTACAATCTCGTTTGGAGGGGTTTATTGGCTGGCAAATTTCTCAGGCACAGGCAGGTTTCGTGAAAGGATGCGGTACGCGTGAACAGATCTTAAACTTAAGACAAAGTATTGAAAAAGCCAGAGAGCATTATTTTCCAGTTTTTATCTGCTTTGTGGACTATTGTAAGGCGTTTGATAACGTAAAGTGGCCTAAACTGTGGGAAATCCTCATCTCTATGGGAGTCCCTCATCACCTAGTGTTTCTCATACAGCAACTCTATGAGTCTAATTTGGCTCGTGTAAGAATTGATGGCAACCTGTCTGGTCAAACTGCAACCTGAAAATGAGTTAATCAGGAATGTGTATTATCTCTGATGTTATTTAACATTTACTCTGAATTTGTGATGAGTCAGGTATTGGACAACTGGAATGGCGGTATAATTATTGGCGGAAGCAAAATATCCAACTTTTAAGATTTGCTGACGATACAACCCTTATTGCTGCTTCTCAGGAAGAACTAGTAACCTTATTAAACATCTTATAATAACACAGTGCAGCGCATAGTCTTGGTATTAATTACAACAAGACGAATGTTATGATCGTAGATAGAGAGCATGATAACCATCGAGCAATAAAGTCAGTAGGCCGTTGTGAAGTAGTTCAAAATTTTGTGTACCTCGGTTCTTTGACCGATAATTCGGGTAGCTGTGAAAATGAGATTCAACGATGCATTCAACAGGCACGTGTGGCCATGACAAAGCTTACTAAAATATGGCGTGACCATAACATTACTGCAGCTACCAAAATGTCGTTGGTTCAGTGTTTTGTGTTCTCCATATTTTTGTATGCCTCGGAAATTTGGACTGTTAAAAAGGCAGATCAGAGAGTTCCTTATTCCGCCCATCGAGTGTAGTTCAGGATCATGCTCCGAGTGGGCGGCGCCGTGGCCGTTCCACTACACGCTGGGTGGATACGACGAAACAGTTACTGGATATGAGTATCAAGAGCGCCACTGAACTGACAGTGAATCGCGAACGATGGCGAGCTACAGTTCTCAAAACTATTGATAATATTCGTGGTGTCGGCAATACTCTAGCGCCGGTTTAATGTATTTTACAAGTTCACAACATGTCTGTTAAGACATTGTGACTATGATGATGATTAAACGCAAGCGTTGGAAATATTCCAACTCCACCGTCTTAATGATATCTGAGATCATATGAAGTACGCGGCTGTTTACCACAGCTTTCATGATGAAGCTTAGGTATATCACGTAGGCAATTGGTGAATGATAATCAGATTCCAATGACGGGCCAACTTAGGAATGTTGCTTTAAAATGTTAACTATCAACTTATAGCCTTGTTATACACAATTTATACGGTCACAAAGGCTAGTCGCGCGATTTAATAGTGTAAATAAACTAGTACCTATTTAATCGACTAACTTGGTCTGCTAAGTTTAGTTGTGTTAAGATTTCAGTTCAATTATATACCTATAGGTACTTACGTAAACCTCGCGACAAGGTTTTATGATCATATAAATTGTGCATAATGAGGCTATAAGTTGATAGTTAATACTTTAAAGGAACATTTTATTTTCTTCTTTTTAGAACATCTAAATAAAAGCTTTTTTTGAAAAGTTTTTTTTTATTTACTATATTCTGCTCATGAATCAATGAATTAATTAATGAAGATGGCAAAAACTAGTATAACCGTAACGTAAAATGACGTCCTTATACTTCTTGGGAGACTGGCCCGTATGCCAATAAAAGTGAGAATGTGAAGAGTTTACAGGGTCAATTATCTTGACTCTATTTTATAACCGAGCTCAAAAGTCTGCTTATTCTCCTGATTTCAGCTGAATAACCAAAGTTTTTCTCTGTAACGGTTATGGGAGGTTCTTCAGAAGCAACGATTTACACGAAAACTTTCGTAATATCTGTCCGACCGTAAAACCTGACAGTCTTTCGCATTATCGGGCATAACTCCTCAAATAAGACCGCAGCTTAACGTAAAATCCCTGAAATGTAAATATACATCAAGTCTTACACTCATGCCAGAAGTGTAGAGAAGCAAAAAAGTGCTCTTGATGGAACAGAGCGGATGCCGTATGCTGTAACATGCAGGACAAGATAAAAAGCTTCCTGTATCCACCCACCCATAAAAATCCTGTAGCACAAACGTTTGCTCACAAGGACATCTAAAAATACGGTCCAAGCAGCGGCGTATACTGAGAAGCAGGACAACGAAAAAATTTTCAATTAAAAATAGACGTAGGAAACGTGGGATTTATTTAGATTCCAACCATGACGTAAGCGTTATACCATGCTTCATGTTATTGTCCGCATGTTTATTTATTTATTTATTTACTTATTCAACGGTTTTCCATTATGCAACGAAAACAATGCAACTATTACTAAATATATCAGTTCTCTCTTTAAACTATAATAGGTACTATACAAACAGAAAAAAAATCTATACTCGAAGAACTAGTTGTACAGCTAGCACATTGATTCTTATTCTCTAGTTTTCAGGAAATACATATACATAACAAAAAAATTAGTTAACATGATTCATAGAATAATATAAAATATATATGTCCAAAAAAGTAATAATATAATGTTACTATGGCATATTCAGGTTAAAATGTTTCTCATGCGTTTCTTAATATATTTTATGTTGTCAGAAAGTATATCTACCTCGTGACGAAACGTGTTTCCATATCTGAGCATCCTGGTGATAGGTTCATACATACCATAATTTGTGGAGTGGTATGTTGGACTCTCAAATCAAGCTGCTATCAGAAAATGCCGGAAAAAGAATCGACTGTCAGCGGGATTCGAACCCGCGCCTCCGGAATTCTAATCCAGTACTCTTACCAGCTGGGCCATGGCGGTCATGGCAATCCAGGCGGCGAAGCGATCTCAAGAAACATCGAATTCTCTTCACGCCCACTGACGGCTCTACCTCCGCCATCTTCAGGTACTACGGAGCGGCTCGTATCTGTGCATCGAGGAGATCTGTTGGGTCAACATTTGATCTCCGACCACGTTCGACTCCAGATGACACCAGGTCAAGCCCGCATAGATCGATTTCCTCGAAAACTCGTGTCATAGTTTGGGGGCGCTTATTACAAATATGGCCGTTGTTTTAAGTTTCATGATCAGGTAGCGAATACCAAAGATTTTCAGGCCCTCAGATCTCCAATTTCGGCCTAAAAATCTAAAATCGTTATCTGGCTTCCTATCAGGACGAAAACCCGTATCATGCACAGCTTGAGGGCGCTAATTATAAATCTGGCCGTTATTTTGAGTTTCATGATCAAGTAACGAAAGTCAAAAAATTTCAGAACCTCCGATCTTCAAGTTTGGCCTAAAAATCTAAAATCATTATCTGACCACCTATCAGGACGAAAACTCGTATTATGTATAGTGTGAGGGCGCTAATTACAAACCTGGCCGTTATCCTGAGTTTCATAATCAGGTAACGAAAGTCAAAAATTTTACAACTGAAATACAGTTTTGTACCTTTGATTATATATGCAAACTTATTTTTTTGTAAAATCATAAGCATAACATAAATAAGATAAGAATTTGCTTGACACAAATATCGGATAGAAACAAAACTAATTGGGTTTCTAAGGGTACTGAATACCTATAATTACATGCCTTCTTCTTTAAGCTTTTTCCTTTCCTAGGAAAAGTAGAAAGCTAATAAAACTGGATCGTGAAACAACTAAAAAAAATGAGCTATTCCCTTAAAGCATTCTCAAGGGAAAGAAGTCTGTTGAACATGACAGCGATTCCAATTCTGCTGGGAGCATTATGATACACATCAGAGTGGTGATCAAGCAGATGGGCCGCCGCCAAGAAAAATATTTTGCTGTTATTGTAATTTACATGATATTACTTTGAAGAATAATAATAAAAAAAACAATTGTTGTTTTCAAGAAATGTTACTTTTTGGATATATAAAGTGTTACCTTTTTTTGCACCCCATCTTGTCCCCATGTCTTACGCATTTACGTTGACGGGTTATGACAGCGTGTTGTCGGCTAATTTCTATCCACCAATAGGGTCCATGCACCCAAAAAAAATACTGCTTTAAAGCAGTGACTTTCTTTGGTTTGCCGTTACCTCCGGGTACCAGATGGCGCACAGGCAGATCTTTTCTGCCGCCTACTCTCAAAAACTAGTATATTCGTGATGTAAGATGACGTCATCATACTGCCTGGAGACTGGCCCGTACGCCAATAAAAGTGAGAATGTGAAGAGTTTACAGGGTCAATTAACTTGACTCTATTTTATAACCGAGCTCAAAAGTCTGCTTATTCTCCTGATTTCAGCAGAATAACCAAAGTTTTTCTCTGTAATGGCTATGGGAAGTTCTTCAGAAGCAACGATTTACACGAAAACTTTCGTAATATCTGTGCGGCCATAAAACCTGACAGTTTTTCACATTATCGGGCATAACTCCTCAAATAAGACCGCAGCTTAACGTAAAATCCCTGAAATGTAAATATACATCAAGTCTTACACTAATGCCAGAAGTGTAGAGGAACAAAAAAGTGCTCTTGATGAAACACAGCGGATGCCGTATGCTGTAACATGCAGGACAAGATAAAAAGCTTCCTGTATCCACCCACCCATAGAAATCCTGTAGCACAAACGTTTGCTCACAAGGACATCTAAAAATACGGTCCAAGCAGCGGCGTATACTCAGAAGCAGGACAACGAGAAAATTCTTAATTAAAAATAGACGTAGGAAACGTAGGATTTTTTTAGATTCCAACCTTGACGTAAGTGTTATACCATGCTTCATGCTATTGTCCGCATGTTTATTTATTTATTTATTTATTCAACGGTTTCCCATTATGAAACAAAAACAATGCAACTATCACTAAATATATCAGTTCTCTCTTCAAACTATAATAGGTACTATACAAACAGAAAAAAAATCTATACTCGAGGAACTAGCTGTACAGCTAGCACATTGATTCTTATTCTCTAGTTTTCAGGAAATACATACATAACAAAAAAATTAGTTCAGATGATTAATAGAATAATATAAAACATATATATGTCCAAAAAGGTAATAATATAATGTAACTATGGCATATTCAGGTTAAAATGTTTCACATGCGTTTCTTAATATATTTTATGTTGTCAGAAAGTATATCAACCTCCTGACAAAACGCGTTTCCATATCTGAGCATCCTGGTGATAGGTTCATACGTACCATAATTTGTGGAGTGGTATGTTGGACTCTCAAATCAAGCTGCTATCAGAAAATGCCGGAAAAAGAATCGACTGTCAGCGGGATTCGAACCCGCGCCTCCGGAATTCTAGTCCAGTACTCTTACCAGCTGGGCCATGGCGGTCATGGCAATCCAGGCGGCGAAGCGATCTCAAGAAACATCGAATTCTCTTCACGCCCACTGACGACTTTACCTCCGTCATCTTCTGGTACTACGGAGCGGCTCGTAAATGTGCACCGAGGAAATCTGTTGGACAACATTTGATCTCTGACCACGTCCGACTCCAGACGTCACCAGGTCAAGCCCGCATAGATCGATTTCCTCGAAAACTCGTGTCATGTATAGTTTGGGGGCGCTTATTACAAATATGGCCGTTGTTTTAAGTTTCATGATCAGGTAACGAATACCAAAGATTTTCAGGCCCTCAGATCTTCAATTTCGGCCTAAAAATCTAAAATCGTTATCTGACTTCCTATCAGGACGAAAACTCGTATCATGTACAGTTTGAGCGCGCTAATTACAAATCTGGCCGTTATTTTGAGTTTCATGGTCAAGTAACGAAAGTCAAAAAATTTCAGAACCTCCGATCTTCAAGTTTGGCCTAAAAATCTAAAATCATTATCTGACCACCTATCAGGACGAAAACTCGTATCGTGTATAGTTTGAGGGCACTAATTACAAATCTGGCCGTTATTTTGAGTTTCATGGTCAAGTAACGAAAGCCAAAATTTTCAGGCTCTCCGATCTTCAAGTTTGGACTAAAAATCTAAAATCGTTATCTGACGTCCTATCAGGACAAAACCTCGTATCATGTATAGTTTGAGGGCGGTAATTACAAATCTGGCCGTTATTTTGAGTTTCATGATGGAGTAATGAAAGTCAAAAATTTTCATGCCCTCCGATCTTCAAGTTTGGCCTAAAAATCTAAAATAGTTATATGACGTCCTATCGGGACAAAAACTCGTATCATGTATAGTTTGAGAGCGTTAATTACAAATCTGACCGTTATTTTGAGTTTCATGATCAAGTTTGGCCTAAAAATCTAAAATCGTTATCTGACTACCTATCAAGACGAAAACTCGTATCATGTATAGTTTTAGGGCGCTTATTACAAATCTGGCCGTTATTTTGAGTTTCATGATCAAGTAACGAAAGTCAAAAATTTTCAGACCCTTCGATCTCCAAGTTTGGCCTAAAAATCTAAAATCGTTATCTGACTACCTACCAAGACGAAAGCTCGTATCGTGTATAGTTTTAGGGCGCTTATTACAAATCTGGCCGTTATTTTGAGTTTCATGATCAAGTAACGAAAGTCAAAAATTTTCAGACCCTTCGATCTCAAAGTTTGGCCTAAAAATCTAAAATCGTTATATGACGTCCTATCGGGACAAAAACTCGTATCATGTATAGTTTGAGAGCGTTAATTACAAATCTGGCCGTTATTTTGAGTTTCATGATCAAGTAACGAAAGTCAAAAATTTTCAGACCCTTCGATCTCCAAGTTTGGCCTAAAAATCTAAAATCGTTATCTGACATCCTATCAGAACGAAAACTCGTATCATGTATAGTTTGAGGGCGCTAATTACAATTCTGGCCGTTGTTTTGAGTTTCATGTCGAGGTAACGAAAGTCAAAAATTTTCAGGCCCTCCGATCTGCAAGTTCAGCCTAAAAATCTAAAACCGTTACCTGGCTTCCTATCGGGACAAAAATTCCTGTCATGTATAACTTGAGGGCGCTAATTACAAATATCGCCATTGTTGTGGGTTTTATGATCAGGTAACGAACATCAAAAATTATCAGAACCTTCGATCTTCAAAAGTTCAGCCCAAAAATCTAAAATCGTTATCTAGCCTCCTATCGGGACAAAAGCCCTGTCATGTAAAATTTGAGAGCGCTAATTACAAATGTGGCCGTTGCTTTAAGTTTCATGATCAGGTAGCGAAAGTCAAACATTTTCAGACCCTCCGATCTTCAAATTTGGCCTAAAAATCTAAAACTATGCGGCTTCCTATGGCCACAAAAACTCACGTCATGTATAATATTAGGGCGCTAATTACAAATATGGCTGTTGTTTTAAGTTTCATGGTCAGGTAACGAACATCAAAAATTATTAGGCTCTTCGACCTTCAACCTAAAAATCTAAAATCGTGATCTGGCTTCCTATCGGGACAAAAACTCCTGTCATGTGTATTGTATAATTTGAGGGCGCTAATTACAAATCTGGCGATTGTTTTGAGTTTCAATGCAGGGCACGCGAATGTGGCTGCCTGTGTTGAAGATTATGTCATGTAGGTGGTTTTGCAACTAACTACCTATTTTGAACCTGAATGCTTATGAAATGGAGCCACTTGCAACATAATAATTTCATTCGGCTGTAAAGAGAAGATTTAGTTCCAAGAATTTGGACTAAACTAAATTTTTGAGAAAATCTATGTAACTGATTTCAAAGCTATATGACTCATTTGTCGGAGAATTTCACTCGGCTGTAAAGATAAGATTTAGTTTCAAGAATCTGGACTTAATTAAATTTTTGAAAAATCTGTGTAACTGATTTCAAAGCTATATGACTCATTTGTTGGAGAATTTCGTTCGGCTGTAAAGATAAGATTTAGTTTCAAGAATCTGGACGAAATTAAATTTTTGAAAAAATCTATGTAACTAATTTCAAAGCTATATGACTCATCTGTCGAGTTTATGATTCTTGAGTGCCCGCCACTGTCCCAAACTGGTCGTGTCTGTGAAGCACAAGTCCCGCCAACACGAACCACGAAACGAAATAGTTAATGCTGCAACTATAAAGTGCAGCTACACGAAATGCCGCATCGTCTTGGTCGTCTTAGTTGTAAATATGTTGTAATACTAAAATCTCCCAGAGAATTTTATTGTCTCTTCTTTACTCATTCGTATTCGACCCGTTGTGTGCCATGTATCTAAACGTTTTCGTAAATTTCAATTTGAACTGAATTTGCTACTACTTGTGTTGAGCTGTCTAGGTGAATCTTAGGACCTTTTCTTACATTGGGTTTTTTTAATGAGTCATTCCTCTACTTTTTCTTATTCTTAGGATGCCGTATCTCTCCGGAGGTTGTTGTGGCTGTGTTTAGCCGTTTTCTATTGTTTAGCGCTGTTATCTGCTCGATTTCTGTTGTTATGGGCTGTTTTCTGTTCTATTTGGCTGTATTTGGTCGTTTTCTACGGTTTACATTTATTATCTGTTTCCTTTCTGTTGATTTCAGCTGTTTTCTGTTTTTTTCTGTTGTATTCGGCTGTCTTTAGTCGTTTTCTGTTGTTTCCCGCTGTTATCTGCGCGCTTTCTATTGTTTTGAGCTAGCTGTGAATCTATTTCGTTGTATTTGGTCGTTTTCTATCCTTTACAGTTGTTATCTGCTTGCTTCCTGTTGCTTTGAGCTGTTTCCTGTTCTTTTCTGTTGTATTCGGCTGTGTTTAGTCGTTTTCTGTTGTTCCCCGTGTAATCTGCACGCTTTCTGTTGTTTTGAGCTTGTTATGAATCTATTTGGTTGTATTTAGTCATTTTCAACGCAATTCTAATTTTTGATGTAGCTGCTCTGAACAGGTCTATTGAACTACAATAGGACCAGTCCAGATTCTTCAACCTTGATATGCGTGGTCTCCCAACCGATCTTTTTTCTGCATTTATTTCGCCTCATCACATCTCCCAAGTTTTCGAGTTTTCTTTTTTGAATGTTAAAAACCAATTCTGGATCTTTTCCTACTCGCAGCAGCACCTCATGGTTGCTAATTTTGTCGGTCCACAGAATACGGACCTTAACTCTTCAATTCATCTATTTAATGCATGCAGGTTCCGGATGGTCTCAAAACAGCTCTAGTTACTCTTATCCATAAAAATGTGTACTTGCCTAGCATTATTTCCCTTGCCAAACAATAAATGTAATTAAAAATTACGAACAAATAAATCTAATCAACATAATAGCAAAAATTTTCGAATTAAGCTTCTTAAGCTTCTACTTGGCTAGAGCATTGCAGCCCAAGATATTAAAATTCCAAACATGTATGTATGCATCTGAAGCCATAAAAGACAAAAAAATAGCCTTTGACAAGGTTAATCTTGGGCAGCTCCTGGATAGCTTGGTTTTCATGGGTGTAACATACATACTCTGCATTGCTATTCCTAAAATCCTATCTGTTGGGCTGGAGTCTCATGGTGAAGACAGTGTTACTTCAAACAAATATGTGATTACTTCAGGAGTACCACAGGGTGTTACATTGGGTCCACTCTTATTTATGATATTTATCAACCCTGCTTTCTGCCTTTCTCATTCTATCGGACTGCTTTTTGCAGATGATTTCAAATTTTTTAGAACAATAACCTCTTCAGGACTGAATTTTATTGAAGAAAGATATAAGTACCATAATTTATTGGCTCAAATATGGCAGAATATCAGTGAATGTCCAAAAATGTTGTGCAATGACCTTCAGATGGAAAACTATAGCTATAAAATACAACATTAATAAGGTAGTCTTAGAACACAAAAGTGAAATCAAAGAGTTATCTTGCAGAGGAATACGAGGTTCAATCCTCATTATGTCTAAATGCATATAAATATCTGTGGTTTATTACAAATAGTAGCTCATTCAACAGGCACGTGTGGCCATGACAAAGCTTACTAAAATACGGCATGACCATAGCATCACTATAGCTACCAAAATGTCACTGGTTCAGTCTCGTGTGTTCTCCATATTTTTGTATGCCTCGGAAACTTGGACTGTTAAAAAGGCAGACCGAGCTCGCATAGATACTTTTGAAATGTGAACATGGAGGAGAATGCTGAGAGTTCCTTATACCGTCCATCGAACTAATGTTTCCATATTGGATGACCTCGGTAATCCATTGTGTCGACGAGAATGCTTACATTCTTCGGACATATTCACAGAAGCGATAATATGGAGAAACTTGTAGTTCAGGGTCATGCCCGAGTGGGCGGCGCCGTGGCCGTTCCCTACACGCTGGGTGGATACGACGAAACAGTTGCTGGATATGAGTATCAAGAGCGTCACTGGACTGACAGTAAATCGCAAACAATGGCGAGCTACAGTTCTCAAAACTGTTGGTAATAATACTCCTGTCGGCAATACTCTAGCTTCGACTTAATGCATTTCGCGAGTTCACAACATGTCTGTTAAGATATTATGATTATGATGATCATGAGCTCTTTTGACTTTGAAACATGCTACTATACCTTGTTACCACAATTGATGGCACCAAACTAGACTACTGCATCTGATCCCAAGGAAAAATTTTTAAAAAATTCTCTTCTCAATGTACGTGAGTACAACGAGGTGCGAATTCCAGTCTCACATTTTGTCTAGCTTAATTCAAAGACATTTCATTTGTGTCACTAGTGGGATGATATCATCTCGAATTGCAGTATTCACATGAAGATTTATCAAAATCGTGCTTGCACTGAGCGCGCTTACGTATGAGATGTTTACAGAGTGAAATTGCTTCAGTGCCTTTCCAACCCACTTTTCTTGTATGTCGAGCATGAACGGCAGGACTGGGGCTTTCATTAATTATGCTTCTAGTGCACGTACCACAGAGTTTGTGCTTCCTAAGAGGCTGACTCCTAACATCTCTTGACATTAATAATTTACACAAAATTCTATGTGAATATATACATGGAGCTTACAACGTAAAGGGGCTTCTAAACAGGCAATACTTTTACTGCAATATTTGGCTATATTCCTGGTAACTATAGCCCGGCCAGGACGACAACATTTCATTGCAGCATATGGCTCGGCAATATATATCCCGGCAATATTTTCTGCAATAGTACAGCCCAAAAATTTGTTCATAGACGGGCTATATAGTCGGCCAGCAATGGCTGACGCAGTGGCTTATATTGTATAAACAAAACATCAAATAAAAAAGAGAGAAGACAGTGGATTCGACTTTATCTCAATAGGCGTGAAATAAGTTTCGATAATGTGCTATTTAAAAACTTTTCGACAATGTCAAAGAGTGTCTTTAAAAGGAAGTTGAACCATAAATAAAAAGAAATGATAGAAACATGAAAAAATCAATAGCTGTTAGTACAAGACTGGCGCTTTTTAGCAACTGGAGATGTATATATAATCGGTCCAAGCAAGAACTGAGTTGTAATTCTGAAGATACTATAGGGACTATGCATTCAAAATCTTTTTTGTACGTCATCCCCGAAAACTCGCCCTTAGCTTCTTGATTTCAAATATAGCACCGATTTAAAATCTTATCCAGGAAACAGTAAACTCCCTCTTTGTCTTGACCTAAACCCAACCATCTGTTTCCTGGATAGTATACAGTAGGTCACTAAACAATTAAGCTAAAAATCTTATGGAACCTTTGATGTTATACGCAAACTTATTCAATTTATTTGTATCAATGAGTTACAGAAATGTCTACCCCGTAAAATCATATAAATAAAATAAGAGTTTCTTTGACAGCTAATATTATTGCAAAAAACGAAAAAACAAAAACCAAGTGGGTTTTTAGGGGTACTGAACGACCTATCATGCCAAGCTTTCGAAAAAAATGTCTCTTCTAGCCTTTTTTATTACGAAAATATTACGCCTCAAAAAAATTCTTATTTTATTTATTTTATGACGACGACTTCACGAAAAAAATGGTTTGTGTATGAAATCAAGGACACTACAAGAAGTTAAATAAAATAATGACTTCATTTATGCAGGAAAAGCTGTGGGGTGTCATTTTAAAGAAAGAGTTGGGGGTAATTGTTAAAGGTTGAAGCAAACAAAAAAGTTTTGAAACCATGGTATGATAGACACTATATACTACTTTCTAAAATACCACTCAGTTTTTGTTTGAACCTTTTTTTGTTACAATATGAAGTGTCAAGGAAATTCTGGAAACTTTCACTTTCCATAACTCAGGATGTAAGTGTATTTCATTGATGAAATCAATAATCCCCTCGTTGGTCCAAGTATTAGCCATTTTCCTACCAAAATGTTCAATATCAACAATAAACAAACACCAAAATAAAGCATATTGCATATATGTTTTCGGTAGCCAAGCGATCGTCCGGCCATGTGCCGGCAACATATAAAAATATATCGGCAATGCCGAATATATGTGGCTATATGGCCAGGCCATACAAGAAATATTGCTCAGTCTGGCCGTTGTTGCCGAGAATATTGCCGGCTATACTATTGCAGCCACACATTGCAGTAAAAGTGTTGCCCGTTTAGAAGCCCGTTAAGCCAGGCTCTAAAATTAGGTGAACACGCTGTTATTTTGTTTTTTTGCACCCTGATAGGCGGATAAGTGTTGGGGTAGCATAACTGTCTTCTTCAGAATAAAATTTTATTCAAAACAGACACAGAATGAAGACAGTAGGTAATATCGTTTAAAGTAGAAATTGACCAGAATTGTTTTAAAACAGCAATGTGTGCAGACACCAGTGCTGACGCCGTGCGTTTCTGAAATGTACTAAATCAAAGGAATAAAATGTACTGAAGTCCGTAAATTTCATTGTGACTTGAAATTGGACAGACATGGACTTGTTGAAGAACAAAGCGCCCTATAGTTTTTTGCAGAGCAACATCCATTTCAGAAGACACAACGTTTCAAGTGAGAAATTTACGGACCGAAACGATCAAATGATTTGATTTTTCGGTTTTTTAGAAAACCGAAAATGTACTAGAATTTAACTGAAATGTACTTTTGTACTTTGACTTTGAGAATGTACTAGAAATAGGGCAAATGTACTAAAACGGCAGGACTGGTGCAGACAGGTAGCTTAAGTAGCATGTATACTAACACAATACACAAAAATTACTAAATTTTTAGTACGCTTTTATTATTTTTTTTTTCGCAAAATAGGTAACCTTTTGCATGCTCCTGAAAAGATAGTTGTTGAATTGTATCACGCGTATGATAGTAACCGCAACACAGCGCTATCTGTTGCCTTAAACTGTATACATATAGCTATCTAGCTGGCTTTGTATTATAGCCACCTACAACTGACGGTGCAGAACTTTAGCGCCGCCTTTCACCTGGGTTGGGATATTCATTAACAATTCACATTTTCACACTGTCTTGTAGATGACATAACGTGGCTCTGTGCTCTCGACACCATTTTGCTCCTTTAACATAAACTGAGAAGTTTATTTTGCAATTCCTGTGATACATTCAATTTGTCTGCTCAACACTAGGACAGTCACAAGAGAATTACGAGTACCAAAATGAAGAATTTTGCAGGATGTGTAGCGTAAGTTCAATTAAAGATACACAAATAATAGTTTTGGCACCTACATGGTTCACAGTTAGGTATTGTGTCACATGGCCGAATCGGTTTATCAGTTAGAGATGAACCTCGGTCGATTACAAACTGCGTGACCTGCCATAAACATTACCGAAATTAAAGACTTGGTACAAAACGATCGACGGACTGACATGCAGAGTAGGCTTAAATACTAGACACACTTAACTATTTTATTAGGTAACGACCATGCCACGCTGAAAACGCTGGAATTCGTCGATCGCTGAAGCTAAGCAGCGTCCGGCGCGGTAGTACTTGTTTGGGTCACCCCTTGTAAACTCAGCCTGTCGTTGGGTTTGTTGTAATATTATTATTTTTAAATGTAGGTTACTTTTTATAATCCTAAATTTAAAATTAAAGAGTTGTTGATCGGGGAATGTTTTGTATAAGGTCTGGTAGGCAGCGCTACAATCAGGACAACGTCTGTAGGGACCACTAGTTTATAACTACAAACATAATGAAATAAATACAGTTCAAAAAATAAGCAAAAGATTGAACGATAGTTAACTAAAACATTAAAAATCAATATACTTTAAAAAAATAAAAAACACGCTTTTGAAGAACATCGAATTTTGTCAGATTTACCACTTCTACGTCACACGCCATAATTTTGTTGTGAAACGCCATATTTATTTTTATGGCAGTGAATTAAGTCCTTACTATCGAACCTTCCACGTAATTTCAAAATTTTGTTTATGTTAATTACTGAGCTACGGCAATACCACTTTTTCAGTGAAAATTACTGGAACGCTTTTGAATCTAACTTCCAAAGCTGGAACGATAAGATTCAATACCATGGATTTTCCAACCTGCTACACCTTTCTATTACGTATCAACTTAACTACATGTGTCCACATACAAACCGCCTGTATGTACAAACATCATGCGTACAAAGATAAACCAAGTTAGGAACTCCAAACTCAAAGGGGTGATCTGTTTTATCAACATGCATATTCGCATGCTATAGCCGTTGATTAAGCACGAAATCCACCGTAGCACTGGAATTCTGGAATTGTTTATAAGTTCGCGAAACCAAACACAATAGAAGTTTCTGCTTGGGTTTGTGCTGCATCAGCTAGCTCCATGCCTGAATGTCCCATTCAGTCTGCTAAGCCGATTTCAGAGCGTCTCTAGCACGATTTAATGCACAGCATGTATCAGTCAGTCGTCTTACGTGGAGGCTTTGATGGTATTAATGCTGAGGAATATCAGGACATACGGAACTTACTGTCTGCAATCTTCATAATTATGTGCAGGTAGGGTTTATTGGAGATGCGCACTATATCGATATCAACTATACGGAGCTCAATTTACGGCTGTATTTGGTTGATTGCTGCAAATGACTCTAGGCAGTGCTGGTGTGTAGTAAATTTTAAGGCTCACATAGAGGGTCACCAATTTATACCCCAAAGTTTGTCAACTCCGTTGTTTTAAGAAATATGGAAAAATGTTTTATCTACTCCCATTCACTTATACTGATTTCCAAACTACGTATGAACAGGTTATACTACCTATAAACCAACAACGTGAATTTTTCATAACTCACGCTCCACACGTGGGTTATGAACAACGCCTGCTAGAGAGCAGTACCGATCTCTTCCAAAGGTGGCCATGCCATGAGGCGCCAAACGCTAATAGGGCCCTTGCACCCAAAAAAAATATTGCTTTAAAGCATTCATTATAACGTATTAAACATCATAAAATAGAAGTTTTTGATTTTTTAAGTTGCTTGTGAGACTTATTTCAACTATAAATTTGAACTAGTACAAACGTCGCGAAAATAACCTCTGACGTCACAAGACATTATAGTGATGGGATTTGAGATACCATGTACACTTTCTGGTCGATAATTTTGGTTACGACACTTGAAGACGACGCACGTCATTCGTCATATTTTAATTGAGGTTAGCGTTAACAAGTCCAAATCACAAAATCAGAAATCAAAATGGAAGATTGACAGAAGATTGATGTAAACAGAACCTACCTTGTATTTCTCTCACAGAACAACATTTTGTTTTGTGCTTTTTGGGGTTGTCATGTATAGGTAGGGATAGGTTTAATAATGTCGATTATTGTACTATCTTGTGACGTCAGCAGCCGTTTTCAGTCACTTGGAAAAATTTGAAAAAGCCCTGAATTATAATCACAAATTCATTCATCTGAACAGCATCAAGAGTGGAAGTTTTGCTATAGACAGCCTTTGAATACGTTTTTCTTTCCTCTAAACATACTCTTAATCAAAAATACGACCACTGCAAGTACCCTATTCGACGGTGTACAGTACTTATTTTACAGAAGTGGGGTTAAGTTGTCAATAATACGTAACCGTTATATATTTGTCGTACTATTAATTGCTTCGGTGGTAGATAATGTAAATTATTCAACTCGTGGTTAGTAACTCACTTGTTGATTTATGTGAGTTATTATCGCATGGTTGAACAACATACTACTGCACAAAATTATAAACAGAGTTAAGCTTCGCATTTTGAAAATATTTTATAAGATACAGGGTGTTTTATAGTGTCATAGCATACTAGAGTTATTATTTTCTTAATGAAATATCATATACAGGGTTACTGGTAACTTGACCACTTTCCTGCAGGAAGTGATAGAGGGACTCAAATGCAACAGATTTAACCCCCCATATGTAATTCCGAAAACCGATAGTTTTCGAGATAATTAACATTTAATGTTTTTCAACGATATTTCCAAATTTCCACACTGCATCCCAAATTTAGAAAAAACGCTGCTGTCGATTTTAGTAATTTCCAATTTAGTCTTTACAGACACATACGCAAATCTAGTTTAGTATTTAAATGTGTAAAAATACTGAACAGTTTCAAACTGCATACAATTATTTAAAAAATAAAGAACAAAATTTTTACATTCACCGCGAAAAAAAAATTGTCTAGCTCAAAAAAGATACACAACCAGTCAAACAAATTATTTTAAACTTCCTTATCTGATGGCCTATTCCAAGGGCAAGAATAACAGTACAACCACAAGTAACTATTTAGCAAAATTTATCAACATAATACAGAATCATCAACAATATGATATTCCAGCATGATGGTTGTCCAGCACATTAACGTATCACAATTCGGCAGTTGTTGGACAACACATACCCGAACAAACGGATAGGGAGGGGTGAACCCATACCATGGCCTGCGCGGAGCCCAGATCTGACACCTCTTGATTTTTACGTCTGGGGTCACATGAAGGCATTGGTTTACGAGGAGACTCCAATTAATACTGCTGACGAAATAAGGGAAAAAATTATCAATGCGGCGGAGGAGATGAGGCGAACTTTTTCAACACGAGTTACAAGAACCGAAGTGAGGAATCGGATCCGTACTTGTATCCAAAATCAAGGGCAACACATTAAGCAAGATCTCTAGAAACTTTGAGTGGATTTAATTTATTTTACTTGGATAAAATCATCGACCGCATTTGCAAACATTCTATTATGTAACTGAGTTCTCAATAATGATTGTACTGTCATTCGTTCTTTTTGAATAGGTGATTTTTATTTATTGCTGTTCATAATCTTTCTGAAAAGGTTATTAGGTAGGAAAGTTTTTTAGCGATTTATTCAACCGTTTGTATAATTTTTTTGGGCTAGATAATTTTATTTCACGGTGAACGTAAAAATTTTGTTGATTTTTTTTTAAATATTTGTATTTAGTTTGAAACTGTTTAGTATTTTGAAACATTTTAATACTAAGATAGCTTTGTGTATGTGTTAGTTAAATACTAAAATAAAAATTATCAAAATCAACAACAGGTTTTTTTCTTAGGATCTAGTGTGGAAATTTGGATATTTATTTGGTTGAAAAACAATAAATGTTAATTATCGCGAAAACTATCGGTTTTCGGAATTACGTATGGGGGGTTAAATCTATTACATTTGAGTCCCTCTATCACCTCTTGAAGGAAAATGGTCGAGTTACCAGTAACCCTGTATAGGGTAATTTCAAAGATGTAGCCACTTTTACCTAATAATCTTAATGCAATTATCACTGTGTTTCATCTAAAATCAACAAATGAGGGTTAACGTCTCAAACCATGAATACTTTGTCTATGTCGTTGTCATTTCTTTGGGGTTCTCAACACGAGCCTCATCCGAGGAATCTAGAAAAAAAATCAGACAACGCTTGTCAAGTTATTGTGGTCTAAATTAGATGACGTATATCCAACTTACGTCTTCCGATATGACATTCTCCTAAGTCGCTTCAATTTATCAAATTTTTCTGAACGTGGAGACTAGTACCTTTGCAATTTTAATTTTAAAGCGGTGTCTGATGTAACTTCACTGCTCTCTAATTATTGGAGTTTCTCTTGTGTTGAGCATAAATAAAGTACTCCATGACCTTCCAATAATATCTTTTATTTTTGTTGGTGGCATTTACCCTTATTTTGAATTCACCTATAAACCTTGCGGTTTAATATCCGAGTACCGTATCTCCTTTTTCTTACGTACATTGACTCCTAAATGCTAGAACGTTGCATATTGCATACATCTTCCGGCCTGAGGATGTGTTTAAGATATGATAGTCCATTAGGAGCTTGAACAGCGATGTTCATATGAGATGAAATTAGGACGGGTTTTGGATGACATTTCGGCAAGACATCAAGTGTCACTATGTGGATGCCGAGTCATGCTGGAGCTTGGGGTAATGAAACAGCGGACGCCCTCGCGAAGCGACGGTCGAGGGATAATTTCCTGGGTTTTGAGCCGGCTGAGGGGCTAGCAGCAAGTACCCTGAGAAGGAAAACGTAGGCGTGGCTGCAAAATCAACATCTTGGAGATCTTTGGACGTCTGATTGAACAAAATGTAACAAAAAAATTATATCAGTGGCAAGCATCTAATGCAACTATCACACAGTTGTCACAACTTATTACAACTTATTGTGCCGAGAATGATTACAATACCACATCCGAATATTCCATAGAAGTGGTGGGGCAGTTCTGGCTCTCACTGGACAGAAGCTCAAGTTCAAGAATTTTAAAATTTGATTGTCACAACTGATAGCGACGAGAATATTATTTCGTGAGAGTCCGATCGAACAAAAGTGGAACAAAAGGAAGATTATACAAAATAGAGACAAACATCGAATGCAACTATCCGTGTCACAGTATATAAGTTCAATAGAGTTGGAGTGTAACAAACGTCACAGTTGTCACAACTTATAGTTACGAGAATGATTACAATATCAAAGCTGTTACATATGATGCCACCTCCTATAGCCAATATTCCATAGAAGCGGTGAGGCGGTTCTGGCTCTCACTGGACAGAAACTGGCTAAGATTACTTGTGAGTCTACTATCTGGCCATAACACCCTTAGACGTCACTTGTATGTGATGGGGGTGGCAAGCGACCCAACGTGTGTACGTCGTGGCGAGGAGTAGGAGTCCACGACACACATTCTGTCACTGTGCAGTCCTTGGGTATCAGAGGTAGACTATAAGGTTCAAGGGTGCTTGAACCTCAAGACATAAGGTAGGCAGGACCCGAGGTCATCCTCATGTTGACGATGAGGGCTGAACGCAGGAACTAGGGTAAGGAGAGATGCAGATGAGCCCGCTTTCTAAGTCTATGCAGATTACATATGCGTCTTTGGTCTGGTGGCCAAAGATGAAACAGCCAGCTGCTATAGCAGAACTAAGCAAGGTGCAAAGACTTGCTTGTCTGTCCATAACAGGTGCAATGAAAAGCGTACCCACTGCAGTCTTAGAGACCAGCCTGGACCTCCCTCCGTTGCAAATTGTAATAATTGGCGAGGCGAGAATGGACTACTCTAGACTACAAGTTCTACCAAGAGGAATTTACAAGGATCTTGGACACAACCAAATCGCAGAATATGTGGGGCATACCATAATGGATGACAGGAAGCCACATAACTCCGAAACATATCTTTAACTATAAATTCAAAACTATAATAAGAGATCGAGAACTCTGTGAAGTAAACAACCTGCATCGGGAAATAGTCTGGCACACAGATGGATTAAAGACCGAGCAAGGCACAGGAGCGGAAATCTTTGGAAGAGGAGCTAGACAGAGGATTCCGCTAGGAAAATACGCCTCGGTATTTCAGTCAGAGGTGTACGCCATTCTGCATTGTGCAAGGATATTTAATGGGCGATCCTACAGAAACAAGAGGATCGCAGTACTTACAGACAGTCAAGCTACACTTAGGGCACTAGAAGGGCCCAAAGTTACGGCTGCTCTAGTCTGGGAATGTATACAAGAACTGGGAAGGCTGGCAGAACACAACAAAGTAACTTTGGAGTGGGTGCCAGGACACTCAGGTATAAGAGGCAATAAAAGGGCGGACAAGCTAGCAAGACTAGGCTGGTCTGCTTTATACATTGGAGCAGAACCCGACCTGGGGGTGCCTGAAAGCACAATCAGACATCAGGTCGGAGACTGGATGAAACGTCAGCACAAGGAGCAGTGGAACTTGTTGCCAGGATGTGTTCATGGTAAAACATTCATTAAAGCTCCATGCAAGAAAACAGCTGAAACACTGCTCTCCTTGAGTAGGAATTAGCTCCGAATAACGAAGGGTCTCCTCTCAGGACATTGTGGCCTGAAGGAACACCTGAATAAGATGGGACTCTACAATGGAGACCTCAACTGCAGACTGTTGGAAGAGGAACTGAGTCAGCCCTACATGTGCTCTGTGAGTGCGAAGCGCTAGATCACAGGATACAATAGCTCTTTGGGAAGACCAAGCTAGAGCCAATGGAGTACAGCTCAACACCAGGCCCAGTAGGAAAACTGCACAAACTTACGCAGGGATCTAGATTGCTGGAGTGGATACTGTAAATGAGAGCAGCAATAATACAATAGGCCTTAAGGCTTATGTATTGACGGGGACAGTAAGGTCGAACGGCTCCTGGAAAAAGAAAGCCTATGCAGAGGTGACTCTTGTCATCAGAAAGCTTCTCTCCTTCTTTTATTCTCTCATACCCTGTAACATCCGAATGTCGCATCCCCTCCTTCTTACTTCCATTGACTCCTAAATGCCAGGACATTCTTTCTGTTACTCTGCATACCGCCCCCGCCCCGAGGGGGTGTTTAAGATCCGGCAGTCTATTAAGAGCTCGAGCTGCGATGTTCATCTGAAATGAAACTTAGGACGGGACGCGACTATCCATCTCTGCTGCAGCCAGCGCAAAGTTTCTAATTTAAATGGCCGAAGTCTCGATGCTTTTATTCTTATCGGACGATTTTATGGCCTGGGCGTGGATAGGTTTTATTGGGTAGACGAACAAGTGAGATAGTGTTGGATGTTGGACGTGCTCACCTTCTGCTCTGCGGAGTGTGACGAAGTTCAGACGGCCAGAGACTTTTAGTTGCAATCGAATGAAATATTTGGCGAACAAAAGTTATAGGATTCTGCAATAAAACAGTATGGCCCAGTTTCACAATCGTTAGTTAACTAGTGGTCAAAAGAAAACTAGTGATTAGCGAAAACAATCCATTTCATAATCGACGGTATACGTCGAAAGTTCTGGTCAACCAGTAGTTATGTTAACTCAAGGACGCACTATCCACTGACAATAGATTCGCACTATCTTGACGTTTATTGTGGTCAATCGAAGACAGCTTTGGAGGTTATAAAAACATGAATTTTGATCCTGACGTCTAAGACTTCGATGGATTTTGATTATACTCTGTAATAACATAAATCAAAAATATGAAAAGCAAGATTAGGTTTCTTTGTTAAAAGGAACGGAACACCATTATGGCAGTGCTCTGAGATCAATCCGTGGTGCCAACTTAAAGATAAATAAGTTTTACCATTGGCTTTCTTTGTGAAACAAAGCTCTCCGATAACTACTGGTTAACTTCCATCTGTCGGTTAAGTGACTACCAGAGGTTACCAATGATTGTGAAGCTGGGCCTAAATCTCCTACTTAGCATAGTTGATCTTGAAAACGTTATCAATGTCAAAAACAGCTGTCAGCATTCCCTTTGCCGCACTGAACCCGATAACTTTTGTTTAACATATTTCATTGAAAAAAAATCATCATTCTCACGATATTCTACTGTCTCAAGTTAATTATGGTACCCACACACTAACCGGCAGCCTGACAACCATCGACTGACTGATCTTGCCTTCAGGCCAGCACTATTAGTTCGGGAAATATCTAGTCCAGAGGCAAGTACTGAGGTAGTCTACCTCCAGAGGTGACCTGTCGATTTTTGGTAATTCTCCCGCATTCGTTTCCCTAATTTAGGTACATTTTGCAATTTCTTATTCTCAATCTTCAGTTGTAAACGCGACTTTGATTAATTTAAAATCGTCTCACCTCAACCTCAAGCCATCATGCAGAGTAGACTACAAAAAAAGGAATGCACTACCCCTGTGTCCTAAACCTTGAAGAAATCATCATTTAAGTACGACCTCAAGAACAGAAAGACCACTTCTGGCAAGCCATAGTCACTCAATCGATCTAGATGTATCCCATGGGGAACCTTACTGAAAGCCTTTTCACAGCACTGTATATATCAAGTTTAAGCTTCTCTTCAATTACTAAGAGGTATACTACAATCTTCCAAGCAGAAATGATAGCCATAGGGTTGGGAATCGGGGAGCTCAACAAAAGAGCCCAGACAAACAAGTCTATAAAGGTCTATTCATATAGCCAGGCTGCCCTGGACGCACTGAGCTCCAAAAGGGTTGAATCAAGACTCGTGTGGACTTGCATACATCTCCTCAATGAACTTGGAACCAGGAACAAAGTAACGTTGGTTTGGGTCCCATGTCAAAGCGGAGTATTGGCATAGGCGTAGTTAGGTCCCTGAATCTGGGGGGGCTTAAGTCCCTGGATCTGGGGGAGCTCAAGTCCCCGCCCTAGATACAATAAACTTAACAGAACGAATTATTTTTGGATTTTTGGGGGGTGGGCTAATTTTATTCTTGGGGGGGTAAGCCCCCCCGAGCCCCCACCTAACTACACCTATGAGCATTGGCCGACTCACTCGCAAGACGAGGAACCAAATCTGTGTTCATAGGATCACAACCATTTGCAGGCATTGCGAAAAACACTGCCAAGAACACAATCCCAGATTGGGCAGAGAGGAAAGCACTCCTGCACTGGCGAAATACAGCAGGGCTACTACACTCGAAGGCATCCATACTATACGCCTCTAGTCTTGACTAGAGACAGAGATGATCTGCGCATTCTGGTTGGTCTGTTGACTTGACGTTGTCGTCTGCGAAACCACTTACGGAAGATAGATAGTGCTTTTATTTTTTCCTGCAAAGGACAAGTGAAACAATTTAAGATGGCTTATTATAAGTACAGGAAAAACCTCAAGGGAGAATTCACAACGAGGTGCTCTTCCACTCACTCTTGCTAAACATTAAAAAGTAAACAAAGAGTATGACATTAGCACTTAACCTAACCTACAGACTAAAGATGAAACGGCGGGTCACCGAATAACTATTGCTAACTACTGCTAACTATTGCTACCTATTGCTAATTACTTCACAAATCGTTCTAAGTTTATAGACCAGAAGATAATCAAATACATATTTTTTAAATCTAGATACACTATAACTCTTGAATCTAGGAGGGGCAGAATTATAAAGGGAATATATGAAAAAAGCAAAACATCTTTCGAACAACGCTGTTTTGTGCCGTGGAGCTGCAATTAAATCTTTGTTCCTGGTATTGAGACAGTGTACATTGGAATGGAATTTTGTTATACAGATAGTAGGGGGTCTTCGATAACAGGATTTTATGGAACATGCACAGTGAGAAATACTTAAATCTATTTGCCATTGACAGCCATCTTAATTCTCTTAACTTATGAGAAACGTGGTCATACTTCCTGATTCCATATATAAAACGAATACAAGAATTTTGATCACGTTGTATGCGGTCCAAGCATTCCCTACCTAAACATGGTGCATATAGAGTAGAACGAAAGTTGAACTGTGGTAAAACCAACGACTGACGTAAGGATTTCTTTGTTGGTATAAATAAATATTCTCTATGGGGATAGAGTAACCTAAGGGCTGGATAATCTCTCTGAATACTGACAGAAATACGGTCACTGAATCTCAAGCTGTCATCTATGATCATACCTAGATTATTTGCCTTATCAACAGTACTTATGCTATCATCTTTGACTATAATTTGAAGCTGGGATTGTAAAACAGGTTAAGGGATTTCTTCGAAAAAAAGCAAAATAGTAGTCTTTTTCGGATTTAATACCAGTGAATGCATTTCAGATTGTGTAGATATTTTTTGATATCATAATTGATTTTCTCGACTGCTCTTTTGACTGCATCTGGTGCAAACGAATGATACATTCGAGTATCATCCGCATATAATATATGTGCGTTGAGCAGTACTTAATCGACTTTGTGAGTTGACTGGTGTATACAGAAAAAAGCAAAGGCCCCAAAACCGACCATTGGGGTATACCGGTATACCGGATGACAGTATTCTTGACTGAGACACCTTACCTTCTCGATTCGTTAAATATGGCGCTAATAAATTTAAAGGCTCGACACACAACAGACTGTCGTTTCCGTTATGTGGAGAACGAAATAGTGGAGCACATATTGTGATCCTGTGCACTCCTGGAAGGAGCTAGGTTTCAGACTTTTGGATTCACTCTACTGAAACCTACTAAGTTCACTCAACATGACCATCGCCTCCGTCAAGAGGTGAGGATTGTATAGTGAACTCTAAAAAGGTGTGAGTCACAACAGACACAATAGGGTCTCAATGGAAGGAAGCATGATAGCCCCCCACTGACTTTCGGCCTAACCTAACCTTATTTTCAATTGCTTTAAAGTATGTTTGACACCGCTGATCTGTCTGCAATAACCCATGCTGAAAACAGGAAAGTATGTTGTGCTAACGTCGAGTGAGTCTTAAAACTTACGGACCCACCTCTGTACGCCATGTATCATACCCAGAAGAATGTAATACACCCACTCACTTTCAGCTTAACCTAACCTTATTTTCAATTGCTTTAAAGTATGTTTGACACTGCTGATCTGTCTGCAATAAGCCATGCTAAAAATATAAAGTATGTTGTGCTAACGTCGAGTGAGTCTTGAAACTTACGAACCCACCTCTGTACGCCATATATCATACCCAGAAGAATATAATACCCCCACTCACTTTCAGCTTAACCTAACCTTATTTCCAATTGCTTTAAAGTTTGTTTGACACCGCTGATCGGTCTGCAATAAGCCATGCTAAAAATAGAAAGTATGTTGTGCTAACGTCGAGTGAGTCTTGAAACTTACGAACCCACCTCTGTACGCCATATATCATACCCAGAAGAATGTAATACCCCCACTCACTTTCAGCTTAACCTAACCTTATTTTCAATTGCTTTAAAGTATGTTTGACACCGCTGATCCGTCTGCAATAACCCATGCTAAAAATAGAAAATATGTTGTGCTAACGTTGAGTGAGTCTGAAAACTTACGAACCCACCTCTGTACGCCATATATCATACCCAGAAGTATGTAATAACCCCCACTCACTTTCAGCTTAACCTAACCTTATTTTCAATTGCTTTAAAGTTTGTTTGACACCGCTGATCTGTCTGCAATAAGCCATGCTAAAAATAGAAAGTATGTTGTGCTAACGTCGAGTGAGTCTTAAAACTTACGAACCCACCTCTGTACGCCATATATCATACCCAGAAGAATGTTCAGCATCGCTGTGTCGGATGCGCCTTCCGGCCTGTTAGTGACGGCTGCAGATCACGTACAAAACATTATATAACGGCGGTGTTCACGAACAGCAGCAGCCATGGGAGACGACAGCGAAAAGCGAAAGGTCTTTAGCAATGATTTACCCCTCTGATCCGGTATAAACCGCCTGTCTTGCGAAGATATCAAGCGGGAGACATTATTCGAGAGCATTGTTTGGTTAGGCCCCGGAAGAGAGGCGGGCTTATGGATCCTTCAATTAGGAGCTCGCTGCCCTTCGGCGACCTCCTAAATGACGCCGGATGATCGGTGTTTCGATTCAATTAACCACCCCCAGAGGGGGTATTTTAGATCGTTGACCCTAAATAGCTGAGGTCAACATACGTGTGAGCTTAGCATTCGTAAACACATACATAATAAAGGAGTTTAGTTGATTGACTTACACCCGTATGCACCGTTTGGCGATTCTAATCCTAGTTCCCTCATCGCGTTTTGCTAATCTTTGACATCTAGCCATGCACCGTCAAGAGATTAACTAATCCAGATCGGAGATACGGCAAGGTCGTGTTCGCAAGATTGTTTTGACAGTGACAGTGTCAAAATTGTCAGTTTGCGGTGCATAGTAAACAAGTAATCTAATCCAGGTTTACGTCACTAATCGCCCAATAGACTTACGGTGCATACGGGTGCTAGTACTTCCCACACATTACGGTGAAAATAAAAAAATGTCCTATTCCCCTTGCACCCAAATTAGCGCTCGCCCGCAAAAAAACGTTCAACATAAGAACTGTTGTAAATAGTTTCTTGCATTTCTCTCCGAAGGAACTAGGACAACACAGTTTTTATTCTGCGCCCTTCAACTAATCACATGACATGTCGAAGTGTTCCGGGATTTTCTTCTACCCTATACGAGGCTCCATCCTACCACAGCTCATTTTAACCACCAAAAAAAAAAAAAATTGAAAACGTTCAGAGATCCCTAGAGTACCCAACCACAGAGTCTGAAGGGATGTTATATTGTACTGTTCCTTTTACTTCCCAAACCGTAAGGTCTGTGCACAATAGTGATCGCGAAAATTTTTGATGTTTAGATAATACGCTTTATGGGAGTTTTATGATATCTACATCGAAAATCCACGTCACTCATTTCCTCCTTCGGTCTATCTATCTGCTAACCTGTCTGTCTGTCTGTCTGCCTGTCTGTCTGTTTGCCTGTCGACCTGTCTGTCTGTCTGTCTGCCTGCCTGTCTGACGGTTTGTCTGTCTGTTGGCGTCCTTCTAACCTCTAATCTCAGTAACCGCTGTATGGTTTGTGATGAAATTACTTTAGCGATATGCTGTGGGGTCATAGTATGTAACGCTGTTATAAGTTTGAAGTAGTAGGTAACGCTGCTATAATTTTGAAGATTTAAAAATAATTTGAAAATAAAAAAAGTCAAATATTCGTCAAACCTTGTTTTTATGCTTATTTAACAAATTTTCCGAATTGATTTTCCAAATTTTCAGAATTTTCCAATTTTACGGATTATCAAAACCCTCCAAGTTTTGGAAATTTTTCATATTTTCCATGTTTTCCATGTTTTCCATATTTTCCATATCTTCTATATTTTCCATATTTTCCATATTTTCCATATTTTCCATATTTTCCATATTTTCCATATTTTCCATATTTTCCATATTTTCCATATTTTCCATATTTTCCATATTTTCCATATTTTCCATATTTTCCATATTTTCCATATTTTCCATATTTTCCATATTTTCCATATTTTCCATATTTTCCATATTTTCCATATTTTCCATATTTTCCATATTTTCCATATTTTCCATATTTTCCATATTTTCCATATTTTCCATATTTTCCATATTTTCCATATTTTCCATATTTTCCATATTTTCCATATTTTCCATATTTTCCATATTTTCCATATTTTCCATATTTTCCATATTTTCCATATTTTCCATATTTTCCATATTTTCCATATTTTCCATATTTTCCATATTTTCCATATTTTCCATATTTTCCATATTTTCCATATTTTCCATATTTTCCGTATTTTCCGTATTTTCCGTATTTTCCGTATTTTCCATATTTTCCATATAGTCTGTTTTCTATATTTTTCATGATCTCCATATTTTCCATATTTTACATATTTTCCATATTTTCCATATTTTCCATATTTTCCATATTTTCCATATTTCCATATTTTCCATATTTTCCCTATTTTCCATATTTTCCATATTTTTCATATTCTCCATATTTTCCATATTTTCCGTATTTTCCGTATTTTCCATATTTTCCATATTTCCCATATTTCCCATATTTCCCATATTTCCCATATTTCCCATATTTCCCATATTTCCCATATTTCCCATATTTCCCATATTTCCCATATTTCCCATATTTCCCATATTTCCCATATTTCCCATATTTCCCATATTTCCCATATTTCCCATATTTCCCATATTTCCCATATTTTCCATATTTTTCATATTCTCCATATTCTCCATATTTTCCATATTTTCCACATTTTCCATATTTTCCATATTTTCCATATCTTCCATATTTTGCGTATTTTCCATATTTTCCGTATTTTCCATATTTTCCGTATTTTCCATATTTTCCTGTTTTCCATATTTTCCATATTTTCCTGTTTTCCATATTTTCCGTATTTTCCATATTTTCCATATTTTCCATACTTTCCATATTTTGCATATTTTGCACATTTTCCACATTTTCCAAATTTTCCAAATTTTCCAAATTTTCCAAATTTTCCAAATTTTCCAAATTTTCCAAGTTTTCCAAATTTTCCAAATTTTCCAAATTTTCCAAATTTTCTAAATTTTCCAAATTTTCCAAATTTTCCAAATTTTCCAAATTTTCCCAATTTTCCAAATTTTCCTACTTTTCCATCAACTTCAAATTTTCAAAGTTTTCCAAATTTCCCAAATATACCAAATTTTATGAATTTTCGAAGTGTTCTAATTTTTCCAAATATTTCAAATTCTCCAAATTTTCAAAATATTGTTATACGTTCCGTGTATATCTTTTCAATATATTACACTGTTGATAGTGCTAATACAGGGTGGGCCAATAGTGCGTGGACGGAGGATTGTGGGCTTACTGAAGAATATTTCAAAAATCTGTCACTTGATCATGGTAGGGACCCTTAAGGGCTATAACGTAAAAATATTTTCACTTAAATTTTGACGTTTATACAGGGTGATTCATATCAAACTTACATTTTTTTTAATGGAACCCCCTATATATTATTGCATATTTGGATTCCTTGGTCAATTCTAGTGTGACCTTATGTATCACACATGGAACTTTAAATGAACCGTTTAGACGCAAATCACCATTTTTGGTATAAGTAGGTATCAGAAGAAAAATGAATGTCGCAGCGATTATAAAACTTAGAAGGCCGTGACTTTGCGGTACGACTAAGCATGAAATGCCTCACCTTAGGTCAGAGGAATAAATTTGAATTCTTTTTGCGCTTGGAGAAATCAGTAGATTAATTAAGGAAACTTCAATCACAGATAACTTGATTTTTTCAAATGGGAATGCCTATTTTGGTTTAAGGACTCAAATGTAAAATTTGATTACCTTTCTAACGATATAGCATTCTCGATATCAATCTTTTTTAGTTTTCATTTTATTTCAAATTTTCAGTCAAATTGGTGTTTTTCAATTTTGCTGCATGCAAGCAACCTAGCATGCCATGAAAAATAAACAAAAGCTCGTTAATATGGAAGAAACCAACTAACTTAGTAGAAAGATGCAAACTAACTAGAGCAACGAGGCAAGATTATGAAAATTCCTTACAACATATTAGCTCTAACCAGAAACAACAGCGGTAACAAGAACTCTCATTTTTCACAGCCTACTAGCTATTAGCCAATTTCCAAAGTCAGTAAAAAAATATTTAATCAAAGGAAAACTACTACTGATTGTTGCTGGCAGTAGAATATCTATGTCTTTTGAATAAATTTTTACATTTAATGCTATAAAAAAGTAGCCATTTCCGTAAGTCAAAAGTAATGATACCTCTGACTGGAACCCTTCAACTTCTTCAGTAGGTACTTCTACTTATTAGCAAAATCGAGGAAAGTGAAACTTGATTTGCAGTCTGTTTGAATTGTAAAATATAATTTAGTTTGCAGAACACTACATGAAAAAAACACAATTACAACATAGCGTAATTAAAAAATTCTAGCATTATTTCAATAGATGTTCAGAATGCTCCAGTTGGAGATATCCTCACTTTTGACTTAACTAAACGGAAATGACTAATTTTTGTATCCCATTAAATGTGAAATTTAATTCTAAATATGTTAGACTGTAAGCAAAAATCGCTGGTAGTTTTCCTTTTGTTTCAAAATTTTTAATCATTTTGGAAGGTTGCCAAGCTCTTGTAGACATCAATAGCTAGTATGCTGTGGAAAACAAACACTTTTGTCATAGCCCAGCTACTGATTGACATTAGATATCTTGCGGCGGTTGTATCCGGTATTCATTGTAAGGAATTTTCATAAACTTGCCACGTTGCTCTTGTTAGTTTGCATTTTTCTACTAAGTTAGTTGGTTTCTTCCATATTAACGAGCTTTTGTTTATTTTTCATGGCCTGCTAGGCTGCTTGCACGCAGGAAAATTGAAAAACACCGATTTTAAAGAAAATTTGAAATAAAATGAAAACCAAAAAAGACTGATATCGAGAATGCTATATCGTTAGAAAGGCAATCAAATTTTACATTTGATCCTTTAAACCAAAATAGGTATTCCTATTTGAAAAAATCAAGTTATCCGTGATTGAAGTTTCCTTAATTAATCTACTGATTTCTCCAAGTGCAAAAAGAATTCAAATTTAGCCCTCTGACCTAAGGTGACGCATTCCATGCTTAGTCGTACCGCAAAGTCACGGCCTTCTAAGTTTTATAATCGCTGCGATATTCAATTTTTTTTTGATACCTACTTATACTAAAAATGGTGATTTGCGCCTAAACGATTCGTCTTAAGTTCCAAGTGTGATACATAAGGTCACACTAGAATTAACCAAGGAATCCAAATATGCAATAATATATAGGGGGTTCCATTAAAAAAATGTAAGTTTGATATGAATCACCCTGTATGAACGTCAAAATTTGAGTGAAAATATTTTTACATTATAGCCCTTAAGGGTCCCTACCATGATCAATTGACAGATTTTTGAAATATTTCTTAGTAAGCCCACAATCCTCCGTCCACGCACTATTGCCCCACCCTGTAGAAGTCTCTGAATTACCTTTTAACATACACAACTCCTTGATTTGCTATGAACCTTTTGAATAATGAGAAACTTATCCATGAACTATCAGAATGCATTACCTGACACATCCACACATCGATGACATCAACTATCACCAACAAAATTTTGTATCCATCATGGCCTACTCAAACCAGGGAATACGTCGCATATATCTTCCCGTTTACACCTTCCATTGGAGCACTCTCTCTCTCTCTCTCGAATCGGTCCAGTCGTCACCGAGTAAATCTACTGAAATTCGGAGTGACATGTCTTTCCGGAGTCCAGTTTATCGTTTCACCTAACTTTATTTACCGAGCTGATCAGAATCGCAATAGACGGAGAGGAGTAGCCGGGCGGACGCTATCGGTCCGTTTACGGCTCGACACCGACCGGTCAGAAACAAAAGCCAATCAATTTCAATTTTCGGTACACACGCGGTCATAAATCAATATTGGCCGAAGTCGATCGTCACGTACGGACTCGGGTGGTTGGTTCATCTCTCGGTCTGTGTTTGCACTTTGCACTCAAGAAATAGGAAAATATTGGGCAGTAGAATCGATCGGTGGTCGCCAGATACCTTGAAGGACTAAGAAGGTGTGGACACTTGCAGAATAAAATGAATATCGTTTGACATATAAAATAATAGATATTTCACAAAAATTGACACAATAGTTGAGGGAAGCATTTTGCCATCCAAAAGGCACATTTAGGCTATGTACTAGTAATAAGTTTCATAAACGTTTGTTTCAAGACAAGTTTATTGGATCATAGTGTTTTAAAACATGTTATTGTTTATTCTCATTTGTTATTAATCAATAATTGTTTTGAAACCATTATAAAGCAACATTTAGACTATGCAACAAGTTGTAAAACAAGGCGTTTCAAAACAATGTTGTGATACAAGTTGTAAATCCTATATGTAAAATATGTTTTAGAACATGCCTTGAAATGAGCAGACGACAGAAAGGTTCTGCCGTTGTGCCATCTGCTACCCTGGTAACGGCAACCAAAGAAAATCGCTGCTAACAGCAGCAGACTTTTTTGGTGGAACGACACGGCTCGTCCGCTTCAGCCACCAGAGGGCGCGGGTTCTATATGCTACGCATATTAAAGTCGATATACGAGGGTTGCTCTATAGATCGTAGCATATAGAACCCGCGCTATCTGGTGGCTAAAGCAGACGAGCCGTGTCGTTCCACCAAAAAATCTGCTGCTGTTAGCAGCGATTTTCTTTGGTTGCCGTTACCTTCGGGTACCAGATGGCCCACCGGCAGAACCTTTCTGTCGTCTGCTCACACATGTTTCACATGTTTGGTAAACATGAAAGACCTGAGGCTCTCTATTTCCGTCAATCGACCTATGGCACACTGATGATCGCTAATAAGCGTGAAACAGCTGTCTGCGTACTGGTGGATTGACGGAGAAATAGAGCAACCCTCGTATCAAAGAAAATGTCTCAAGTGTTCTAAAACTTGTAAAACGTATTGTTATTTTATTTTCTAGAAGTATAATTTGTTGCAACACGTGGTACAGGACCCCATGCACTCTAGTGTCTATAGTGAGGTTATGGTCGCCACGAGGTAAACATCGGTGTACGTATTTAATTGATTTTATAGCCTACAGCTTGTTTGCATCTAGTTATTTCGTGAACAGCAGAACTATGACGGAATGTAGACAAGCAGATGGTATCAAATTAATTGATTCTTAAAATTTTCAAAACTTTCAAGATTTTCAAAATCGAATGAATCCTCCGAAAATATTTTAAGGAAACAGTTGCCCTCCTATTTCTCAGACAGATAGTATATCAGTTCGCTAACATGTGTTTTCCAGTGTTGAGGTAATATACTCGGACACGGATTCATTGATATAAAGTTGGATGTACTTGGTGCTAGTAGCTTGCGTATATGATCAAAAAATCCATTGGGCAAAGCAAGTGTTATTAAATACCAGTTGTATTTTCCTGTTTTAAGTGACCTCTCCAAGTAATGGTAAGAAGTGGGCATTTAGTTCTGAGCTCAGGGGTGTATCTTTGAAGGTTGAATTCAGTGGGTCACAAACCTGATTTCTTAAAATAAGTATCTTATTATGCGTTGATAGAAGAGTTGATTTATTTTTTGTAAAAGTTTTTTGTAAGAATGTTGAAAATTTTCAAAACTTTCTATCTGACACTTACCAGGAGGTAGTGAAACTGACCCTTAACGGGTTTTATTGGAATTGAGCTCATCCATATAACTTTTTAGCTCTCTATCACACGTTTTTAGGTAATCTATTTCATTAGACCATACTAGAACTATACATGGTACATGGTACTAGTATCTCTACAATGCAGCATGGTTTTATGAAAGGGAGATCAACAACAACCAACTTAGTTTGCTTTACTCAGTTTTTAACGAGTACACTGGACGCCAATAGTCACGTTGACGTCGTCTATACTGATTTTAGCAAATCATTCGATCGTACAGATCATGAATTACTGTTGTTTAAGCTAGACAGCATGGGACTATCTGCCAGTTTGGTATCATTTTTCAGATTATACTTAACAGGTCGGACACAATTTGTCGATTTTTCGGGTTCAAAATCGTAATATATTACTTTATGCGGATGATATGAAACTATATTGGGAGGTTAGTAACCACGACGACTGTTGCTATTTGCAGAGAAATATTGACAGGTTAGCTGAATGGTGTGAAGTGAACAAACTCCCGCTAAATATTAACAAATGTCAAACCCTTTCATTCACGAGGAAGGTAAAATCTATCACATTCGCCCTACGGGCGCTTGAAGGATTCAATGATCTAGAAGTAACATTTGACAAATCGTTGAGTTTTGATTCGCACATCAATAACCTACTACTGTCTGTCCAGAAATCGATGGGATTTGTAATACGTAACTCAAAGGATTATACGGACACCAAAGCGTCCTTAGCTCTATATAACTCCTTGATCCTCTCTAAACTTGAGTATGCAAGGATCATCTGGAATCCTTGTTATGTTACCACCTGTGAATCAGTCGAAAGAGTGCAAAGAAAGTTTCTCGAATATTCATCTTTCAAAATTGATGGTGAATACCCCCCTGTAGGAATACCACACAATTCATTACCACTGAGATATGGTCTCCTAAGTCTTGATGATAGAAGGAAAATGCACTCGCTGGTATTTTTAATTAAACTTGTGAATAACAAAATTGATTGTCAACCGTTTTTAAATCTGATAAGTTTTAATGCATCTAGGTTTAGTACTAGAAATAATCTCACGTTCTACCTAGCCATCCCGCGGACTAATGTGCAGTTCCATTCACCTCTGTACTCTTTTTGTTCCTGCTATAATTATTTTCAGGGTCATTTCGATTTTTTTAATACATCTGTATCAGCATTAAAAACTACCTGTAAGGCAACCCGTTTGGCCCACTACTAATTCATGTTCACAATAATTGATACTTTGTATGATTGTACATGTGTCTATATATCTTTGTAATTATGTGTATTATATGTATATATGTCGACAGGTTAGCTTAGATCTTGCTGTATTTTGTTATTTCTGTTTTTCGCATAGGTCATTTTGATGTGTTGTTATCCTAAACTTATGTTATACAATTCTGTTTTTGTTCCTATCCACGGTTTCCCATCAGTAATTGGTTTGTACTGTTGGTGGTGTACAAAACAAATACACATGCACAGAGAGTGAACCTTCATTGAGTCGTTCTATATTTATTTGTGAATTTAATGTGTATATGACATACGAAAAATTATATGATATTAGGTAGAAGGCAAACTCGCTGCGAAATAGTAGCAAGGCTTTCTTATAACTCCTTCCATCCAATTCCTCCACCCACCATAGAAGCCATGTACCACGTACGTAATCCACTTATGCTAATACGGCGCAACGCAATCGTCCGACAACAGGGCTCTCAGCTCAACGTTAGAGCCACAGATCACGTCCGCCGACGTTCTTTATTGCCTATCGGCCTAACGAATGGCATTTACCTGCCTCCTGTGTGGCCCGTCGAACCGTACCTTTTCACGATCTCGATCACTCTCTGTCCGACGCCTCATCAAATTCGAACGCGGCTACGATTTTTATTCATCATCGCCGCTATCGCCGGCATCGTTTGTGACGATTATGCGGCATAGGTGGCGTGTCGGCTTGATATGGTCGTTTGTTCCTTGCAAGGATGCCGCTAGTTGGTTGACCTTGAGACCACTCAAAAAAATGGGGACTAGTTAGTCAGCCAGGTACTTCCTCATTAAATTCTTAAGGATTTTGGAGTTTCTGAACTAGTCAAAAGTATTAAAAATTTTGAAAATCTTGAAAATATTGAAAACTGAAAATTTTCAGGATTTTTAAAATATTGGAAATTTTAAAAGGTAAGGGTTCGTTTTAGCTAAACGCGAAACAAGTGTTGAGATTGGTGTCAATCAACGCGGATTGACGCCCTGAGTCGAACGATACCACTCCCAGACTGAGGAAACGTTCCGGTGAAAAACTACAGCACTTTGAAGATTCCAAACCTAACCTTCTTCTTCTTAGGGTGCCATCTTCTTACGAAGGTTGGCGATCATCATGACAATTTTCACTTTATTAACTGCGGCTCTGAATAATTGTGTTGTGGAGCAGTTATACCACTCCCTCAAGTTACGAAGCCACGAGGTGCGTCTTCTTCCCACATTGCGTTTGCCATCGATTTTTCCTTGCATAATGACATGGAGAATTTGATATCTTTCACCTCTCATTATATGGCCCAGGTATTGTAATTTTCTTATTTTAATTTCTGTGACCAGTTCTTTCGTCTTGGAGAGCTGTCTTAAAACTTCCTCGTTGGTAACATGATCTATGTACGATATTCTCAATATTCGCCTATAAAGCCACATTTCTTCTATTCGTTTCATCATGGTTTCTGTTAGTGTGGCTGCCTCTATACCATATAACATGATAGAGAACACATAGCATCTCAGCATACAGATCTTGAGTTCCTTGCTCAGAGACTAGTTACAGAAAAACTGTTTCATTTTTATGAAGGCATTCCGGGCGATTTCTATCCTTGTTTTTATTTCTACATATGAGTCATTATTACAGTTTATAATTATTCCAAGATATTTGTATTTATATATTCTTTTTTCTTTGTAAAACCTAACCTAACTTAACCAAACTAGTTGAATTATTGAAGCTGAAATGGGTTCTAATCGACTCGGCTGGAAGTCCTGAGACGAACTAGACCATTACCAGCGCGAGAAAACCTTTTGATGAAAGACTATGTATAAAGTAAGCAAATCAGTTCAGGTAAAAAGGTGTGTCTAGCGACTCAACTTGATATCTTGACTTAAATTGTACCAAATCTAGACTGTACCACCATTTATTTTGACTCTCGATTGGAAATTAATCAAAATACGTTCCTCTGGGTCCTACCCCCCATGCTATGGAAAAAACCGAGCAGGTGAGAATCTTACTTGGGAAACTTGTGTTGCTTAGACTATTCAAAATATTCAAAGACAGTGACATCTGGGGGGGCCGGGCCCCCCAGGCCCCCCGTTATACGTTTACACAAACCTAATTCAACATAATCTAACCAGGTTTTCGGTTATTCATATTTCCTCGATAGCTTTAACATTAAACATTTAAAGTATCATAACTTTTTTTATTTCCCATTTTAGAATGTTGCGACTGGTGGCGTTGTGTTGTATTCATCTAGCGCTTTCGCACGATATATAGCTTGATCACATATTTCATGAAAACTCGTCGAAATATCGAAGTAATTTTGAGATTAGGTACTGAAACTTTAAATGTCATAGAATTTTACCGGGGCGTTTCTTCAGTCTACGAGTGATGTCGTTCGATTCAGGGCGTCAATCCGCATCGATTGACACCAATCTCAACGCCCGTTTCGAGTTTTGCTAAAACGAACTCTAGCTTTTTAAAATATTTGAATATTTTGGAAATTTTAGAAATTTTGAAAATTTCGAAAACTTCAAAGATTTTTAAAATTGTGAAAATTTTGACAAATAAATTTAAATCTTAAAATAAGTGGATTAACTCTCCTAACAACGCATAATAATAATAATAAGATGTATAATTTAAAAAGTCAGGTTTCTGATTCACTAAATACACCAGTGAGCTTAGAACTAAATACCTACTACTTAGCAGTACTTTGAAAGGTCACTAAAAACATGAAAATACAACAGGTCCTTAAAACGCTTGCTCTGCCTGATGCACCTTGATGGTATACGCAAGCTACTGGCACCAAGTACATCCAACTCTATATCAACGAATCCGTGTCGGAGTATATTACCTCAACACTGAAAAACAGATGTTATCGAACTGATATGCTGAGAAATAGGCGGTAACTGTTTGCAAAAATTTGAAAATCTTGAAAGTTATAAAAACCTTGACGCCACTAACTGGACCAGTAGTTTCAACTGTTGCGATTATTCTTTTCGGACCATTCTGTATAACTCTTCCATGTTTGAACTAGAAATGTCACGTGGTAAACACGTGTCATTAATAGTGTTTTCCACTGGGCTGCACTCAGCCGCACTGCGTTGAACTGAGTGCAATAGTTATGTGCCACTGGTAAAGTTCTATTGCACTGCTTGATTTTTAGTATGTTCCACTACCCGCTTTCTCTGAGTGTAGTGCGCACTCAGGGCAACTTTTCCGCACGAGCCTCGGGATCTCGTGCTGTAGTGCCAGTGCAAAATGTCGGATTTTCTAATTTTAAATGAATTGCTAGAAAGCGATGAAAGTAGTGATTATGTAGAAGAAATTGCAATGTTATTGAAGGAAAAGCGAAAAATGCCGAAAGTTATAAAATTTGTGGAAACTGTAGTACACAAATTCAGCGATAGAGAGGTATACACTTTTTTCTATAAAAGAAATATTAAAACTTAATAAAATAATTTTTGGTTTAAAAGTGATTTTCGTGTGGAAAGGACTACATGCTACAAGTTAATAGAAGAATTCAGGGACTCTCAATTCTTCCACCGGAAGACCACATTTGCCATCATAAGTTTCATAATCCTCAGACATTTTATACCTTTCTAACTTAAATAAACAGCTCTATTAACCTTAGAAAAAACAATGGTCGGCTGTCATTATAAATGCACTGTTCTGCTTGGGTACGTTCCACTCAGGAATTGCACTGATCCCCACCGATATGCACTTTGTCAGAGCAGATGATAGAATTGCACTTGTCAGGAGCGCAGTGAGTGCTGCTCAGTGGAAAACACTATAAGATTGCTGAATAGCACGGAATTCAGGTCTTTTGCTTATATCGAGGCACTATTATTTACAGGCCAGTGAAGCGCAGTGAAAGAAACCTTCTACCAAGCATCTTATACACCGAATGCCAGAACGTCAGGCTTCCATCTTGTACCTGTTATCGAACCGATCTGCTCTTACAAAAGTCATGCTGATCAATAATGCAGAAAGAAACGCTCGACAAGGCGCTGCCAGGGCACGTTTCCCATTTCTTGGTGTTAGCAAATTGTTTTCGATATCGGTTATGATTTGTTCCCCTGCGAACTCTGGGATGCACTTGAGAATTGTTTCGTTCCTGCAGTTTCGTGCTCTGACAAACAACGTTTCCGACATGTAATCACCGAATTCTTGTGCGATGAAAGTGCATGCCGGCGAGAAACACAGGAAAAGGGTCTGAGTTGGCGCTTTTTCCTAAGACCCTAGATCAAAAGTTGTATAGCTGTACTTCTGTTAGTAGTTTTTACACTGAGAAAACAAACATATTTTTTTCATCCCAATAGAAGGTCAAATAAAGATTTTCGATTTTTTTAGGTACACCCGCCGCCCCGAGAGATCTGAAATTTTTTATTTTCGTCAAACGAGACCAAGACTCAAAACGGCGACTGGATTTGTAATCAGTACTTTGGAATTATCCGAAATGCGAGGTTTCATCCCAATAGAAAGTCAAATAAAGATTTTCGATTTTTTTAGGTACACCCGCCGCTCCGAGAGAACTGATATTCTTTATTTTCGCCAAGCAAGACTAAACTTAAAACTGCGAATGGATTTGTAGTCAGTACCTTGAAATTATCCAAAATGCGAGGTTTCATCCCAATAGAAAGCCAAATAAAGATTTTCAATTTTTTTTAGGTACAGCCGCCGCCCCGAGAGATCAGATATTCTTTATTTTCGTCAAACGAGACCAAGACTCAAAACTGCGACTGGATTTGTAAACAGTACCTTGAAATTATCCGAAATGCGAGGTTTCATCCCAATAGAAAGCCAAATAAAGATTTTCGATTTTTTCAGGTACACCCGCCGCCCCGAGAGATCTGAAATTTTTTATTTTCGTCAAACGAGACGAAGACTCAGAACTGCGACTGGATTTGTAATCAGTACTTTGAAATTATCCGAAATGCGAGGTTTCATCTCAATAGAAAGTCAAAGTAAAGATTTTCGATTTTTTTAGGTACACCCGCCCCGAGAGATCTGAAATTTTTTATTTTCGCCAAACAAGGCTAACACTTAAAACTGCGAATGGATTTATAATCAGTACCTTGAAATTATCCGAAATGCGAGGTTTCATCCCAATAGAAAGCCAAATAAAGATTTTCGATTTTCTTAGGTACACCCGCCGCCCCGAGAGATCTGATATTTTTTATTTTCGTCAAACGAGACCAAGACTCAAAACTGCGACTGGATTTGTAATCAATATCTTGAAATTATCCGAAATGCGAGGTTTTATCCCAATAGAAAGTCAAATAAAGATTTTCGATTTTTTTAGGTACACCCGCCGCCTCAAGAGATCTGAAATTTCTTATTTTCGCCAAACAAGACTAACACTTAAAACTACGAATGGATTTGTAATCAGTACCTTGAAATTATCCGAAATGCGAGGTTTCATCCCAATAGAAAGTCAAATAAAGATTTTCGATTTTTTTAGGTACACCCGCCGCCCCGAGAGATCTGAAATTTTTTATTTTCGCCAAACAAGACTAACACTTTAAACTGCGAATGGATTTGTAATCAGTACCTTGAAATTATCCGAAATGCGAGGTTTCATCCCAATAGAAAGTCAAATACAGATTTTCGATTTTTTTTAGGTACACCCGCCGCCCCGAGAGATCTGAAATTTTTTATTTTCGCCAAACAAGACTAACACTTAAAACTACGAATGGATTTGTAATCAGTACCTTGCAATTATTCGAAATGCGAGGTTTCATCCCAATAGAAAGTCAAATAAAGATTTTCGATTTTTTTAGGTACACCCGCAGCCCCGAGAGATCTGAAATTTTTTATTTTCATCAAACGAGTCCAAGACTCAAAACTGGGACTAGATTTGCAATCAGTACCTTGAAATTATCTGAAATGCGAGGTTTCATCCCAATAGAAGGTCAAATAAAGATTTTCGATTTTTTTAGGTACACCCGCCGCCCCGAGAGATCTGAAATTTTTTATTTTCGCCAAACAAGACTAACACTTAAAACTACGAATGGATTTGTAATCAGTACCTTGCAATTATTCGAAATGCGAGGTTTCATCCCAATAGAAAGTCAAATAAAGATTTTCGATTTTTTTAGGTACACCCGCAGCCCCGAGAGATCTGAAATTTTTTATTTTCATCAAACGAGTCCAAGACTCAAAACTGGGACTAGATTTGCAATCAGTACCTTGAAATTATCTGAAATGCGAGGTTTCATCCCAATAGAAGGTCAAATAAAGATTTTCGATTTTTTTAGGTACACCCGCCGCCCCGAGAGATCTGAAATTTTTTATTTTCGCCAAACAAGACTAACACTTAAAACTACGAATGGATTTGTAATCAGTACCTTGAAATTATCCGAAATGCGAGGTTTCATAGCAATAGAAAGTCAAATAAAGGTTTGACTGTCATTTCTTCATTGGAACCGTGTAATATTCCTAGGTATAACACTGCGTGCAATACCGGTATGCCGTGCAGCGGTGCACATCTCAGCCTCCAGAATGCAGAAGGTTATTCTTGGGTTCATTCGTCTACTTAGGACACACGATTCGCAAACCCAGAGATTGCTCACCTCACAGTGTGAGAAGTAGTCACTGGGAAATGGAACAGCAGCTCAGTATGTCGTAGTCTGAGCTGCACCTTATTGTTTATAAATAATAGTAATGTGATTTGTCACATAGCTGGATAACGAAAATTCTGCAAATATATAAAATTAACCCAGGCCTTCATCATTTCCTTATAAGAACCATGGAGACATGGTGAACCAACATAATGTACACCTTACAACTCAGTACGGCCATATCCAAACGGAGGAACTACGCATATACGACGGGGTATCTTCCAAGGTGATTCTCTCGTTTCCAGTTATCTATTAAATAGATATCGCTAGCCCTAATGATATGAATATTCAAAGCACCTACGCTGGGAAGATATCTAAATACACAGACCTTGCCATAGAATTAAAACGAGTCTGGAAATAAAATAAAGTTATAATTGTCTCCCTCATCACTGGTCCCAGACGACACCAAACAGATTTCGTGAAGCTGCTCGGAAAAGATCGTGAGAAATCGTGAGATCGTGGATTTGACGTTACCACTATTGCCAGCCTTTATTTACCACTGCCTAAATACTGGCAACGCTGTAAGGAGCTTATATGGCTTACGAGGACTTGTCAAGGATATCTTTATTTCACGTAAATGCATCTAAAAATCACAGGTCATTTAAATAAACGCTAATTGACTCATTAACGCGTCTAAGTAAAAAAAAGAATGGAATTCTTATTGAAACAAACGAAAAATGAAACAACATTCTAAATTACAATACTAAAACATTAATAATAAACAACACAAAAAGAAAAATAAAAATTATGATTATAACATAAAAAATCTAATCTGAATCTGAGTTTGTTTCAGAATTACTTTCGGTTTCTTTTGAATATAACGTTTCACTTTCCATTTTTTGAATCATATCTTTCTTGGGATTTTTGAAGTCACTATCTTCGAAAGACGATTAGGATGCCATTTTTATATTTTTTATTTTAAACAGAAGAACAGAAGGTCTGATCACTGATCGTTTAGAGACAGGTTAACCCCTCACCGTATCACCCATGCCATGAGCCTTAGACAAGGAAGGAGCCATGAGCACAAGCACAATCCTGGCATAATACAATCGTCCAATATAACACTGAACACAGTCGACCAGCATAAGTTTGATTTTTACTCCCTTTACCTTTTAGGCTTTTAGTCTTCCGAGTCTTCGCAATTTTGTGTTCTTATCATAAACATAAAAGTATCGTGAGATTCAGGTCATTTATCGTGAGATCGTGAGATTGGGATTGAGATCACGATAAACCGTGAGATCTGGGACCACTGTCCCTCATTACGTCGTTCTGGGACCTTACACCGAACACATTCACACCACACCTGCAACAATTAGGCCTGGACGAAAGGTTACACAAACTACTCCAAAAGTCTGTAATCCTGAAGACCTGTGTAATATTGTACGATCCGTCCCAAAATCAGATCTATAGTAGTTAGGGTGTTGACTTGGCACAGCCCCTATAAATAAGGATGGAATTACATATGTAATCAACAACAGCTTAAGAAGGCATAGAGATCCTTCTGCTGCTGGTGATGACGCTCAGTGTCTTCTTTTGTAAGATGAACGGGAAATGTCATTAAATGTCTAGAATAAAGTTACACTTCAAGTTAGTTCCCCAGTTAGTTGAGACGCTGTCTTATGTGTCGTGTCGACCCTCCCTCCTGCCTAATTACTTTTCCATTACTAATTTAACTGTTACCGCCTGTCGGCACTAGCATTTTAATTAGAGCCGCTGCTTAAATCCTCCTTTCGCCAGATCGCAGACTCAATTTCTTTTCTGCGGAGGCAATTTAGGTAGATCCATTGGCTTGTGGCCAGAAAATAATCCTATAGAACAATGCGACCTCATTAATTTTAAGTGGCAACTTTAATATCCGGATTTAAATTATGCGAAAGACGGTCCGGAAGCGAGTGGAACACGGCTAAACAAGAGGAAATCGATGGAGTGGGGGGAAATTGAACTGGAGTGGTTAAATGCATACTGCAAAAGAATTTCGGATAAATAGTATAAGAAAAATATGCAAGGTGTATCAACGATGTGTGGATAGATGATAGCTGCTTCCCTATTTGAGATAGGAAAAAGCATCTCGAATAAAAAATAAAAAAATATTTTTTTTGCCAAACTTAGTTATTTTATACATTGTTTCCAATATCTGTAATATCCTTGCTACTGCGAGATTTCAAAATTTTCAATCATATTTGAAATTTTTAAATCTCTATTACACGGTACATTTTTTTGGAACATAGATTTCATTGCCTTCAACATTTTTTATCTGAAAGTTTTTTGTATCTCAAATACGGAAGCAGTTATCGTCCACCCATACAGAAAAAAACACTGTTGCGTTTCCAATTAATTGTTAAGATTTGGGTGTTTTTCCGTCACTTTAAATATATTTACAATTGTTTCAAATCCATGTCATTGAAAGAATTCAATCCTTCTATTCGAAGTAATCACAGGTACGCCAATAAATTCAAAATAATTTTATATTCGTTCTGACGATAATGCAACCAAAATATCCTTTTGTTTTCGAAATTCACCCTATGTTTCATTTAAGCAAAGCATACAATCTATTCAATGTACAAAAACTATTACTGCAACAGCAGTTTGTGATAATTCATCTGATAAAAATTAATTTTGTTTCAATGGCCCTTGTCGTTCGCTGAACTATAATCAGTATTCGGCGGGACTGATGTCCCGATTCAATGAAGGTAAGAATAAATAACAGGGGGATGATTTCAATGCTACTATCGCCGCGAACCCGTGAACATGGACGATGTTGTTCCGTTGTGTTGTTTCGGTGTTAGGCGTGTTGTGTCATCTCGTGGTTTTACATATTGCATCAGCAATTGTGTGACTTAAATGCGTCCAGTTATATATTAAATGGAGGACCTACTGAGAAATTTTGATTCAGAAGAGCTAACACCAACATTTGAAAGTAGGTATTTCGATTAGTCAGACAGTTATATTTCAGGTAATAATGCAACAACTGGTGCAGTCTTATGTCTAATTCTTATATCATGCTCCTTATAACTTCATACAAAATCACAAAATTAAACATCCAAACGAACCCATCAGCTGTCCTCGCAATAAAATCTGTTGGTCCAAGGAAGAGAAAGTAGTTTAGAATCAATTACCAAACACAGATTCGATTCAACGACAGGCTGCGATTGAATTATTCATTGGAATCCAATGACATCTTGTAGTTGAATCGACAATACGATATAATTCGTTACCCACCACTTCCCATTGGATAAAACATCGCTGTAATTGAATCCAAGCGTAAGTCTTTAACAGAACGACAGATTTTTCTGTGTGCACGCATCGTTGATACACCCTGTATATGTACATATGTTTTACGTTGTCAGTAAAGACGAATTTATTATTATTATTACTATAATTTCCATTGAAATGAAAATAAAAGTGTTCTATGGGTTGGAAATGAACCGTTAATGCTATTGAGAGATATTCGGCGATTTACAATGTATTGTATCACAATAGCTCACACTATTTGCATATAAAACAAGCAATGACAATTTCCTAGCAATAATAATTATCTAACATAATATGAATTAGTTCATTAAATATTACTGTAATTGGTATGTTGCCACCACTTGTGGGCTAATTAATTTTGAAATTGGATGAATTATGGATAATAGTGTTATACGCTACACTGCCTGGATCGGTTGGGGGACAGGTAAGCCGAAAATGATCTAGTTTGGCAATTTCGACAGCCATTGTCACTAGGAATGTTTTCAATTTTCAATGGAACTTATACAGGGTTATTCACGTTATTCGACACGGAGCATTATGGCTAAACTATTTGATAAAAAAGAAAACAACAATTTGGGATGGATAGAGACCCACAAAGGCTACATTCTAAAAATATTTTAATGTTATACAGGGTGTCCCAAAAGCACGAAATGTATCAAAGTTATGTTTTTTTAAATGGAACACCCCATATATTATTGCATATTCAGATTCCTTGATGAATTCTATTGTGACTTTATGTATCATACATGGGACTTAAAGCGAACCGTTTAGATGTAAATCTCCATTTTCGGTATAAGTAGATATCAGGAAAAAATTGAATATCGCAGAGATTATAAAATTTGGAAGGCTGTGACTTTGCCGTATTACTAAGCATAGAATGCGTCAGCTTTGATGAGACTGTGAAATTTAAATTACGTTCATGCTTGGAGAAATCGGTCGATGAATTAAGGAAACTTCGATCAGCGATAACTTGATTTTTTCAAATGAGAATGCCTAATTTTTTTTATACGGTTAAAAGTAGAATTTGATAGCCTTTCTAATGATATAAGGTTGTGCATATCAATCTCTGGTAGTTTTCATTTAATTTTAATTTTCAAAGAAATCGGCGTTTTTCAATTTGCCTACCTATAACCAACGTAGCAGGCCATCAAATATAAACAAAAACCTATTCAGGTAGAAGAAAATAACCAACTTAGCTGAAAAATACACACGAACTATGCTAAAGGGACAAGACTATAAAAATTCCTCACAACAAACAAAGTCTAACCAGAAACAACGGCGGTAACACATCTTTGGTCAAAGAGAAGCTGGAGTATCGCAGAAATGGATTTTTTCACGGCCTACGAGCTACTGCAATGTACTAGAGATTACCAATTTCCAAAAGCATTAAAAATTTTGAAATAAAGTAAAAACTACTAGAGAATGTTGTAAGCAGTTTATTATTTTCATAATAAAATTTCACATTTAATGACATAAAAAAGTATGCAATTCTGTCAAAACTCAAGTCAAAAGTACCTCTGACTGGAGTTCTGAAAATTCTTCAGTACCTATTAGCAAGGTCGCAGAAAATGAAGAATGAATTAAAATTTGTTCAAATTAAAAAACGTAACTTAAATGGCAGAAAATTTAAATCTGATTTGTCAGTATTCCTTTTTTGCAATATTGCTAACAGATATTGAAAAATAGAAGGGATCCAGTCAGAGGTATCGACTTTGACGCAAATTAGTACTTTTTTACACCATTACGTATGATTGATAGTTGCGTGCTGGAGCAACAGTCGCTGGTTGTTTCTGCTTCATATGAGGGTTTTTGATTGCCTTGGAAATTTTTAACCCCTAGAAAATTGCGGTAGCCAGTAGACAGTAAAAATATGTATTACTGCCATACTCCAGCTTCTCTTTGACCTTAGGGATGTTATCGCAGTTGTTTCTGGGAGAGTTGATTTGTTGTAAGGAATTTTTATAATCTTGTCCCTTTAGTCTAGTTAGTGCGTATTTTTCAGCTACGTTAGTTGTTTTCTTCTAGCTGAACGGATTTTTGTTTATATTTCATGGCCTGCTACGTTGCTTATAGGTAGGAAAATTGAAAATCGCCGATTTGTCTGAAAATTTAAAATTAAATGAAAACTACGAGAGATTGATATTCACAGCCTTATATCATTAGAAAGGTTATCAAATTCTACGTTTAACCGTATAAAAAAAATTAGGCATTCCCATTTGAAAAAATCAAGTTATCGCTGATCGAAGTTTCCTTAATTCATCGACCGATTTCTCCAAGCATAAACGTAATTTAAATTTGACAGTCTCATCAAAGCTGACGCATTTTATGCTTAGTAATACGGCAAAGTCACAGCCTTCCATATTTTGTAATCTCTGCGATATTCAATTTTTTCCTGATATCTACTTATACCGAAAATGGTGATTTACACCTTAACGGTTCGCTTTAGGTACCATGTATGATACATAAAGTTACACTATAATTCACCAAGGAATCTGAATATGCAATAATATATGGGGTGTTCCATTTAAAAAAACATAACTTTGATACATTTCGTGCTTTTGGGACACCCTGTATAACATGAAAATATTTTTAAAATGTAGCCTTCGTGAGTCTCTATCCATCCCAAATTATTATTTTCTTTTTTATCAAATACTTTAGCCATAATGCTCCGTGTCGAATAACGTGAATAACCCTGTATATGTCTACTTCAAATACTACCACTCGTGGTTAGCTGACTTTTGCTTGTATGCCATAGTTAGATTCTGCACCAATCTGCTCACCCAGAAACCAGACAAGGTTAGAAAGAAGTGAGAAAAGAAAGGAACGTATGGAAGAGAGAAGGAGAGCAACGAAAGGAGAAACACCCACTGAGGAGCAGGTTTTTCAGGGCCCTCCAAGGTTTGCATTTAGCTTTCTCTATTCATCGAGGACTTCAAAAGAGGGAAGATTCAGTTTCCCATTGGTACTCGGCACGTACGGCTCCCGTATAGCTAGTGGACAGGCCTCAGGAGCAAGGATGTATGTGAAAAATCGAGGAGTATGGGAGAGTTACTCTCTAGGCACGAACACCACGATTTTCGGAGCAGAAGTATATGCGATACTCTCTGATGCATGCAATAACGAGGTGAGAAAGTATACAGAGCCCTTTAACCCACCTCAGGACAATATTGTCTGAAGCATGGGCTAAGCATTGGTGGTATCACATTGCTAGCCCTGATGTTATACAAGGTCTTTTCAGGGTTAGAAGTGCTTGTTTGCTGTCAGTGCAAATTACTACAGTCTTGCCAGATACATCTCTCTTGGCTAGTTTATTTTTAGCTCTCGATATGCCAGCCAGTTCTGTTTGACCGACACTGGCGTTTTTACCCATAGCCCACTTTGTTCTTAGGTTTAGAGATCTTCCCGCCATACCAGCTGCCTAAGTCGTCCCATATCTACATCCGGGTTAATACCAACCGTGCGAAGTCGTGGCATCGACAGTAACGCAAACTCTTTGATGTAAATATCTGTAATATATAGAGGAGTAATGCCAATTATTAGTTCCATAGCAGCAGTCGGTGTTGTACTCTTGGCTCCTGTTATATTAATACAGGCCATGCGTTGTATTTTATGTAATTTATTAGTCGACATCACCTCAAAAACTTTCGGTACCCAGACAATGTCTCCATACGGTAGCGTACGCCTGATGATTCTGGTATAGATGCAGTGGGTCACTCTTGGCGACAGGTCCCAAGTGCGTCCCACTGTTCGACATTGTTCATAAAGGACAACACGTCAGCTCTCTGCCAAGGGTAATACCAAGATATTTCAGAAAAATTTAGCTTGACATTGAGAAGTTCTGGGCGGGTTTAGGACCATGATATTCCTTTTTTTGGTGACCAGAACAATCTTGGTCTTCTTGGGATTGATAGACAATGAGTGTTCTAAACACTATTTTTCTATTGATTTGAGTGCTCCTTGGGTTCGTTCACCCAATGCGTTCTCAAATCTACCTATTTGCAGGATGACTATGTCATCCGCATATGCTATTGTGTAGTGTCCATTGCTGTTGAGGTGATTGATGAAGGTGTCCAGAACCACGTCCCAAAGCAGTGGTGACAGAACACCTCACTACGGACAACCGCTGGTAAGAACACCTTTAACAAAAATGTTCTCTACCTTGATTGTTATTGCTTTGTTGGAGAGCATGCTAAGTATCCATTTGGTCACAATCCTAGCTACGTTCATAGCTCAGGATTGCAGGCTAATTTTTGGGAATATTGTTTTGTCAAACGCTACCGGGTCCTGGGATATTAGCATTGGAAGTGAAATGGAGCTACGTAACTTAATCAATCAAATTCAACTGGCAGCCAAGAATGAAAAGAAGGATATATACCAAGGGAACATTTAGCATCTTAACCTTTCAACTGGAGCTTAATTTATCTCGCTGCTCAGACGCGTCCACATGAAGCGGTTATTTATTTCGTTCCTCTGAGAGCTTCTCACATAGCGATAATGCAAAACGTAGCAGGAATAAGATAAATAGGAGGATATTACGCTTTATGCAGTACATAGAGCCATAACGTGTCAGGCGAAGAGCCCCACAGGCGAACACAGTGGCGTCACGTTCAGACGACTTCAGCTTGTCACAGAAACATAAAGATGTCATCGTCATAGTCACAATGCCTTAACAGACATGTTATGAACTCATAAGATTATTAAGTCGGAGCTAGAGTATTGCCGACACGAATATTATGAGTAGTTTTGAGAACTGTAGCTCGCCATCGTTCGCGATTTACTGTCAGTTCAGTGGCGCTCTTGACACTCATATCCAGCAACTGTTTCGTCGTATCCACCCACCGTGTAGGGGAACGGCCACGGCGCCGCACACTCGGAGCATGACCCTGAACTACAAGATTCTCCACATTATTGCTTCTGTAAATATGTCCGAAGAATGTAAGCATTCTCGTCGATACATTGGAGGATAGTCTCTTTGGACTATCGAGCTTATCCAGTATGGAAACGTTAGTTCGATGGGCGCTATAAGGAACTCTCAGCATGCTCCTCCACGTCCACATTTCAAAAGCATCTATGCGAGCTCGATCTGCCTTTTTAACAGTCCAAGTTTCCGACGCATACAAAAATATGGAGAACACAAGAGACTGAACTAATGACATTTTGCTAGCTTTACTGATGTTATGGTCACGCCGTATTTTAGTAAGCCATGGCCACAGGTGCCTGTTGAATGCGCTATCGAATCTAATTTTCACAGCTACTTGAATTGTAGATCAAAAAACCGACGTACACAAAACTTTGAACTACTTCAAAACGGCCTACTGACTTTATTGTTCGATGATTATCGTGTTCTCTATCTACGAACATAACCTTGGTCTTGTTGTAGCTAATACCAAGACCATACGCTGCACTGTGTTGTTCTAGGATGTTTAATAGAGCTACTAGTTCTGCCTGACAAGCAGCAATAAGGGCTGTATAGTCAGTAAATCTTAAGTTGGGTATTTTGCTTCCGCCAATAGTTATACCGCCATTCCAGTTGTCCAATTGTCTCGTCACAAATTCAGAGTAAATGTTAAATAACATCGGAGATAATACACTTCCCTGATGAACTCCTTTTCTGGTTGCAGTTTGACCAGACAGGTTACCATCAATTCTTACACGAGGAGAATTAGGCTCGTAGAGTTGCTGAGAAACACTAGGTGATAAGGAACTCCCATAGAGATGAGGATTTCTCACAGTTTAGGCCACTTTACGTTATCAAATGCCTTAGAATACTCCACAAAGCAGATAAAAACTGGAAAATAATGCTCTCTGGCTTTTTCAATAATTTGTCTTAAGTCTAAGGTCTGTTGACGCGTACTGCGTCCTTTTACGAAACCTGCCTGTGCCTGAGAAATTTGCCAGCCAATAAAACCCTCCAAACGAGATTGTAAAATATATAGTAGAGCCTTAGTTGCATGAGAGATTAACGAAAGTAGGCGATAATTGTCTGGATTTGTTGGAGATCCCTTTTTATGAAGTGGAACAAAAATTGATGTGCACCATTCATCTGGCCAAACACCGCACCAGAGGACCAGACACTCTTACACATATTATGTAAAAGAGAGATGCCGTCATCACCCAAGCATTTTAACGTTTCGGCAGAAATAGCATCAATGCCTGTAGCTTTATTAGTTTTTAATTTGTTGAGGGCATGTTCCTCTTCAGATAAAAGAATATCCGGTTCATGTTCGAAATCCAATGAGAGGGCCTGAAGGCCATCCTCATGGTACAGATTTTCGCCATAATTTCGACATACTTCAATAACCTCATGCAAGTTGGTAACTAGCGCTCCCTCAGGATTTTTAACAGCCCAAGATTTGGGTTTAAAATCCCGACTGAGGCATTCGACCTTAAAAAACATCTCTTTCGGATGGTTAGTATTGGCATGCATCTCTATTTTCCTGCACGATTGCTGTATGTACCAGTTGATAAAAGTAGAGGTGGGTAGATTCGCCAAAAAAAAAAAAAATTGCGTCAGCTTTGCATGCCGTAAATCTCAATGGAAGGATCAAAACAGGCTGGTCTAAGCGATGTATACTCATACTCGTATAGCTTATTGATCTTTTACATGATTACAGTCAGAATAGATACAATAGGAAAAGAAGATAACATCATAACAAAGTCTTACGTCGATAACAGGATGGATAAATAGTAAAATCATTAACTGAAATAGGAATGTAAAATAACAAAAGTTGAAGGTTGAAGTAAAACAGATGAGGAAATGAAAAGTAATAGTGGTAATAGTTGAAGTGAGGAAAGATTGAAAAATACATCTAAAACTGATAAATAAACACAGATAAGTTAACAGAAGCGACATGAACGTAAGTGGTTAGACTGATATATTCACAGGTCCAAATATTCATCAATGGTGTAAAAACAGTGCTGCAGAGGACATTTCTTTGTAAATATTATTATTTTTTGTAAATTATAAAATTGAAAAAATTTTTGTATTCATAATTGGTTATTCATTTAGCTGTGAAAAAAGACCTAGTATGATATTACACCTTTTCAGGTCAATCCGAACATTACTTACCTATTACAGAAACCAATGGACTTAAAACTTTTCTGATGTATATATTGCTTTTTAGGTCGTTTTGTATTATGTGTCACGGAGATATCGTTGAATAGATTGCAATGGCGCTTTAAAACAGTATTATTACCGTAGCGGGGATGAAAGACGCGTATGGTTTTTAGAAATCATGTCAGTGGCGGCGCAGCAATTATAAAAAAAACTTGGAAAATAATACTCGTAAAATAGTATCACCGTTATGAGTGGAAATTGCTGAGTCAATCAGCTTGACTACATTTTGTATTACTGGTGTGCTTTCATTGAGACAGTGAGAGACTAATCTCATTTCCTTCTGCTTTGCGTTCAATCGAAATGTACTGTTTTAGATCCTTGTACCCAATTGGCACATAGGATCATAAGATACAGGCATTTTTATATGTCACATAACAATATCAAGACAATAATACTGAATTTCAGATCATATACCCATAGGAGTTTCTGCCTTGCATTCAACGTCACTGGTAAGATCTTTGGCAATGAAAGTGTCGTCAACAAATTGTGGCTGTAATTTATAAGATTCAACGCCTGCTCAGTTTCAGAGAGTCATAAAGATGATGCGACTATCAAAATTCTCCAAGAAATTTGAAAAATGGGATAAATGTGTGCATTTATGACGTGCCGAGAATTGGGAGACTTCTGTGAAAAATTTTTGAACTTATTCACACAAACAGGAGAGACCTTCGTCTTGCACTAAAAAGCAGAGTCTCAATCTAAGTCAGTTTTTCGTGGATCATGAAGGGGTAAAAACTATCCAAGATAAAGTCCAATTAAGGAACAGCTAATCTGCAGCTGAACACATGTGAAGCTGAACAACTTTATTGACGAATGGGCACAGAAAAAAATACTGTTGCGTATCCAATTAATTGTTAGTATTTGGATGTTTTCCATCGCTTTAAATATATTTACAGTTGTTTCAAATCCATGTCATTAAAAGAATTCAATCCTTATATTCGAAGTAGTCACAGGTACGCCAATAAATTCAAAATCATCTTATATTCATTCTAATGATATGTATAATCCTTCTTATAGTATTGACATATCGTGCAATCAAAACATCCTTTTGTTTTCGAAATTTACCCTATATATCATTTAAGCAAAGCATACAATCTATTCGATGTACAAAAATTATTACTGCAACAGCAGTGCGTGATAATTCATCTGATAAAAATTAATTTTATTTCAATGGCCCTTGTTGTTCGCTGAACTATAATCAGTATTCGGCGGGACTGATGTCCCGATTCAATGAACGTAAAAAGAAAGCACAGGGGGGTAATATCAGTGTTATTATCGGCGCCAACCCACCAACATGGACGAGGTTGTTTCGTTGTCTTGTTTCGGTGTTAGCCGTGTCATCTCGTGTTTTTGCTTTTTGCATCAGCAATTGTGTGACTTAAATGCGTCCAGTTATATATTAAATGGAGGACCTACTGAGAAATTGGGGCTTAGAAGAGCTAACACCCACATTTGAATGTAGGTATTTAGATTAGTCAGACAGTTATATTTCAGGTAAAAATGCAACTACTGGTGCAGGCCTATGTCTAATTCTTATATCATGCTTCTTACAACTTCATACAAAATTACACCATTAAACATCCAAACGAATTGATCAGCGGTCCTCGCAATAAAATGTGTTGGTCCAAGGAAAAGACAGTAGTTTAGAATCAATTACCAAGCACAGATTCAATTCAACGACAGGCTGCGATTGAATTATTCCAATGAATCCAATGACATCTTGTAGTTGAATCGACAATACGATATAATTCGTTACCTACTTCCCATTGGATAAGACATCGCTGTCTTTGAGGAATGCTGAGTGTAACGTCTCATTGAACCCAAGCGTAAGTCTTTGACAACACGACAGATTTTTCTATGTTAATAGACTCCGAGGGAGTCAAATGCAAATTCCAATATTTTTGAGTACATTCCTCCTCCTCGTGTTAAGCCGATTAAACCACTATCTTGGGTCCCAATTTCCTCGTACAAAAAAGCGACATACGAAACAATAGCCTCCTAATTCCTCCGCCTCCTCTAATTGGAATCTCGTTAGAATTTCCACTTATCTCCTGATCGTCAGATCGGTTCGGTTGTATTGACGTCGTCGCCTAGAGTTTCACGGTCCGCCGAAATAAGCAATTAGTCTTGTACTTTTGAGCCGATTATTATTCGAAATCACTAAGAGGATCGTCCATTCAGCACTCTGGTGTTCTAGTTGCGGTGACTTGAGCGATTATATAGCACAGTAGTCGTAGGCCCGATTTTATCAACATGCATATTTAACAAAGACTTTGACAAACCTTTTCTATTGAATGTTATTTAGCAAAAGCTTTCTATTGGGTATTGAGGGCTATGCTAATAAGTATCATCCAATAGTATTTTATCAATATTGAAAACAACACGTCAAAGCTGGATGACACTTTTGTCAAAGCGATTGATTTGCAAATTAATGCCACATTTTCCATGTTTACATTATAATTATTGTATAATTAATAATTGCAAACTGCGATAATTTGTGATAAAAGTAGTAGGTACCTATGTCGATCACAGCAACTACCTACCTTATTTAATAATTACAAATCCCACGTCCGTCAGTCAGATGGATTATATGAAAATACATACTTTTATGAAGAATCAATCTTTCATTTACTGGATGCTTTTTTGTTATAGACCTTCTTATAGAAATATTCACAGGTGCAGCGTACTCATTGTACATAAAATAGGGTTATACTTAGCTATAAAATAGCAAGCTTTGCCGTTCTGGGGTTCTGGACAGGGAACCAGTAATGCACATGCACGTTTGGGAAATAGCTGTAACTTTTGAAATATAAAAAAATGCTATGTTTACCTCTTTTTACTATAAAACAAAGATATATTGCAGGTGTTCATAATTATTATCGATAGTAAATTATTGTTTTATCCAAATAATGCAGTGAGTTAATTTCTTGTCATCATATCATTTGATACACCAAGAAACTAGTGATCAAATGTACGGCTTCTCTGGAATCTGATTGGTTGAAATTAACAATTGTTAAACTTTTTGTTAAACAAGAAAATGCAATTTTTCACCCATTTATCGGATTTGAAAAGATACTAGATGATTCACAATGGTCGATTGTATATAAATTATGTCATTTTGACCTTTTTTGAGGTAAACTTCAAGAGAAATCAATAATTTTCAGAGCACTTTGACAAATGCATGTTCTTGAAAGGGCTGCTCTGATTGGTCAAAGTCTTTGTTAAAATGTGCATGTTGATAAAATAGGGCCTTAGTCTTTAGAATCGTAAGGATTCGTTTAGAGTATGCCTCAAGGCACGTCTATTTAAGCTTGATTCCTACAGGCCAGAGATGCCAGATTGAGGGAAATTTTCCAAATTTCAGAAATTTATGGAATTGGATTTTGTTTTGAATAAATATAATGAAAACTCCAAGATGATTTTAGATTTACTGCCCAATAATTTTAATCACATATAATAATATAATCTTAAAATGTCAATGATCTGACACCTATAAGTTTACTTTCTGTTCTTTCAAAAGTACTTGAAAAAGCTGTTTATAGCCAAATAAAGGAATATTTGGACCAAAACGGCAGACTTGTAAGACTTTCCGTGCTTGGGATCAAGCGACGGTACTAACGCTCTTAGACTTTATCAAGGTTTTCGACATTATAAATCATAACTTACATTAGCATATCTATCTCAAAATGAAAAAGATATCGGCTTCGATGATATATCACCTGCTTGGCTTAATTCTTACCTGAAAGACATGCAGCAATATGTTTCTATTATAAATACTATATCATCCATCAAATCATTCTGCTCTGGCGCCCTCAAGGTTCCGTCTTGGGGCCTCTGCTATTCTTAATTCACACTTTTGATTCAGCTACCGTTTTCAAAGACTGCAAGCTACAGTGCTTTGCTCACGATACCCAAATCTATTACGGTTTCGACCCTAAAGAATCTCATTCAGCGTCTGTGAAGATCAACAGTGATATTAAAACCATCGCAGGATATGCGAGCAATCACAACGTGCATTCAAATTCTTCAGACAAGTGTTATGCTTTTTGTGTAAAGAAGTACAAAAATACTATCAAATTCAAGGTTATTCTTAAGGGTCTAGGGTATAGGGCGCGAAATTGAGAATCCAAAAAAAGACGTATTCCCGTGTTAGTGAGGAGGCGTGGCCACCTGTTCGCTTTCTCCAGTAAGTGTCTCTAAGATGAGGGCAGATAAGTCCAAAAATCCAAAGGTAAGGTCAAAAGGTCCAAAGGCAAGGTCCAAAGGTCACTATAAAAATGAATTTCGCATTTCCAAGCTCCTGAAGTTACCTTTAAACTTACAGTAATGACTCAAAGAGCAAACTGAAGAAGAAAGCTTGCGCTTGTGCAACTATTTAGCATTTATCTGATATCGTGTTTGGTTGTTAAATTACAGGCATTTATAGAATGTATGATTTTGCATTGCGAGTTTTTTTGCATATTAAAAAACTTTTTTGAGAAAATCGAAAACAGTTGTCATCCATTAGGGTCTTAACTAACGCCTTCTGAAATATTATATATGTACTTTGAAAATAGAGTGTGCTATGCGAGAAATTGTGAGTCCGTGTTTTACATGGCAAATACGTACGTATAAATGTGTGTATCCAGGCCCCTTAAGGTTGATTACGGTAATATTAAATTTGCGTCTTGTGCGCCAAATCTTGTACCAAACCTTGACGAAGACCTCAGATTTCAGGAACATGATAGCAGTTTAGGTATCACTTGCTATTTATTTTATTTATCGTATGGCTCAAAAACATGACAACAGTAAATATAGATTAAAAGAAAAACTATTATATCCTATACTAAAATAAAATATATACAGCTACAAACTAAGATACATAGTCTTTGGCATTTACAGGTTGATGTCAAGTTCTTTCAGCCACTTCAGCGCCAACGGTGTGGCTGTGAAGAACTCTTCTCGCGATCCCTGAAACGCACGCAGTTCACATTCGCTCGTAATATGGTTTATAGTTTGGCGGGGCGCGCCACAGTCACATAAGGGAGATTGCACATAGCCCCACTTGTAAAGGGAGTCGGCACATCTGCCGTGGCCTGTTCGGACTCTATTAAGTTTTACCCACTCTTTCCGGAGTAGTTCTGATCCTGGAAGTAAGGCTGCACCCATAAATGCGCATCGCGAGTGGTGTTCCGCAAAACCTTCCCACTGAGAGCGCCATTGGTTTAAGGGGTCGAAGTTGTTGGTTTTAAGCCCTTCTGCATCCCTTATTAGTGGTTGTCGGGTTTTAAGTCTGTTTATTTGCAACGGGGGTATTGCTCGGTGGATGGGCAGTTTGTTGTCACTTGCTATGCTAGAGTGCGGCTGTTGTATGCTAACAAACATTTGCTATTTTTTAACATGCGTAAGTCACTTTGTGAGAGTTTGATTGCCTCTAAATTAATGTGTACTATTATTTTATATCACCCGTGACTTGATTCACTTCCACCACGATTTGCGAAGCAAAATTATATCCAATACCCTCTGGTGCATGCAATGAGGTGGTAATGAGGAGGACAGTTTGTTTGAAGCATGTTATAGAGTTAAGTAGACAGCAGGTAAAGTCAGGCCTCAAATAGTGGACAAACGACACCATAGATGAAGAGTGCACGCAAAGTAAGGGATGCAAACAAGCCAAGGATTTTATAACCGAACTGAATACATCTAGACCAGCATGCTTACGGAACCAAGGACGATGGGCAATCAGAAACCTCGTTTTGAGGGAGCACTCTAGGCCTATGTGGCATTTATCACTATTAAAAAATGAAAAAGACTCCCTATGTATGGGCTGTGGAGGTGTAATTTATACCTCTCAATTTGAATTCACAATTGACGAGTTGGAAAATCAACTTGACCGTTTTGATTAATCACTTGACGCTTTAGAAACTACAGCTGGAAGAGGTGTAGTACTACAACCACAAAACACGAGGCAGTAGATGCCACTTACGTTTGTATTATTATGTAAGCATTATTATGCATGTTTTATTCCGGAGTCCGGATTTTGACGCTTCATGCTTTTTGTGAATATTACAAGCAAATATCAGACAGCTTAATATATTGATGAATTATTCAAAAAAAATCCAAAAAAGCACGATTTATAATGCTTACTTAGCTTTTTTTTAATTTTATGCATATTTTCTGGTTTGTGCTTATTTACAGCCTTTTTTTAGGATTTTTGTACGTACTGCAAAAGCTTTGGCAAAAGTGTATTAATCACGCAAAATCTTACATCAGGCCGAAAAGATATAAGCAAATCTTTGACTCACTCGCCCGCTAAATGGATGTGAACCCCAGTCCGAAAATAGATTTTATGGTATTAGTCTCAATGAACTTATTTATAAAGAATAAAGAAATATAGGCGGTTTCGGGGAGCAAATCAAAGGGGTACAGCTTGATTGCACAGGATATATTGCACATAACACAATGGGGCCACACAATGTGGCGTGGCTTTACATGACCTTAACATCTTAACAGTAGCATAATCAGAACAGTAGTGCGAGTGAATAATGAAGTGAACAGACCCAGTCAGAGCCAATCAGTATTCGCCATTGTAGTTGCCAAACTATTTCTGACTAGTACTGGCCAATCAAATTGACGCTGACTAGTTTGTGATTGCTCTGCGAACAACTCTAATGGCAGACGACATAATGACAGACGACATAATGACAGTTGACTTGACAGTCCTTATAACCTTAATGTCAGGTAGTTACCTTGCACTAGACACTGGTAACACGTCACTTTACCGGCGGCACAAATGAGCGGGAGAAGTACAAAATTCAAAGAATATTCCTACAAAAAATGGTTTTTGTCAAGGCGCCTTTGCGTGTGCAACTTTTTAAACAACGACTACCGAATATTCCATTAGCACCTGAGCCAGTTTTGACAAGATGGGGCACTTGGTTAGATGCCGCATTATATTATGCAGATAATTTTGAAAATTTCAGAAAACTTACATCCGAGCTACCAAGAACAGCTAGCAAAGCAATTAAAGATTGTCAAATTATGTTAAATCAAAACGATTTAATGAACAACTTAGCTTGTATAAAAATTAAAGCTAATTCTAGTTTTGTCAGTACCATTGTAAAATTATTGGAGAAACAAGGAGTAACATTGTATACATCCATCAAAAAATCCATTGACAATGTTCCTGGAGAAACTGTACAGAAAAGGTTGAATGAAGGTTTTCATAAATTAAAAATAGTTGCTTTGGTATTGGCAGGGAGTACTAACTCAGATTTACAAATAACCCCAAATGTGCTGACAAAATTTAAATATTTGCCCATAACATATTTTAAGTGGTAGTCGATAGAGCTCTACTATGGAATATCTAAATCAGCATTAAGTTATTTCTTGTTTCTACAAGAACTAAAGTATTTTTCTTTCCGTTTTATTGTTTAATAGAGGATTTGTTGATTTAAATATTTACGAGGTATATATTTTCTTATGTATTTTATAGATAAACAATAAATTTTGATTTCACTTTTATGCCTTGTTTATGCATATTCCATGCCTTTTTTTAAAATCGGATGCTTTTTAAGCGCTCATTTTAACTTCTTTTGTGCTTTTCAATCCGGACTCTACTAATTACTATTGCTTATAGTATGTTTTGTGGACTTTGTTAGACCTAAACTACCTGGCCTACCAGTGAAATCTGAGCAGGCCCTGGGAACAACGGCGCAAATTATTGGAATTCTAAGTTTTAAACTTAATTGCTTACACACTTAACGGCATAATTGAGTCTGACGCCAAATTGAATGGAAAATGAAGTTTGATTGGGTCTGGCAGGGAGCGCGGCGTTAGGCGAAGTGTCGGCCCAGGCTCGCCGATTAGTCTGGTTATCAGACGTCGTGCTGTTGCATCGCACATTATCGGATGCTCAGTTTAATTGCTTCTGATTGCCAGCCCCGCTGCCGGCATGCTGGATGATGGAGAATGCGAAGAGTTGTCAGTTGAGTGTCGTTAACGTAAGGGCTTCAGACACCCTTCCAACGGTAGTATGAGAGAGAGTTCGATTCGTACTCAGCGAAAGCAGCGTTTCTGTTTTATGGCGAAGCCTATTTCTATTTTTGTTTTTTCTCACCGATAGGTGAGGGGAGCATTGTGATAGCGAAAATTTTCGATTTTGAGATAATACGCTTTTTTTATGATGTCTACATAACCAAAATTTACGTCACTCATTTCCGTCGGTCTATCAGTCTGTCTGTCTGTCTGTCGCGTTCTTCTACCCTCGTAATCTCAGTAGCCGCTGCGTGGATTGTGATAAAATTTGGGTACCTATATGCTGTGGGGCCCTAGTAGGTAATGCTTCTAAAATTTTAAAAATCGGTGCATTGGCGGCGGAACAATTAGCAAGAAACAAAAATATTAAATATCCCTCAAACTTTGTTTTTAGGCGTTTACGGAGTTCCTGATTATTTTCTACTTTTTTTTTGGTGGGGGTGAAATTGGGGTGGTTGAAGGGTGAGGCGTTGTAAAACTAAACTAAGAATTTTTTGTATTCATAATGGGCTGTCCATTGACCTGTGAAAGAGAGTCCCAGCGGCATAATACCCTTTTTTAGGTCCTTCCGATCATTGCCTTGCCTACTACAAAAACCACACAGAAAAAAATACTGTTGCATTTCCAATTAATTGTTAGTATTTGGACGTTTTTCCATCGCTTTAAATATATTTACAGTTGTTTCAAATCCATGTCATTGAAAGAATTCAATCCTTACATTCGAAGTAATCACAGGTACGCCAATAAATTCAAAATAACTTTATATTCGTTTTAACGATATGTATAATCCGAGGGGTAAAAAGCTGCTCGAAATGTGTACACCAGAAATCCATTTCTTTAGAATAAATCCAATAAATCCATGGAAATCCACAGAAATCTATGGAAATCCAAAGAAATCCAAGGAAATCCACGGAAATCCAAGGAAATCCACGGAAATCCACGGAAATCCACGGAAATCCAAAGGAAATCCAAGGAAATCCAAAGAAATCCAAGCGTTCCAAAGAAAACCACTTAAAAATAAAAACAAAGTCAAACCACAAATAAACAATTAATTCCAGAAACTCGAAAATAAAGATAAAACATGAGATATCGTAACAAATAATCCTAAAAAAGTCGATGACGCTAAAACGAAAAAAAACTTTTCAGCGCACTCGTCATTCACAATTTTCGTGATTAGACCTAAATACCAACGTTTTTCTTAATAGATGGCATACAATTTTCCACATTCCGGCTGAACAGGTTGTTCAAATTTTGGAGTTGAGGCGATGAAGCCATTATCGTTGTATGATATTTTAAGGAATATTCGTTGCAATAATCTATACCGTCAGAATTTTCATCCGAAAGGACCTCGGTGTCTGTAGTGTTAGCATATTTAACACTAATTTTTGTTAGAGGTTTTTGAAATCTTTGATATATTTTTTCTTCCCACGCCAATACGTGAGGGGAGTATTGTGATCGCGAAAATATTTGATTTTGAGGTATTACGATTTTTGGGCGTTTTATGATGTCTACATAATGAAAATCTACCTCACCATCTACCCGTCGGTCTGTCTGTCTGTTGGCGTTCTTCTTGTCTGGTAATATCAGTAACCACTGCATAGATTGTGATGAAATTTGGGAAGCGATATGCTGAGGGGTCGTAGTAGGTAATGTTCCTATAATTTTGAAAATCGGTGCGTGGGCGGCGAAGTAATTAGCAAAAAACCAAAAAAAAAATAAAAAATCTCTCAAACGTCCTTTTTAGGCGTTTTAGGGGTTCGTGATCATTTTCAATTTTTTTTTTGGTAGGTGTGGAATTCGGATGGTTGAGGGGTGGGGGGTTGTAAAACCAAAAAAATTGTTGAATCCATAACAGGCTGTCCACCGACTTGTGAAGAAAGGCCTAGCGTTATAATACACTTTTTTATGTCCATCCGAACATTGCCTTGCCTGTTACAGAAACCAAAGGACTTAGAACCTTCTGATGTATACATACGTTTATTACTTCTGATCGTTTTGTATCGTGTAACATGAAAACTATTAGATCAATTTTAATGAAATGTTTACACAGTATTACTACCATGGCGAGGATGGAAAATGTTTAGGATTTTTAGATACCGTGGCAGTGGCAGCGTAGCCATAATAAAAAATATGTGGACGTTGAACGAGATAGACTCATTCTAGGAACTTCCCCGACTCAAATGGTTGTTGTTCGTCCCCCGTCCTTGTTTTGCCATAACGTTGTTACAACAGTTATTGACATTTGTAAATTTCACCCTATTTATTTTTTTACGCGCTATTTCGGGAAAAGCGACATCTGATTATCGTTTTTTGTATAAAAACACGTCGTCTTCTGACTTGTGGGGTCATATGTACCAAGGTACCAATATGACATTTTTTTGTACAACCCCCACTCCCTTTAAACCTTAAGAGTCCAATCGAATAGTAATACGAATAGTAATATTATTTTGAGGTAGACACCTTTAAGTTATTTACGACTGCCTACTATCAAACAATTCAGTGCACAAATACAGCAGTTAATGACATTTGAGTATTTCAATTTATTTAATTTTTTTAGCTTCCATTTCAGAAAAAATTAACATGTTTTAGACATAAAGACACATTCCCTTTCAACTGGTGCTATCAAATATACATGTTGTATTACGATTTATTTGTGCACCCCCACCCCTTTCGATTACAAATTGTCCGATCGGCACCAAGACCTTTTCAACTCGAAAGGACCTATATTTTAATTCGAGTTGGCCAACTTTGGGAGCAATCGCTTGAGGCGTTTTTGAGTAATCGTTGGAGAACGAAATCAGGGACGTACAGACACAGACTGACATGAAAACACTAAAACTATCCGATTTTCTTCAAACCTGGTCACTATATAAATGTTATCATTATAAACAAAAATATGGTTTTTGGTCCCGCTGCGAGATTAAAAAAGGGGTGGGGTGGGGGTACCACACGTTTTGCTAAGTCGAAAACGCTACCGCGCATGCCGCAAAATTTTCAAAATGGCGGAATAATGATCCAAAGAAGTAGCAAATTTTCGAACTTTAAAATGGCAGTAACTGTCACAAAAATAATCCAAATAATTTCATATTTAACTGTCATAAAGGGATGTTTGTTCTTTTGGTGCAAATCTATGATTTAAAGGTGGGAGGTGGTCACTTTGGTAAGGACACACCTCGCACGTTGATGTCGGTAAAATTCTAATTACTTACCCCTTTTTTGATTGGCAAGTTAAAAACTAAAAATATAAAAACAGCTCAAACTTCGTATTTAGGCGCCTTAGGTGTTCCTGATTATTTTCTACTTTTTTTGGCTGGGGGTCAAATTGGGACGGCTGGGGGTGGAGGGTTGGAAAACTCATTGACTTGTGAAAGAAAGACCTAGCGGCATGACAAATTTCTTTCTGCTCGGGCGGCCGATGATTTGGTTGCAAGGGGATGATATGCTATGGGAAAATAAAATACTGGTATAACCGTAATACGTATGTGGGAAATACTGCGTCAATCAATTTCACTTCATTTTTGTTAAGAATGTACGAGTATGTGCGCCTTCGCGCCTTCCATGTTTTACGTTTATTACGTTAACTTCTATGACTAGAAGTTCTTGATGTTTTCACTGGTTTACTTGTAAAAAATCTTCAATTTATTAATTCAGGTAACTGAAATCAAGATGGTTTCAGCCGAGACATCCGTGTTTGCGCATGCGTAGTGGCACAGTAAACCCACAGAAATCCACGGACATCCATGGAAATCCACGGAAATCTACGGAAATCCACGGAAATCCTCGGAAATCCACGGAAATCCACGGAAATCCACGGAAATCCACGGAAATCCATAGAAATCCACAAGCGTGTACACCAGAAATCCACAGCTTTTTACCCCTCGGTATAATCCTTCTAATACCAGTATTGATATATAATGCAATCAAAACATCCTTTTGTTTTCGAAATCCACCCTATGTTTCATTTAAGCAAAGCATACAATCTATTCATTGTACAAAAATTATTGCTGCAACAGCAGTTCGTGATAATTCATCTGATAAAAATTAATTTTGTTTCAATGGCCCTTGTCGTTCGCTAAACTATAAACAGTATTCGGCGGGACTGATGTCCTGATTCAATGAAGGTAAGAATAAAGAACAGGGGGATTATCTTAGTATTACTATCGCTGCGAACCCGCCAACATGGACGGTTGTTCCGTTGTGTTGTTTCGGTATTAGCCGTGTTGTGTCATCTCGTGGTTTTGCGTATTGCATCTGCAATTGTGTGATTTAAATGTGTCCAGTTATATATCAAATGGAGGACCTACTTAGAAATTGGGACTTAGGAGAGGTAACACCCACATTTGAATGTAGGTATTTAGATTAGTCAGACAGTTATATTTCAGGTAATAATGCAACAGCTGGTGCAGGCTTATGTCTAATTCTTATATAATGCTCCTTATAACTTCATACAAAATCACACAATTAAACATCCAAACGAACAATCAGCTGTCCTCGCAATAAAATCTGTCGGTCCAAGGAAAGAAAAGTAGTTTAGAATCAATTACCAAACACAGATTCGATTCAACGACAGGCTGCGATTGAATTATTCATTGGAATCTAATGACATCTTGTAGTTGAATCGACAATACGATATAATTCGTTACGTTAAAGAGTTTTGCTTAGAAGCAGTTAGTCAGTATCTTGGTGGCCTTAATGCTTCAGATCTTCTGGTATTATAATTGTGGATATCTGACTGGATGGGGAAATTTTGGGAATTCACATGAATGGCAATTAATGATTAGTAAATATACAAACAAGGGACTGTCAATACGTGCAAACTTTTAAATATCGGCTGACAGTGACTATTGTAACGTGCTCCTGTTATGACTCTCAGTGCTTTCTTTTGTAGCTTAAAAGCTCGGATCGCGTGAGAAGAGCCACCCCATATAACAATACCATATACGCTGCCTGTGCTTCAGGAATATCAATACACCGTACATAATACGTCGTCTGTTACCTGTCGTAATTTCATTCAATTTTTTTTTAAACCGGAAGCGATATTGACAAAAAACAGGGTTTTGTAGCTTTGTCTATCTTTTGTATACGGACAGATGGACGGACGGACGGACGGATAGACGGACGGACAGAGGCTCTGCATAATCTCTCTTCAGTGACTTCAGTGAGTTAGTGAGAGTTAAAATGGGAATAAAACCTTTACCCAATGGATAATAAATGACGGTAGTAGTATAAAGAAAGTTAAAGAAAATGTGTGTAGAGAAGCAAATATTGTTGACGATCTACATTGAATGGATTTGGTTCAAATTAAAGTTATATTTTTCTGCTGGCATCAAGTACCGTCAAACAGATATCGTTATTATCTAAATCAGGCAGCTTTTATAATAGCACGAAACTACCTGCTAAAATAACAGGGATATATACGGTTTTGAAGTGCCATAGCGCAAACTCATAAAATTTTAACGTACCGGCTTTAGGGGTGCTTGAATTTTCCGACTGGGGTTTTAAATGGATTTTATGTGCTGTGTGTATCGAGGTGCAATGATACAGTGCACGACATTTTAAGCAATTCAATGTACCGGAAATAATTCGATTTAAAGATAGCGCTTAGATTTCCACTGAGATTCTCTCGAGCTTACACTAAATCAAATGGAATTAGGTTGCATTGCTTGGTAATCTAGCAGGCGATGAAAATTTGTGGTAACTACAATAGGCAAGAGTATTCCTAAGTTATTCATAACGTTTCTAAGTTGAAGATGTATTAGTTTAAATTAGTGTGGGTGTTAGCCCACTCAAATCTCGCGTTAACAAACTGCCCCTAACATAACCCTTTCACTGCAGTCGCGGTACTCTCGTATTTAGTTATAAGAATTTTTTTTCGACAAGCCCTTCTATTTCATACCCATATTGCAGAAGTGCATAAAAAATAACTACTTCGCCATCTTGGATGGTCCGCCATATTTGATTTAGCACAGTTTCAGAGCTGGACGTATAATTTTTTGAAAGCTTTTATTTAACTTGCAATGTATGTACGCTTGTTCGGGTGGAATCTTGCAACTCAATTTTGAAGCAGATGTCTTCAACCGATTGAGCTGAAATTTTGTAGACACGTTTAGTTTGAATGACAATGCACGATAAGTTATATGACGTCGTTCTAGATCCAACAGTGGAATAGTTATTTAATACATATCTACAATATGGGTATCCATATTGATATGAGAACGCCCAGTAGATGCTAGGGGGAATGACAATCTAATGAGAGGAATGTCATCACTGACAATAGACACAATAGATCCAGTGATGTCATGTTTAGTCAAGCGATGCATTTTGTTGTGAGCGTTTTGGGAAAATACTATTCAGAGCCGGTAAGTTGTTATCACTGCATGAACCTGACAACCTGAGAGAAGAGTTTTTGCATTTGGCGCTCAACTAGAGGCTTGCGGTGTGAGCAAGAACCTGGCAGCAATCACATGACATTCTGGATCGAATTGTATGAGTTCCTTTATACAACCTACGCAGCGGTTATTGTATCGACGACGGTGACGACATCGACATGAGGTTAGGGGGTAGCTAACGAACCGCTGGTGCACCAAGCAACCACGAAGGGTAGACCGGACAGCCGGTGTGTATGACTGTGACAGCGACGTAAGTGGTAAAGAAGATCCGCGGTAAGGATTTTCCAGCAATAAGTTGTAAAGGAACATTTGGGGTGCTGGACAGACTTTGGGAAAGTAATAGGGATAAACTCGTGTTGTTAGTGGACTCTCATCACCAACACAGTTTTAAGGTTATGTTTAGAGTAGGTCTATATTTTTAGTTTAGTTTAAGGTTTTCATGATATCTAATAAAAGAAAATCTACGAAAATGAGTGGATAGCAGGATAGCGCAAATTCTAAGCTAGAAACTGTCATTCAAATAATGGCAAATATGTATTTTTAGATATAATACGATGATGTGTTTTGTTGTAAGAGTTAGGGGAAAATATACTATTGAAAGTCGGTGAGTTCTTTTATCACTGCATGAACCTTGCTTACGACCTGAGAAAAGAGAGTCTTTGCACAGTGAAAGGGCTTGTTGAGTGTGACTCGAAAAATAATATGACGTCATTCTAAATCAACTATGGTGGACCATCCAAGATGGCGAAGTAGTTCTTTTTAATGCACTTCTGCAATATGGGTATCAAATAAAAGGGCTTGCTGAGAATAAATAAGAATTTTGTTTGATATAAATGCAAGTTAATAACTAAATAGTAAAAAATAAATTAAAACAAAAAATCTTTTTTAAAAAAAAGCTTTTATTTAAAGGTTCTAAAAAAAGAAAATAAAGTGTTAACTATCAACTTATAGCCTCATTATACACAATTTATATGATCATAAAGCTTGTCGCGTGATATACTTGTGTACATTAACTAGTACCTATTCAATTGACTAACTTGGTCTGCTAAATTTAAGTGTGTTAAAATTTCAGTTTAATTGAATTCTTATAGGTACTTACGCAAACCTCGCGACAAGCTTTTATGATCATATAAATTGTGTATAATGAGGCTATAAGTTGATAGTTAACACTCTAAAGGAACACTTTATTTTCTTTTTTTTAGAACCTTTAAATAAAAGCTTTTTTTAAAAAAGTTTTTTGTTTTAATTTATTGTCAAGTAAAAAGTTCAATGCATTTCGGTGAGTGGAACCGAAACACCAATACGCCAACTAGGTGTTCGATCTAGATGTCACTGTGGCTGGCCCAGAGACCTCTGTGTAAGTTGTTTGGACAGTTTTTATCTTCATGCGTTCATCTGCATGTCGATTTCTCAATTTATACAGGGTGTAAATTAAGTATGTTAACAAACTTTAACCACGAATAGTACTCCGAAAAATAGAAAGAAAATGTCATATGAACATGGGTCCGGAAATGCTTCCTAAGGGAGCTACGCCCCTTTGCATGGGGCACCCTGAAAACGGTTTTCCCTCGATATTCTCGAAACCATTCATAACAAAATTACCAAGTTAGGTACGATGGGTAAACTTTTGACGCTGAATCTGATTTTGAATTCAGAATTTCATATTTTGATCAGAGGCGTACTATACGGGAGGAATTAATGGTTAAAATAACCCCATTTTCTAAATGGTAACTTTTTTTGACATTTTGATTTTAGAATATAGTATTTCAGAGATTTCTACGTAAAAATGGTCTTTTGGTACATCTCGATGGGGCTAAGCGTTTTCGAGAAAAATGCAAATTATTGAATACAATAGTCTGCATCGATTCAATAATTTGCATTTTTCTCGAAAACGGTTAGCCCTATCGAGATGTACCAAGAAACCATTTTTACGTAAAAATCTCTGAGATACCATATTCTAAAATCAAAATGTCTAAAAAATTACCATTTACAAAATGGGGTTATTTTTACCCTTAACTCCTCCCGTATGATACGCCTCTGATTAGAATTATGGAATTCTGAATTCCGAATCAGATTCAGCGTCAAAAGTTTACCCATCGTACCTAATTTCGTAATTTTCGTGGTTAAAGTTTGTTAACATACTTAAGTAACGCCCTGTATCTGAAGGTAGCGAGTTCGAGTCCCGTCACCCGCCGTCTTTTTCCGACATTCTCTGGTACGAATTTAAACTGTAAACTACATGAACCAGAAACCGCATCCTCGGAAAGCTTGTGATCGTCGCCCGGGTAATAAATTTTATATATTTCTGCAAATTACCTCTTTTTGTGGAAATCCCTTTATGTTCCAGCCAGCGTCCCCGCTTTGTACGTACTCTCCGGATTTAATCAAATTAAAAAGGAGATCCGGAAGCAAGATGTTACAACTCGTACATAATGTAGGACATTCTCTTTTATCTTAAATCGAACGTAACCGAACGATCCTTTGAGTACTTTCTAACAAGCTAAGCATTAGAAGTATCTTCGGGTGGAGCATAATGGAATGATCGCGGGCTCTATTCAACGCTACTTGTGTTACTTGGTGGGTCTATCTGCTTTGCTACAGGTGAATATTTTCAATTAGATTAGAGGTGGTAGTGGTAATTTATTTGTGTTTTGCACAAGAATTCTTAGGCTCGTCAGTTATAATAAATTAAATACAGTAAATAAAATGGACTGGAAAAATAGACATAATCACATCACATAATAAAATGCAAGAGCACTACACAGAAAAAGTACTGTTGCGTTTCCAATTAACTGTTAGTGTTTGGATGTTTTTCCATCGCTTCAAATATATTTACAATTGTTTCAAATCCATGTCATTGAAAGAATTCAATCCTTATATTCGAAGTAATCACAGGTACGCCAATAAATTCAAAATAATTTTATATTCGTTCTAACGACATGTATAATCCTTCTAATACCAGTATTGACATATAATGCAATCAAAACATCCTTTTGTTTTCGAAATTTACCCTATGTTTCATTTAAGCAATGCATACATCTATTCAATGTACAAAAATTATTACTGCAACAGCAGTTCGTGATGATTCATCTGATAAAAATTAATTTTGTTTCAATGGCCCTTGTCGTTCGCTGAACTATAATCAGTATTCGGCGGGAGTGATGTCCCGATTCAATTTACGTAAAAATAAAGAACACGGGGTCATCTCAGTGTTACTACCGCCGCGAACCCACCAACATGGACGGGGTTGTGTCGCTGTGTTGTTTCGGTGTTAGCCGTGTTATGTCATCTCATGGTTTTGCGTATTGCATCAGCAATACGCAAATGATTTAAATGTGTCCAGTTATATATTAAATGGAGGACCTACTGAGAAATTGGAACTTAGAAGAGCTAACACCCACATTTGAATGTAGGTATTTAGATTAGTCAGACAGTTATATTTCAGGTAAAAATGCAACAACTGGTGCAGGCTTATGTCTAATTCTTATATCATGCTCCTTATAACTTCATACAGAATCACACAATTAAACATCCAAACGAATCAATCAGCTGTCCTCGCAATAAAATCTGTTGGTCCAAGGAAAAGAAAGTAGTTTAGAATCAATTACCAAACACAGATTCGATTCAACGACAGGCTGCGATTGAATTATTCATTGGAATCCAATGACATCTTGTAGTTGAATCGACAATACGATATAATTCGTTACCAACTATACACTTCCCATTGGATAAAACATCGCTGTATTTGAGGAATGCTGAGTGTAACGTCCCATTGAATCCAAGCGTAAGTCCTTGACAGAACAACAGATTTGTCTGTGTGTATTGCGTAGAAGAGGCTAGTCAACTCAAATAGTAGTAGCAGTATCATCATTATAGTCACAATGTCTTAACAGACCTGTTGTGAGCTCGTAAAATGTACTCATTTTACGAGCTTCTCTTGGGATATCTTTAAAATCTTTAATGCAGTAGTTTCCCATTTGCCTTCTGCATCCTCATGCCGTTGATGAGATGTATCTACTGGTTCATCTGCCTTTTTGGGCAATTTCTCACCCCAAGGACAAGAAGGTGTCCTGACTCTTCTCAACTCGTCCACCCAAAGCTGTTGGTTGAGAACATGTTACTGCTTATACCGACAGTGGTTCGATTCGGTTTCTTTTAGTCGCCTTTTACGACACGCAAGACATAGGATGGGAGATATTCTAACCCCCCCCCCACACGGGGTAGTAGCAGTATACATGCTACGTAATCAAAATACATTTACAATTTGTAAAAATCACATATGGTTAACGGATGTTGTCCATCGAAAGGAATGCACCAGATACTAAAAAACAATATCTTATTGCAATCCTAAACTGTGGCAGAGGGGGGCCTTTAACTTCAAGTTTCAGTTCATTATAAAATTTTGAAGACACTCCATCACGTGCTCTTGTACGTCTCCTGAAGGGCAGCTTCAAAATTCATTTATCTCTAGCACTATACCGAAGGGTATGAGTTTCATAGTTATCCTGTGATGGGAGAGTTGAAATTTGAGTTGACAAATGCTTGCTTGCAATCACCTCTCTATGGTGTGTTTGCTACTTTCCTTCTTGCTCTTCTTTGGAGTCCAAATATTCTACAAAATATTGACGAATGCTCCCAGGCGAGTAAACCATAACTTAGTTTTGAATGTACCATTGCAAAATACGCCATACGTAGCACATCTGAAGATACTCGGAGTGACAACTGCAGCAAGGCAAATACTGTTCGTGATAGTGAATCGCTATGGGCATTTTGAAATGATTTCGAATCCAAATTGATGCGTAAGAGATGGGGCTATCATACTACCCAAAATGTTCAGTGGTAAGCAGCAGTTTTACAATGATTCAGCCTTAGGTGATTTATAGCAAACTATGACTCAGCAACTAGCTTAACGTTGTAAGTATTTTGCAGCAATTGATTCAGTCTTTCGTCTTTCTGCCCTAGTCAACACTGTTGTGTCATCAGCAAAAAAACACAGTCTGTGTCTGTTAAAGCTAAGGGGAGGCCGTTAATTTACAGAAGAAATGGTACTGGTCCAAGGATAGAAATCTGTGGTACGCCCTCTCTTACATCAAACATCTCAGGTCCTGTCTCGTCTAGCCTCGTAGTTCCCTATTTTGCAGGTATTTTTTAAGGAGAGTACACTGCTAGCAGCGAAACCTCGGAACCATAATTTCTTGATGATAATGTTGAAAGCCTAGCTCAAATGTCAAAAAAATGAGTTAGTTAATGCACCATCCTCAAAGCATAATGTTCTACAGAGAAGGGACAATTTCATGAATTCAATTTATCTAGAAGAATTTACATTGACATTTACAACATATGTTGTACGGTGAATGGTTGATTCCCAGGATTTGAAGGGCTTTCTTTCGCTTTAGTTGATACTCGTCACACCTGGGAAATACGAACCATTCAACCAAATATTGACCAGGTCAGTAAAGTCTGCTTCACTAGCCGCATATAAATTAACTATGTGTTCAAATGTGTACAGGATCACAAAAATGTATGCATTGAGTATTTTTTACTATTGAAAAAAAGACATTACAGAAATACTGATAAAAAATACCCTACAATAAAAAGGGCAACAAGTTACGATTCCACGCGCTCTACAACAAATGACGTACAAATTGTCACTGATGAGTGACAAAAGACAGATTAACGAATCACAAGAATCTTAACCCACAGTCACTGAAGCATCACTGAATCACGGATGAATAAAACAAGAACACAAAACATTACACGTACGTACGAGTTTAGAGCAGGTAGAACGGCAACACGGCACACATATCCGTCTTCGGATTAGCTGTTCTCCGCTAGGACCATGACGCCATGGTCATAGAGGTTTCAAATATTATCCCCACCTTCTTGGCTTACCCGTGCCCAAAAATAATCGCGTAAGAATATGAGAAGTCATAAAAAAATTCACGATACCACTCCATTGTAGACGGGAGCTTGTCATGACACAAATACCGACATCTCAAGACAAATATTTTCGGCTGAGCCTGGACTATAAGTAACTGATTGTGGAAGCATATTAGGTGCTTCTCGTCAATTTTGTTACTCTCGTGTTGATCTCCTAGTTCTGCCATTGCTTGACGTCAGAATGGGGTGCAGACCCAAATATCTGCCTAACATTTTACAGATCTCTAGTTAGATCAATATTAGACTATGGAAATCTGCAAAAAAAAGAAAAAATAAAAAACAAATGTTTAAGACTGTGTGCTGGATACTTACCAAGTACTCCAATCAATGTAATGGAGGTAGAGTGCAATGAATCTCCTTTGTATCTAAGAAGACAAAAACTGAGTACAAGAGCAGTACTGAAGCATATTAGCAAAGACAAGGTTGCATCTATTCACAGACTTTTCATTTTGGGTCTGACTAGCAAATATTGGCAGCATAAAAAACTCCCTTTACTTATAGAAAGCTATGAGCACTTATTACCAATCAGAGATCAAATATATTCTAACGTATTACACCCCTACTTTACCACAGATTACAAAAACTACAACTTCAAACTAGGAGTAGAATGTACGAACTTTCATCAAGCTGACCTTACCACATACATCAAATTTAAACGGCATATAGATATAGAAGAAAAATGGGATCAATGTAAACACATATAGACAGACGGTTCAAAAACGACAAACGGTGTAGGCTGCACTTTCTACCATGAAAATAAAAAATATCAGGAATTATACAAACTTCCTCCAGATTGTTCAATATATGCAGCTGAGTTGACAGCCATTCAAAAAGCACTAGAATATTCTCTCAAAAATACTGAGCTTAGAGACGTTATAATCTTCAGCGACAGCAAGAGTGCAGCTATGAAATTAGAGCATTTAAGAATTTCACGGACTTTCAACCATATCATCTGAAACATAATGAAATTGATTTACAGACACAACAATTTGGATAAAAATGTAAAAATTGTATGGATTAAAGGACATACAGGTATACCTCAAAACGACATAGCCGACATAGTAGCAAAGATGGCGACTACAGATGGAATATTGATGAGGAATTTCAAAATTCCCTACAGTGATTTGAACAGTAAATTAAACAAGAACCTGAAAGAAAAGTAGAGTGAACACTACCATAGAAATCCATCCGGAATGATATACAAACGGATCCAGCAGAACATAAGAACAGAATCCTGTTTTAAGAGAGAAACGAATAGACCACTTGTGAGAACACTTTGCAGATTGAGGTGTGGCCATTGCTTAAGCCCTCAACACAAAACTAGAATAGGGCTAGACGAAGGCCCTTACTGCAGATGTGGAGAGATTGGTACTGCTCAACACTGTATATTAGAATGGTATTTGATCAGTAATGAGGCAACAGACCTATATCACAGATTGTCAAACTATATTCCGTTACCTGCTAATATGATCTCTATACTAGCTAGTGAAAACAACTGTGCATACAAACTATTATATAACTTTTGCCCACAAAAACTAAAAATAACACTGTAACTTTCAACTATAACTAATATAAAACAATGTTCGTATTATTAAGAAAAAATAGATGTCCATCCAAAATAGAACTGGCCAGTTGATCTCAGATCAGAGCCAATAACATAAGTAAAAAAAAGTGATCGTCTCCAGCTATACAGGTCACACCTTTCCCGCTGAGCCTGCTGAAAGCACCTCATATGTTATCTTGATGCTGTCATGACACAACTCCTAGCTAACGTCATACAACAAATAATCTCCTTAAAAGCCTCCATTGCACATGTTTACCTTGAATGCGCGACAGCGACGCGCAGAGTCGCTATTCACAAGCTACGAAAAAGCTCCGTCTGGTGCTTCATTCAAAGCTGTTTCCAAAAAGCGTCGCTGCCTCTCGGCATTTCTCACACGTTCAGTTACTTTATTTAATTTCAGGCAGTTCTCCACTCCGCGGCGGTTACAAAAGGCATAAAGTTACCAGCTGCCGAGTAATATGCTGCTGCTGTGCTTCTCAGATATTTGCCGAGATGGGATTGCTAATCGAGTTTATTTGGAAACTTTGCTTCGGGATTTACCGTGGAGGGATTTATTCTACGCCGTAGTGGGCGTTGCAAGATTTACTAATATAATGATAAAATAATAATAATACGCACACCTCACGCAATATACCAACAAAAACAACCTCTCAAAACGCATACAGGCAACAATAAACAGACTCCAATCTAAATCACCGCAACAAACAATACCCGAAATATCCGACACACTCAAACAGAAACTTGCAGTTTATGCAGCTAGACTTCGCAGATACAACGAATCCAACGACAGAAACGATGCTAACAATCTTTTTCAAAAGAGTGAAAAGCAGTTTTACCAAAAGATGACATCCACTAATCAGATAATAGCAACAGAACCTCCAAGTAGACAAGAATTAACCGAGTCTATGGTCAGAACCCAAAACCCATAATGAAAACGCTCCATGGATCAGACAAGAAGATGAAAAACAACAACACATACCAGAACAAGGAGACGTTATCCTTACACCACAGGAAATAGCTGAGACAATAAGACATACCCATAATTGGAAGTGCCCAGGCGTAGACAACGTGCAAAATTTCTGGTATAAACAATTTAGTGCAACATATGAAACACTCACAGATCAAATTAATAAGGCCATACTTCAACCTGATAGGCTGCCCAAATTCCTCACACAAGGAAGAACATATATAAAACCCAAAAACGCAGACACCAAGAACCCTGCCAACTATCGCCCAATCACTTGTCTTCCCACCTTGTACAAGATTATCACCGCAACAATATGCAGAAAAATTGAATAACACCTCACGAGAAAGAACATCCTGACTGAAGAACAAAAAGGATGTAGAAAACGAAGCCAAGGATGCAAGGAACAACTTATAATTGATAGTGTGATCATGGAGCAAACCAGCAAAGAACATAGGAACCTTCATACCTGTTTCATCGACTATAAAAAAGCTTTCGACTCTGTACCCCATAGCTGGCTAGCGAAAACTCTTCAAATATATAAAGTCAACCCGGGGCTACGTGAGTTTCTTACAAGAACCATGGAGACATGGCGAACAAATATACACCTTCACACTGAGGACGGTCATATCCAAACGGATGAGCTACATATTCGTCGTGGTATCTTTCAGGGTGACTCTCTCAGTTCACTATGGTTCTGTCTTTGTCTCAATCCGCTTTCCAACACACTTAACAGCACAAACTGTGGTTTCACCATCAGGCACCAGAAAGCAAATCAACACAAAATCAATCATCTCCTCTACATGGATGATATAAAACTATATGCCGCCACAGAAGTGGAACTGAGAGAATTACGCAGAATAACAGAAGTTTGTACGTCAGATATAAAGATGGAATTTGGCATGAGTAAATGCAAGGTGCTTCACATCAATAAAGGCCAATGAAAAAACCATCCCGAACAGGAAGTAGTAACTGGCCAAGGGCTAGACAACATGGATAAGGACGAAACGTACAAGTACCTGGGTATCAATCAAAACGTTAAGATAGACCACACAAAAATCACATCACAACTAACACAACAGTTTAAAGACCGCCTTATTAGACTGCTAAAACCAAAACTGAATTCTAGAAATCTAACAAAACCTATTAACACATTTGCTATACCAATCCTAACATATTCATTTGGCATTATCAAGTGGTCGCACACTGACATAGAAAACATCCATATACTCATCCGAACAGAACTCACAAAACACAGAATGCCACATCCCAACGCATGCAAGGAAAGGCTCACCATAGACAGAAAACAAGGAGGCAGAGGAATCATAGACATACAGTCACTTTTTCCACAGCAAAAGACAAACTTGCATAAGGCGATAGTAAAGGAAGAAAAAAACTATACATCACTCGCCCTTTCTTGTCCAGACCACGATGCAGACGCTCACAGTCACATACAATCGCAACAAGAAAAAATAAATATTTGGTCCCAGAAAGCACTCCATAGCAAACATAGATACTGTGTAACACAAGACCACATTAATGAAAAGAAGTCATACACCTGGTTACAGGATGGCCAGCTCTTTCCAGAAACGGAGGGTTTTATGCTTGCTATCTAGGACTAGGTCATTGCGACACGAAATTACAAGAAGCATATAATTAAGGAAAGGTTACACAAAATAGCTCAAAAGTCCTCAAGATCTGCAGCATTGTACGATCCTTCCTGAATTCCGAATGAAAATAGGTCAGGTGTTGACTTGGCACAGCCCGTCAATACTTGTTACTACCACAACTATGCGAAAAAATAGGAAAATAGATAATAATAATGATATTTATTCCAATGAATTTGCGGTTCTTGGGTTTTTAGGCCGGCCTCGTTTAGCGTTCAGGCTTGACGTTTCGCTATCCACTCGTGGTGGCGTGTCCATGGCATCAAGGTTTTTTTAATGGTCGCCCTCCCGCAAAAGCTGAAAGCCTATGGCGCTGTAGAAGCGCTGCGAGAGAATAAGTATCGATTCACGTTAGATTTGAAACTGATTCCACAGCGTCGAAGTTCTCCAAAAGAAGGAATGCTGGAGGAGACTGGTTCGGGGAGTAAGGACCTCGACCTGGTAAGGATGAGCTCGCAGAACTTCTCTAGTGTTCCTGGTTCAGACGGCCTGTGGTGTTATTATCTGAGAGAGCTCACTCGAACATCTTCCGTGATAGAATCTGTAAAACAGGGATAGGTCAGCCATCCTCCTTCGATGTTTCAGGCTAGGTCCTTTGAGAGGTTAGGCGTATCGATTAGTCTAATCGCTCTTTTCTGTATGGTGTCCAGAAGCTTTAGAGGGTGCTTCAGAGCGCATCCCCACACATGGGAGCAATACTCCAGCGATGGTCGGATCTGTGCCTTGTAGAGCAGCAGCAGTTGCTCTGGTGTATACAACTTCCTACAGCGGAACAAAACTCCAAGCTTCTGGGATGCCGTGTTAGCAGTACTGACGATGTGGTCGTACCAGGACATATTATTGTTGATACTGATTCCCAAAAGCTTGACGGAAGGTGATTCGACTATGGGGTGACCCTCCATTTCCACGGTTGGTAAGCCATCGTGAAACTTCTTTGTAAGTGTTGTTGCCTGAGTTTTTTGTACGTTGAACTGTACTTTATTTGCTAATCCCCACTCTGTGAGGCATGCTGCTGTCGCCGACGTACCGTCTCCTGGCATAATAGTGGCTTGCCTGGTTCCATGCACGGCACTAATGTACTGTCATCTGCGAAGCTGTAGATTGGATTTGATGTTATTTCCAGCAGCTCGTTGATATACAGCAGAAACAGTGTAGGGGATAGGACAGATCCCTGAGGAACACCGGCGTTTATTGAAAATAGGTAATAGGGTAATAGGTAAATAGGTGGCAGCTGAAACACGTCATATTTTACCGAAAAGCTTCTCAGCTGTCTTGTTTCTTGTTTCAAGCTTAGCGGCAGTCTTTTTTAAGTGTCGTTCTTTAGCACAACTGACTAGGATAAACAGCAAGCTATCCACGAACACAACGTGTTACTTCTGGGTCAACAGATAAAACTAGCCGCTGCTCTGCAGTAACCGCAAGTAAAACGAGCAGCGTCCATATATATTGAGCTATTAAAGTCCAACTAACGGATAGTTAAGAAAGATGGAAAAGTTTTACAGGATAAGTTAGTGCCCAACTTTTCGCTGTCGCCTCGTCCTTAGACTTTTAGAGAAAAATAAGTCCGCGCCGTTGATAAAAACAATAATTAATTTCTATATGGCAGGCGAAAGCCTGTGACAGGGGATCGTGGCTTTAAGTTTTGTGGATAAAATTCGCCAAGACGCACCCTGCAATCATTGGGTCCAAAAGTGTATAATAACAGTATTATATTATTATTATTAATAATAGTATAATAGTAATGCTAAGTACAACTATCACAAGAGTTTAAGGTCGCCTCATTCGACTGTTAAAAACAAAACTGAATTCTGGAAATCTATTAACACATTTGCTATACCAATTCTCATGATTTCATTTGGCATCATCAAGTGGTCGCACACTGATATAGAAAACATCCATATACTCATCCGAACTGAACTCACAAAACACAGAATGTAACATTCCAACGCATGCAAGGAAAGGCTCACCATATACAGAGAAATTATAGATATACAGTCACTTCGTACAAAATAAATAAAATCACTCAGACATTTTTTCCACAGCAAAGGAACAAACTTGCATAAAGCAATAGTAAAAGCAGACACAACTATACACCACTCGCCCTTTCTTGTCCAGACCACGCAGCTGACGCACACAATCACAGACAAACACAACAAGAAAAAATAAACACCTGGTCGCAGAAGGCACTCTATGGCAAACACAGATACTGTGTGACACTAGACCACATTAATGGAAAGCAGTCATAAACCTGGCTGCAGGATGGCCAGCTTTTTCCAGAAACGGAGGGTTCTATGCTTGCTATCCAGGACCAAGTGATTGCGACACGAAATTACAAGAAGTATACAGCCAGACATAACTCTGAAGCCAAAGTCATACACCAAGCCTTAGTCACAACAAAGAACCTAATCGAAAACACAGATCCATATCATAACTGCACACCGACCTCAGCACTCGAGAACCATCAATTTAAACTACGCTGGGACATTGAAATACATACAGACAAAACCATCCCAGCAAATAGACCAGCTACAGGTTTCGTGTCAAAGACAGATGAAGTGACCTATTTAATAGATATTGCGATTCCCAATGACATGAACATACAAAACACCTACGCTCGGAAGATATCTGAATACACAGATTTCGCCATAGAGATAAAATGACTTTGGAAACAAAACAAAGTTGTTATTGTCCCCCCTCATTAAATTGAAAATGACGGGTCTAGGAGGCGGATTACTATCTGCTCTGACAGTCAGGCAGCCATCAAAGCACTGAGTGCTTCGAAAATAACGTCGGAACTGGTCCTGGAGTGCAGGAGGGCTCTTGACGACATCTCAGCTAAACACAAGGTACCACTAATGTGGGTACCTGGGCACGCTGGGGTAAAGGGTGACGAAATGGCGGATCATCTGGCCAGGATGGGATCCGGCAACAGTTTTGTGGGCCCGGAACCAGCCTTAGGACTATCTGCAAACTTGATTAGGAAAACAACTGGAGAGTGGATCCAGAATCAACACTCTCTGAGATGGAACAACATCTCTAGTCATCTCCGTCAAGCTGGGAAACTATTAGCAGGGCCTGCAGAGAGAATAGGACGATCTTGTCTCTCTCTAGATAGGAGTAACTTGAGATTGCTAGTAGGCCTATTAACGGGTCACAACACCTTCAGGCGTCACTTGTTCGTAATGAGGGTGGTCAACGACCCAACGTGCACGTGGTCTGGTGAAGAGGAAGAATCCTCGGCACACATCTTGTGTCGCTGTGAAACCCTGGGTTATCACAGGCAGACTATGCTGGGCTCAAGAACCTTGGAACCAATAGATATAAAACGGATAGGACCTAAGAATGTACTTGCCTTTGCCAAAAGGGCAGGTCTTAGGAACTAGCGCGGATAGAGGCGCAAAAAGGCCCATCGTGTGGCCTACGCACCAGCCACATTCCGTGCTGGATAGCCTCTGGTCTTTATTCATTCATTCGTCTCCTTTATTATGTCGGTCTCAGGACTTACTCCAAACACATTTACACATTACCTGCAACAATTGGGCCTGGATGAAAAGTGGTCACAAAAAATCCAAATCTGTCATCCTCAAGACCTGTAGCATTGTACGGTCCTTCCAGAATTCAGAGTAATAATAGGTCATGTGTTGACTTGGCATAGCCCGTCAATACTTGTTACTTCCGCAACCGTGCGAGAAAAATAAGAAGTACATAATAATAATAACTTCAGTAACGTTTTCTAGAGAAGAAATTTATTAGAGTTTTGTATTAAGTAGAATATGTCCTTTTCAACCTTGCATTTTACATATTTATCCTTAAGCTTCGTGACTATCGGGCCACATTAAAGCAGTGTTTTTAAACTTTTATCTTTGAACTTTCAGAAGTTTGCTTCGCGTGTGATTATTTTTAAATTTAGGGTTTGCGAAATTTATGGCTGATTGATATGCCCGATAACTTTTATGGATTTCTTAATTGCACAGTGAAAAAAGCTTAAAAGCTTTTATTTTACGCACGAAAATACTTATGAGGTGGAGTTGCCTATAACTTATCTCGCTAGTCATTTAGCAATTTATGTCTCGAAGCAAAATTACTTATTATAAAAGACGGCCTTCCAAATTACTCCAATGCGACATCCATATTTTATCCCTTTCACTAAACACTCAAAAACCATTTCAGGTTCCTCGCTAACTGTGAACTTTATGTAATTCGTCCATTAACAACGAGGCGTCATTTTGATGAAAGGAATATCAAAGGAACTTGGAAAATGGATGAAAATTATGACGAACCGTGAGAAAATTATATATGTTACAATTATAACTCATGCTTGGTTACAGGGCGTTATCTTTATGTCCGATTTTATCCACATGCAGATTTTAACAAAGACTTTGACCAATCAGAGCAGCCCTTTCAAGAACATGCATTTGTCAAAGTACTCTGAAAATTATTGATTTCTCTTGAAGCTGACCTCAAAAAACTCAAAAATGACATACTTCATATACAACCGACCATTGTGAATCATCTAGTATCTTTTCAAGTCCGATTTTTAACATCTGTTAATCTCAACCAATCAGATTCCAGATAAGCCGTACATTTGATCACTATTTTTTTGTTGTATCAAATGATATGATGACAAGAAATTCACTCGCTGCATAATTTGTATAAAACAATAATTTACTATCGATAATAATTATGAATTTCTGCAATATATCTTTGTTTTATAGCAAAAAGAGGTAAAAATAGCATTTTTTACATTTCAAAAGTTACAGCTATTTCCTAAACGTATGTGCATTACTGGTTGCCTATCCAGAACCCCAGAATGGCAAAACTTGCCATTTTATAGTTAAGTATAACGATAACCCTATTTTACTTTATGCTATTTTATGTACAGTGTGTACGCTGCACCTATGAATATTTCTATAAGAAGATCTATAACAAACATGCATCCAGCAAATGAAAGATTGATTCTTCATAAAAGTATGTAATCCATCTGACTGACGGACGTGGGATTTGTAATTATTAAATAAGGTAGGTAGTTGCTGTGATTGATATAGGTACCTACTACTTTTATCATAAATTATCGCAGTTTGCAATTAGTAATTATACAATAATTATAATGTAAACATGGAAAGTGTGGCATTAATTTGCAAATCAATTGCTTTGTTCCGATATCCTGCTATGATTTTGATCAATGAGTTTCTAAAATATCTTTGAAAAAAGTGTCATCCGGCTTTGACGTTTTGTTTTCAATATTGATAAAATACTATTGGGTGATACTTATTAACCTAGCCCTCAATACCCAATAGAAAGCTCTTGCTAAATAACATCCAATAGAAAAGCTTTGTCAAAGTCTTTGTTAAATATGCATGTTGATAAAATGGGGCCTTAGTTTCACTGAATGCATTTCTTACAACTAGAATTAACTGTTGCTAAAAAATTACTACCACTATTGTGTTGTGTTCATAGTTCTAACTAGACAAAACTCCAGAGTTTACGTTTCAATAACGTCAACGCTGGAGTTGGAAGAAGAAGAGGAAGACCATAGGACAGAAGCTTGTTTAGGAGAGTTGCATGCAGCAATTGATCGAATACCTCTGCAGCATCGAGAGCAGCGACGTGAGCCTCGCCAGATGGATTTTAGAGTTTGCTTCCACATGTGTGACGTAGGCCAGGAGATCTTCAGTTGATCTTTGATGTCGGAATCCATATTGTCAGCATAGTCTGCCTGTGATAACCCAGGGTTTCACAGCGACACAAGATGTGTGCCGAGGATTCTTCCTGTTCACCACAGCACGTGCACGTTGGGCCGTTGACCACCCTCATCACGAACAGGTGACGCCTAAAGGTGTTGTGACCCGTTAATAGGCCTACTAGCAGTCTCAAGTTACTCCTATCCAGAGAGAGACAAAATCGTCCTATTCTCTCTGCAGGCCCTGCTAATAGTTCCAGAGCTTGACGGAGATGACCAGAGATGTTGTTTCATCTCAGAGAGTATTGATTCTGGATCCACTCTCCAGTTGTTTTCCTAATCAAGTTTGCAGATAGTCCTAAGGCTGGTTCCGGGCCCACAAAACTGTTGCCGGATCCCATCCTAGCCAGATGATTCGCCATATCGTTACCCTCTACCCCAGCGTGCCCAGGTACCCACATCAGTGGTACCTTGTGTTTAGCTGAGATGTCGTCAAGAGCCCTCCTGCACTGCAGGACCAGTCCGACGTTATTTTCCAAGCCCTCAATGCTTTGATGGCTGCCTGACTGTCAGAGCAGATAGTAATTCGCCTCCTAGACCCGTCACTTTCCCGAATACGAATGTAGATACTGTTTGTTTATGTTTATGTACTAGCTATTTTTCTTTAATCATTCTTCTGTCCAGTTTTGTTTGACTTGTGATAAGTATTTATTTATGTACAATATGACTAATAAATTACTCTACTCTCTACTCTGCTTCGCTAGTCACAGAAGCCAGAGTTATAAGTTATGAGTAGTTGTTCAATCATTTTTAGATCCGTTTTTGGCACCAGCACTTAGACCCTTTGTATGCTGTTCAGAATTTTTTAAGTAACTTGAAGATGACTAGAAACTACCGAATAAAACTTCCTGATGCTTTATTTTTTGAACTGACTTTGACTACATTGTATGCATATTTTGTTCGTTTTCTAAACAATGGCTTTCAATTAAACTGGCACACAAGATGCAACATTGTTGCTTAGTCATGTAGCCCAATTGAAATTTGATCTGCTGTTATCTACGTCATGTGCCGTGCTAATCTCTCGCGTTAACCGCCCCGAAGCGCCATATCGCTAGCTCGTCGTTATCACGGATTATATTCACTATTATCTTTCTAAGCTGCAGCGTAATGAGTGCACGTGGAAATAGCATTACACATACATGTAACAGTAGTGCGACACCTTACAATTATAGCAGTACAACCATCCGAAGATAAAACGTTAGCTGCCCTTTTTTGTGGCCGGCCACCCGTACGTTGGATTTGAAATGCTGCAGGTTGTAGCCGTCCGGAAACTAACTCCCCGGCAGCTCGTTACACAGTGTCGAAGTTCTCCAAAAGAAGGAATGCTGGAGGAGACTAGTTCGGGGAGTAGGGATCTCGACCTGGTAAATATGAAATCTCAAAGCCTCTCTAGTGTTCCTCGTTCGGACGACCTTTGGTGTTATTGACAAAGAACCTCAATGGTATCGCTGGAAATTCAAGGAAGCTGCTTATATCGCCAGCAACAAAAACGTGTACAGCAAGCCTAGTGTGGAAACTAGACCAGTATGGCAGCCCCTCATAATAAAGTTCCTTCCTGCCTTCCTTTTCTGGATGTCTTGGTAATGAGAAGAAACACCGAAATAGAAACCAAAGTGTACAGAAAACCAACACGTACAGGACAATACTTGCATTATACCTCAAACCATCCAACATCAACAAAGAAAGGAGTTATCCGAACCTTGATCGATCGAGCCAAGAATATTTGTAACACAGAGTGAAGGACTAGAAGAAGAACTACGTCAAAAGGAGATCATGTCAAAGAACGCATATCCCCAAGAGGCTGGTAGAAGCAACAATACAAGAGAATGGTACTAGCAGAAATAAAGGTCCTGAAGAACACAGGCATTCACTAAGTGTACCATACGTGAAAGGACTATCAGATACAGTCAGAAGCATAGGACAACACTATAAAATTCAAACACGATTCTCAAGAAGCACCACTCTCCCAAGTCTACTAATGAAAACAAAACCTAAGAATGAACATCAAGAAACAAAAAACTGCATCTACGAGGAACCATGTGAATGTGGCAGAGTATACATTGGTGAAACGAAAAGACCCCTGGAAGCGAGAATTAAGGAGCACAGACTCAACACCCAGAGAGCAGAGACAGGAAAGTCCGGAATAGCAGATCACGCTTGGACAGAGCATCATAAAATTATTTGGGAAGACAAAGACAAAGAACCTCAATGGTATCGCCGGAAATTCAAGGAAGTAGCTTATATCGCCAGCAACAAAAACATGTACAGCAAGCCTAGCGGGGAAATTAGACCAATATGGCAACCCCTCATAAGAAATATAAAAAAACTAAAATTGGACAGAACAAAATTGGACACAAACGGGGGACTCAGTGACCATCCAACGACCACGTCATCATCAGCAGGAAGTGACGTCACTGACGCATTCAGCAGAATGCGCAGCAACCAATCAGAACAAGTCATGAAAAACGACACGTCAGCTAGACGAGAATAAATAGCAATGAAAGTAACATGTTCGACAGTTTACCTGAAGACGATTGAAGATACCACATCAATCAAAACGTTGTAATCTAAAATTATATAGACAATAGAAGTCCGAAACAGATCTTTCGAAACAAAACCCAAAGCTTCTGGAATGCCGTTTTAGCGATACTGACGACGCTGTGGTGCCAGGAAATGTTATTGTGGATGTTGATCTCCAAAAGCTTGACGGAAGGTGACTCGACTATTGGGTGACCTTCCATTTTCATAGTTGGTAAGCCAACGTGAGACTTCTTTGTCAGTGTTGTTGCTTGAGTTTTCTGTACGTTAAAGTTAAAGTCAAGAAATTTCCAGAACTCAAAACACACAGACATGTTCATTCATTTTTAGGACCTACTGGATATTTTAGAAAGTTTACATACGCTTATACTGCTATCGCTAGATCAGCGAACAATCTCTTAAAAGATGAGTGGTTTCTCATGTTTAAAGAAGATCAAAAGTACGCCTTTGAATGGTTAAAGCAACTACTAGCGACTCAGCCTGGAAACGAAATAGTGTTGTTACTGATGCCAATAAATGGATATGGAGCACGTCATGCAAAAATCCAGTTTCACCCTGTATTTTACATGAGCAAAAAGACTACATCTACTGAAGAGAAAAAAAATTGAACTTCTTTATTTACCTTTCTATTGAGACGAAACCTCGCATTTCGGATAATTTCAAGGTGCTGATTACAAATCCGGTCGCAATTTTGAGTCTTAGTCTCGTTTGACGAAAATAAAAAATTTCAGATCTCTCGGGTGGGCGGGTGTACCTAAAAAAATCGAACTTCTTTATTTAACTTTCTATTGAGATGAAACCTCGCATTTCGGATCATTTCAAGGTGCTGATTACAAATCCGGTCGCAATTTCGAGTCTCAGTCTCGTTTGATGAAAATAAAAAATTTCAGATCTCTGGGGCGGACGGGTGTACCTGAAAAAATCGAACTTCTCTGTTTAGCTTTCTATTGAGATGAAACCTTGCATTCCGGATAATGTCAAGGTGCTGATTGCAAATCCGGTCGCAATTTTGAGTCTCAGTCTCGTTTGACGAAAATAAAAATTTCAGATCTCTCGGGCGGGCGGGTGTACCTAAAAAAATCGAACTTTTTTATTTAACTTTCTATTGAGATGAAACCTCACATTTTGGATAATTTCAAGCTGCTGTTTGCAAATCCGGTCGCAATTTCGAGTCTCAGTCTCGTTTGATGAAAATAAAAAATTTCAGATCTCTCGGGTGGGCGGGTGTAGGTACCTAAAAAAATCGAACTTCTTTATTTAACTTTCTATTGAGATGAAACCTCACATTTCGGATAATTTCAAGCTGCTGATTGCAAATCCGATCGCAATTTTGAGTCTCAGTCTCGTTTGACGAAAATAAAAATTTCAGATCTCTTGGGCGGGCGGGTGTACCTAAAAAAATCGAACTTCTTTATTTAACTTTCAATTGAGATGAAACCTCACATTTCGGATAATTTCAAGCTGCTGATTGCAAATCCGATCGCAATTTTAAGTCTCAGTCTCGTTTGACGAAAATAAAAAATTTCAAATCTCTCGGGCGGGCGGGTGTACCTACCTGAAAAAATCGAACTTCTTTATTTAACTTTCTATTGAGATGAAACCTCGCATTTCGGATAGTTTCAAGCTGCTGATTGCAAATCCGATCGCAATTTTAAGTCAGTCTCGTTTGACTAAAATAAAAAATTTCAAATCTCTCGGGCGGACGGGTGTACCTGAAAAAATCGAACTTCTCTGTTTAGCTTTCTATTGAGATGAAACCTTGCATTCCGGATAATGTCAAGGTGCTGATTGCAAATCCGGTCGCAATTTTGAGTCTCAGTCTCGTTTGACGAAAATAAAAATTTCAGATCTCTCGGGCGGGCGGGTGTACCTAAAAAAATCGAACTTCTTTATTTAACTTTCTATTGAGATGAAACCTCACATTTCGGATAATTTCAAGCTGCTGATTGCAAATCCGATCGCAATTTTAAGTCTCAGTCTCGTTTGACGAAAATAAAAAATTTCAAATCTCTCGGGCGGGCGGGTGTACCTACCTGAAAAAATCGAACTTCTTTATTTAACTTTCTATTGAGATGAAACCTCGCATTTCGGATAGTTTCAAGCTGCTGATTGCAAATCCGATCGCAATTTTAAGTCAGTCTCGTTTGACTAAAATAAAAAATTTCAAATCTCTCGGGCGGACGGGTGTACCTGAAAAAATCGAACTTCTCTGTTTAGCTTTCTATTGAGATGAAACCTTGCATTCCGGATAATTTCAAGGTGGTGATTGCAAATCCGGTCGCAATTTTGAGTCTCAGTCTCGTTTGACGAAAATAAAAAATTTCAGATCTCTCGGGCGGGCGGGAGTACCTAAAAAAATCGAACTTCTTTATGTAACTTTCTATTGAGATGAAACATCGCATTTCGGATCATTTCAAGGTGCTGATTGCAAATCCGGTCGCAATTTTGAGTCTCAGTCTCGTTTGACGAAAATAAAAAATTTCAGATCTCTTGGGCGGGCGGGTATACCTGGAAGAATCGAACCTCTTTATTTAACTTTCTATTGAGATGAAACCTCGCATTTCGGATCATTTCAAGGTGCTGATAACAAATCCAGTCGCAATTTTGAGTCTCAGTCTCGTTTGACGAAAATAAAAAATTTCAGATCTCTCGGGCGAGCTGGTGTACCTAAAAAAATCGAACTTCTTTATTTAACTTTCTATTGAGATGAAACCTCGCATTTCGGATAATTTTAAGGTGCTGATTACAAATCCAGTCGCAATTTTGAGTCTCAGTCTCGTTTGACGAAAATAAAAAATTTCAGATCTCTCGGGCGGGCGGGTGTACCTACCTGAAAAAATCGAACTTCTTTATTTAACTTTCTATTGAGATGAAACCTCGCATTTCGGATAATTTTAATGTGCTGATTGCAAATCCGGTCGTAATTTTGACTCTCAGTCTCGTTTGACGAAAATAAAAAATTTCAGATCTCTCGGGCGGGCAGGTGTACCTAAATAAATCGAACTTCTTTATTCATCTTTTTATTGAGATGAAACCTCGCATTTCGGATTCGCATTCATTTACTTTTCCATTTGATTAGTCATAACCCGACCTTATACTGAAACATATTTATGGAAATGTTGAAACAGGCTGATAAGGTCATAAAGAGCCGCGCTGCTGGTACAAGAATAGGCTGTGGATATAGGTAGTTGAGGAGGATGATGGCGGCTCCTGTACACCTCTGACATACTCGTGACGGTGTAATTGCATTTTCTAAGCAATTTTAGCTTAAGCGCCGCGGACTCAAATTTGCAACTTAATGCATATGCAAGTGGATATCATCAGCACGACGGCGATGGCATCCACTATACCTAGATTGCTGCCCTTCGTACGAGTGGCCAGTTATGAGCCTTCAACCACCTTCAGTTCACATTCACATTTGGGTGGGACAAAAACAGGGAGATCAATTAGGGTAGTATGGTCAAAAGTTGTTTCTAGATAAACGGTTTTTCGACTACTAGCTGTAAGAGGGCTCGAACATAAACAGACCTACCCCATCTTTCTAGTTGCTAATAGGATACTGAATCGGCCGTGACTTTGGAGAGATTCAGTGCAACTCGGCTAGCTGTTAACTATGTGATAACCTACATAACCACCTAGATAACCTTGCAAAGGGATTCTTCATATTCTGAAGCCACTGCATATTCGATTTTTTTTATAACTGAGCAGACGGCGTAGGCAGAGCCTAAATACCAGAGTACCGCGGCTGCTGTGAAAGGGTTTTAGAGGAAGTTTGTTTACGCGGGATTTGAATGGGCCAATACCCGCAGGCTCAGTAAATACATCTTCTGGCAGTCTATTCCAAGCCTTGGACATTAAAACACGCGTTGTAACTGTCTTCGATATTTTTCACTAACCACAATGGACAGCACCAAGGATTTTCAAATTTAATGATATCCATACTCAACATCTCCGTGTGGGGGCGGGTTAGAATATCTCCCATCGTATATCCTGCATGTCGTAAAAGGCGACTAAAAGGAACCGAACTACTATCGGTATGAGCAGTAACCTCTTCTCAACCAACAGCTTTGGGTGGACGAGTTGAGAAGAGTCAGGACACCTTCTCGACCTTGGGGTGAGAAATTGTCCCTAAAGACGGATGGACCAGTAGTCAGCCCTGGTCAACGGCATGAGGATGCAGAAAGCAAATGGGAAACTACTGCATTAAAGATCTTAAAGATATCCCAAGAGAAACTCGTAAAATGCGTAAATGCATTTTACGAGTTCACAACATGTCTGTTAAGACATTGTGACTATGATGATGATACTCAACATATTGTCAACTTCATCATTGATTATTTCTTTTTCATGGCATAACTTAGAGGATATTGACGCTGTCTGATAGGTTTGAAGTCGCCAATATCCATATGGTTTAACTATGACAGCTGACTTCTAACGTAAAAGTGGTAATTCTGTCAACATTTCTGTTCGCATTTTTAAGGTCTGCATGTCAAAAACCCCCAGGTATTGAATTTTATCGTTCCAGATTTGTCAGTTTTGGAGATATTTAAACATTCTGGTACTTTTCATTAAGGTCCGGTTTCATAATCATCCACTAATGCGTTGATTAGCAAATGTACTCATTAACTTAATCATTCTATAAAGTTATGCGCGTTTCATAATGCATTTGGATATGTCAATTAATTAACAGGCAATTAAATGTGGTTGGTACACCTGAAAGAAGATTATATGCCACACTTTGTGCTGTTTGAATGACGTTATGATATTTCACTTAACCTATAAAAGTGATTGTGTCAGATTGTGACATAAGTTTTCGTGTTTGCAATTCTATTAATATTATTATAGCATTATTACTCTTATTAGAAAGGTGTGGAACCAAAGCCACAAAAATCAAAACGTGCGCGTGGTAGTAAATTTACTAAAGAAGAGGAGCTGATACTCATTTGTACAGTAGCAATATTCAAAAGCGTTATAGAATGCAAATTTACAGATAAAGTGAACAATCAGGAGAAGGTAAGTACCTAATGAGTAAGGATATAATACAGTCCTCTACAGATACATATAGAGATGAATAAAGAAAAGATTATGCAATTAGATGAATACTTGCTTTTAATTGTGCTCAAAAGCAGCTATGAATCGATGTAATCTGTGAAATAAATTTTTTAAACACTGATAATAGTGAACACCCACTGTCAACTCAACCTTAACCTAATGAAATTCTGATATGTGTGTAACTCTTAAACGTCATACAGACGACATGTCAGATAGTTTGATTTTTCAATTAATGCGCTTTAACTGGCCGAGGGCGAGCATTAACCATGTCATTTCAATCTGTTAGTTAGCGATTATGAAAACCACTTATTTCCGGTGATCGGTCACGAGCGCGCGCAGTTTGATTTTTACCTGTTTACAAAAAGGGTGCCTTCATTGGCACCGGTCACTTGCGCGCCGGAAGCAATTTAAGCTTGGTTATTCCTAATGACCACATCCCTTTTATTCTTGCGAAGCTTCATCTGTTTTTTACGACTTGCGGTAGCTTACAGTTACTTCTTAGATTATTTAAATGACTATCCGGCTTCTGTATGTATACAAAACTGCCCTTAATGAAAATATTTCAGTAGTTTGCAATCTTTAGTTGCTGTTTGTGAGTATTGTTTGTGTTCTACTTTTTCGTCATGGAGACTATGTCAAGTGAGAAAGGAAAGAAATGAATAGTCCTTGAAGAGTATACGTTCCGAAGAGATAAAGAAAACACCCGTGGTGTAGCCTACAGATGCTCTAGAAGAGGATGCATAGCATCTTTGCTGATGTATCAATCGGAAGAGATTGTTCTTAAAAGAAATAATGAGCACAACCATGATGCTCCCACAAAACAAGCTGTGAAGGTAAATTTCTCGGACTTCCTTTTACATCGTTAAGAAATCGAGCAAATGTGTGACAAATTAGAACACGTTCTGATTAATTAAAATTTTTTTGGGGCATCGTAAAGACATTTCGGTCTGCTAACAATATCAACTTCTTTATTTGAATCTATTATAGTGATCAGATTAACTTATTATGTTCAGAACAAAATTTCGCATTTAATAAGTAATTTATTTCAGTCAAGTCAAAAGTAACGATACCTCTGACTGGAGTTCTACAAATTCTTCAGTAACTATTAGCAAGATCGCAAAAAATTACGGATGAATTAAAAGCGGTTAAAATTATAAGACATAAGTTTACCTCGCCGCCCCGCGCGCTGGTGTCCACATACCTGCCTATTATCCAAAATATTTTGGGTAGCTTCTGACCGGCGGGATTAGGACAAATCTGACCGCGGCGCGCTAGTGTCCTATGGCCTTATTTCCTAATGCTCGAATTAGGCGTAATGGGTGAATTAAGTTTGATTATGGAACCGGGCCTTACCCAGTATGTCATTTATCCGCAAGATAATACCTTTGCTAACAGCCCACAGCATACGTGGTTTTTCACTGATGGGCCAGAAAAACGCGGTGTAACCTGGTGTTCATATTTTCCAATATTCGTAATCCTCGGCATTCTTCCGTCCATAATTTCTCGACGGGCCGTCGCCAAGTACTCACCCGGAAGCCTCCATCGGGCGCACAATACATTTAAAGCTGTCATTTTTAGTCCGGCGACGGGCTGTGCGCACAGTATATCCAATTATACAGTAGCGCAACTCTCCAGAATTTTAGTGGTTCGCGCATAACATCCCGCGCATCGTTCGCAGGATGTTTAGCACGGCGATCGCCTGAGTCGTGTTCAGTCTATGAGAGTGAAGGTAGTGTCTTTGACAGAACCGGACTAAAGAATTTGGTGATACGCTGATATGGATATTGGGACGCGTGAAGTCAAATGTTGCGCCGCTGTAGGCTGTATTAACAATTCCAAAAGCTGCGGCTATAGTTTTTTAAGCTTCCTCAAGATGCTACCAGGTATGCGATTCCTCCAATGTTTAATATGCTCCTTTATTACCTAATAATATAAAAGTGTGATAGCATAGCTCCATTTGTCTCTAACAAAGTCTCTCGGGTATTAGGGTAGCTGTGTGTGTTTTTTTCTTCAGTTTTTAGAAGAGTTGGACGTTACGGAAAGTCGTTCTTTAATTATGAGCCTAAGGTCAGAATAATAATTTCTCACCGTTTCCTCACAGCACCGCAACGTTCAAAAGATGTTTCACCATATATAACAAAATGAATGTGATTATGCATACCAACATTATGAAATTTCAAGCAGAAAGTGAAGTCCATTTTAATAGATGCTCAAATAGAAAGTTCACAATAAAAAGAATCAACATGCTAGTTTGAAAAATATATCATTTTCCTCTATAAACATGGATTCTTTCGTTCAATATGCCTAGTCATATGTAATATACAAATACAGAAGGAAAGGTAGTCTTGGTAAACTAGATAAAAAACAGTTTTGCAATTTTTTCATGAATAACGACCAGTTTAGTAAATTTTATCGTTGTTATAAACATATTGATCATTATTTTTATGTACACCTAACAAGTTTTCATCGGTTTTGCTGTTTACCTCGTTTTCGCACCTTAAACGTTTTTCTATGATAATTGATGAAAATAAATTTAAAGGTTGTGGGATAACTAGACGTAAATGTTATTTTGGACGCTACGTCGTTGCATATACCCATATTTGAATCATATAAGATATTATAAAGTTTTTATATTTATTCGTAAGTAAGACAAGATAAAATAAAGTTAAATAAATCTCGCATTTTTGTAATTTACTTACAAACAATAAAGCCGCCTATTTTCTCGGAGTTAACAATTTTCCTTCATACACCGACTATTTCTTGTTTTGCTTCTAAAAAAATGTTTACACCCCATTTATATGCAAAGAATCCATGATGAATAAGAAGAATCAGTACAAAACATTTTCACGTACAATAAATGCGAATGCATGGATATAACTTACAAATTGTAATTCAGAGTTCCAAAGACAACTGCCTAACCTCGATGAAAAATATCACATTACCACACTGCTCTCAAAATTTACTCTATTTACGAGACATATCGCGTCCATTAAACTTATTGCAACACAATAATTACGCTTCTTCACTCGATTATTGCTAAGCCGACCCTGTGCTCAAAACGTAAACTGCAATACTTGCGGCTCGTGCTGAGGAGCCGACGTGGGGGTTATGAGAGGCCAGTTTTTCGGAGACAAATTGTCTGCATGATTTCTAGGGAGTTGCGCTACTGTATAATTTGGATATACTGTGCTGTACGCTTTGCCGCCTTCCGAAGCCATCGGCAGGCGGCGCTGGCGTCGTTTTTCATTGTTAGCGGGATGACGATTAGCCCACTTCGACGACGCGAACGTTGACGGCCCGCCCGCCCGGCGAATGCACTAAAATGCATCCATCTCTCTGCATCTGCATCGGCATCTGCTCGGTTCGACTTAGTCCGAGCAATCTGGAGTTTTATTTCGGAATAGATAAGGGAATCTTTGCGGTTAGTAATTGGTAAACATGCGGCAAATATTTCAAGGGTGGTTCTTTGGACATCCCTCAGGGATCGGTTTTGGGCCCGATTATATTTATAATATATATTAATGATTTACCATCTTCAATTAAAAACAGTAACTATCTCCTATTCGCAGATTCCTGTCCAAAGGCAGGCCGCCTGACAATACTGAGAGCTTGGAGCAGGCCAAACTATGGTTTTCTGCTAACAAATTGGTCCTGAATGAGAGCAAGACGGCGCGTATCTTGTTTAGCTCCGATAGGTTGGAGGCTAGATCAGAACCTGTGAGGGTTTTAGGAGTTGTGCTGGACTACGTCTGCGCTAGGCTGTCATCACAACTTTTTGTTCTTAGACGTATACGACCATTTCTCGATGAGGGTACTTTAAGGACGGTTTATTTCAGTATCATTCACTCTGATCTAACGTATGGCACATTATTATGGAGAAATTCAGTTAGATCCTACAGGGCGTTTGTCATGCAAAAAGCAGCCGTTAGGATTATTGAAGGTGTCCCTTACAACACACCTTGTCGTTCATTGTTTAAGAAAAATAGGATCCTTCCACTCCCGTGCATACTCATACATGACACCTTACTTTACATACATAAAAACATTTACAAATTTACAACCAACGCCAATATACATGCGTACGATACGAGGGTACGCCACTGACCTTACAATACCCCGATCGCGTATAATACGCATGGCAGCTGTAAAGAAGCCTCTAGTTGATATGTACAATATCTTTTTGAGATACCATAGAAATGATGATATACATGCTATGAATGTCTACCAATTTAGTAGGTTTGTTAAAAAGTTCTTACTTACCGAATGCTTTTACTCTGTAAATGAATTTTACACACATATATCTAGACGCTAGGTGATGTATTGTATCTATATAATAATACTGTTAAGACCTCAAACATGTAACATGTAAGAGTGGTAATATACTATACTACTATACTATACCATTTAAAATTTATTTTTGGTCTTTGATGATTTTGACGTATTTATGTAAATCAAAAATTTTGCATTTCGCGCAGATTTGCATATTTCCGAAAAAAATATTTTCTCTGTGAAGGAGATATCCCAGGTCAAACCTGAGCACGCCGTTGGATTCAGCGGTCAATTTTCTATAAGGAAGAGTAAGAGACGATGAAATAATATGCCAAAATTAGGGATGCGAGACGATTTTCTAAAATCGAAAAATCCAAAGGACTCCCTTTGTTAAAAAATAGACAATTCGAGAAAAAATTTAGGTTCTCAATCAGGTCAAAAAGTCGTGTGTTGCTTAATTTGGGGACACTGATCACGAATTTGACCTTTGTTCCGAATTTTTCCGTGTTTTAAGTAAATTAAAAACTTTGCATTTCGCGCAGATTTGCATATTAGGAGCCATAGGATTAACTGATCAATTTTCTATAAGGAGGAGTAGAAAACGATGATATAACATCCCAAAATTAGGAATGAGAGTCGATTTTCTAAAACCGAAAAAGTCCAAAGTCCCTTTGTCAAAAAATAACAATTCGAGAAAAAGTTTAAGTTCTCAATCAGGACAAAAAGTGGTGTGTTGGTTAATTTGGGGGCATTGATCACAAATTCGGCCTCTGTTTCGAATTTTGCCGTGTTTTAAGTGAATAAAAAAATTTGTAATTCGCACAGATTTGCATATTTCCGAAAAAATGATTTTCTCTGTGAAGGAGATGTCCCAGGTTTAATCTGACCACGCCATAGGGTGCAGCGGTATACTTTGAAGAATTGCTTCATTTCAAAGATACGGGATGAAAAAACAATTAATCAAGCGTGTGTATGATCGCTATATGGTGACTGGAGAATATATTTTTTTTAAACTGAGCAGACCGCGCAGGCAGAGCCTAAATACCAGAGTATCGCGGCTGCTGTGAAAGGGTTATATTATGGGCAGTTTGTTAACGCGAGATTTGAATGGGCCAATACCCGCAGGCCCAATAAATACATCTTCTGGCAGTCCATTCCAAGCCTTGGACACCCTGGGAATAAATATGCGGTTGTACCGCTCAGTTCTTGATGTATGAAGAACCACCGTCTTAGGATGAGATACAGCGGTCGCACAGGTACATCTGATAGGAGCAGTGAGCGGCGGAATGATAGACGATAGCTCAGAGGAGCAGATTCCGTTGGAATATCGGTAGAACAGTGAGAGGTCACCAACAACATGCCGGTGAGGAAGTGACTGAAGGGGGCGCGTTAAGGCCGGATCGCCAGTTAGTCGAATTGCCCTTCTCTGGACGGCATCTAGCATAGACAGGGTAGTAGGGGCAGCAGCTCTCCAGACATGAGAGCAATACTCCAGGCAAGGTCTTATCTGGGCTTTATATAGCGTGAGGAGGTTACATGGTGAGAAATACTTTCTGGCTCTAAATAGGTACCCAAGCTTTTTACCAGCAGCTGTTGCAATTGCCGCGACGTGTTCGTGCCAGATCAGATTTTCTGTAATGTTGACTCCTAACAGCTTGAGTGAGTGACCCTTTGGCAGAGCCTGGTTGTTCATATGAAGGATATGAAGAATAACACTAGCCAGACAAGGACGGAAGCGAGAGACCATATGCGGTCGAGACCGGTATTTAGTAGTTTCTTCTTCGCTAAGGTGCTCTTAGGGCGGCTCACCAAGTAATGATTTTTGACCAGACAGAGACAGATTATAGGAGCCTGATTTAAGACCAAGAGAACCAGTACAAGGAAACCTGTTTGAACTCGAGCTCACACAACTTCTCGATTGATGGCAGCAAGCCTGTACTCTTTGCAGATGAATCAAGATTCCGTCTAACCAGTAACAGTGTGACTGTCGGGTACTTATGTATGTACAGGCATCCTAATGAACGTTACTCTGCTATCACTGTACAAGAAGTATCTAGGTTTGGAGATGGTTTGGTAATGGTCTGGCGTGGATTAAGTTTGGAAGAAAAAACGGACCTTGTAGTGATACCAGAAACCCTTACAGCTGCAAGATATGTTGATATGACTTTTTGGATCATGTTAGTCCTTCAACTTATGGTATTGGTCCTGGATTTATTTTTAAGCAAGATAATACTAGGCCGCATACTGCTGGAATAACCATGGATTTTATTCATGAGCATGTAATTGATACAATGAATTGGCCAGCGTCTAGCCCCGACCTCAGTCCGTTTGAACATCTATGGGATGTATCTGATGTATCTTCGCCGCCTAAATCTACACCATCTTCTTCAACAACTAACAGAATCACTTATGAAAGAATGGGACACTATACCACAGGAACACATTCGACGGCTTGTACGAAATATGCAAAGGAGATGACAAGAAGTAGTTCGAGCTGCAGGACGACACACGCGATACTAAACCCCATTACAATCAAATAACCAGATACTATAAAAAACATTGATGCTATTTCTATTATATTTCTACTTCTATTATCGCCAACTTTCGTTAATCTGTCATGCAAGCAAGGTTCTACCATATATTTCGCAGGCGCAGGCAGATTTCGTAAAAGGACGCGGTACGCGTGAACAGATCTTAAACTTAAGACAGATTATTGAAAAAGCCAGAGAGCATTATTTTCCCGTTTTTATCTGCTTTGTGGACTATTCTAAGGCGCTTGATTACTTAAAGTGGCCTAAACTGTGAGAAATCCTTATCTCCATGGGAGTCCCTTGCCACTCAGTATTTCTCATACAGCAACTCTATGAGTCTAGCTCAGCTTGTGTAAGAATTGATGGTAACCTGTCTGGTTAAACAGCAACCAGAAAAGGAGTTCGTCAGGGATGCGTATTATCTCCGATGTTATTTAGCATTTACTCTGAATTTGTGAGGAGACAGGTATTAGACAACTGGCTGACGATACAACCCTTATTGCTGCTTCTCAGGAAGAACTAGTAGCTCTATTGAACGTTTTAGGACAACGCAGTGCAGCATATGGTCTTGGTATTAACTACAACAAGACCAAGGTTATTATCGTAGATAGAGAGCACGGCAATCATCGAGAAATAAAGTCAATAGGGCGTTGTGAAGTAGTTCAAAGTTTTGTGTACCTCGGTTCTTTGATCGACAATTCGGATAGCTGTAAAAATCAGATTCGACGGCGCATTCAACAGGCACGTGTGGCCATGACAAAGCTTACTAAAATATGGCGTGACCATAACATCACTAAAGCTACCAAAATGTCGCTGGTTCAGTCTCTTGTGTTTTCCATATTTTTGTATGCCTCGGAAACTTGGATTGTTAAAAGGGCAGATCGAGCTCGCATAGATGCTTTTGAAATGTGGACGTGGAGGAGAATCCTGAGAGTTCCCTATACCGCCCATCAAACTAACGTTTCCATACTGGATGAGCTCGGTAATCCAAAGAGACTACTCCATTGTGTCGATGAGAATGCTTACATCTTCGGACATATACATAGAAGCGATAATATGGAGAAACTTGTAGTTCAGGGTCATGCTCCGACTGGGCGGCGCCGTGGCCGTTCTCCTACACGCTGGGTGGATACGACGAAACAGTTGCTAGATATGAGTCTCAAGAGCGCCACTAAACTGGCAGTAAATCGCGAACGATGGCGAGCTACAGTTCTCAAAACTATTGATAATATTCGTGACGGCAATACTGTAGCTCCGACTTAACGCACTTTACGAGTTCACAACATGTCTGTTAAGACATTGTGACTATGATGATGTTAAAAAAACTATCCGATTTTCTCTTTGTTCTTTGTATGTTTTTGAATTTGTAATTGTTTTTCTGAAAAGATATCTTCCTTCTTGAATATGTATGCTCTATTTGAATATAACTAACACTGCTTCAATATTTCAGATCTGTTAAGGCTCAAATTCCTCACGACGAAGTCTACAGGATAGTTTGTACTTTTTTACCAACACTCCTGGATTGGAAGGTCATTTCCAGATTACCAGGATACCCGCAAAGCTCTAAAAGCTAATGCCGAAAACGAACCCTGGAAGTTCCATTAACCGACACAATGCCAGGAGATAAATAAAATTTCGGAAACAGGGTAAATGTATAGCTATGGCATTCTCTGTCAACACGGCTAATTCCATTTTGTTATTAGCCGTACAACAGAATGCACCCTTGTTTTTAGGAAGTTGTTTTATTAGGTGGATTTACTGGGTTGGCTCTGGAGATAAGTTAACGGAGAAACACACACACACAATACCCCTTTTGCACTCCTTCTGCAAAGAAAAATCTTTTGTATACAGGGTGTCCCAAAAAATAGTGTCAAGCGGAAGTCCAGAGATAGAGCACACCTAGAAGTATCTGAATCACCCCCATATATGTTATGCAATTTTTTGTAGTTTCCGAGTTATGAATTTTTTTCTGAATTTCAGGGAATCCTCTACCTCGACAACTTAAAACTGTTCCAAAAGAAAAATTAAAAGACTTTCCTAAATTATCTTTTTTGGTAATTAATTTCCAAGAGTTTACTGTTCATACATAAAATAATCGGCTTCGTAACTTTGATGAAAGTTATAAAAATTTTAGTGTAAAGTGAAAAATTTGCGATCTGATAATTATGACTTAAATCTTCGACTCGCAATTAAAAATCCAAAGAGGTGATTTCATAATTTCTAAGCAAGTCTAAAAACTTCTTCAGACTCTCAGCTATCACAATCATTGAAAAAAACTAGTACTTAATGGGGCTACTTTCGCTCCAACTGACCTTCAAAGACAAGAGGCGAAGATTTTTTGAAATTAGCGATGTGTTTTTCAATTCACCAATAACTTATGTTAACGCATTAATAGCAGATTGATTGTCAGTACCGCAATAATAAACGTTAAAAACGTTGCATAAATTAAACATTTATTAAAATTTCTTGCTAAAAAACCACAAGGAGCGTATTCTTCAAAACCGGGTTTTACCCGAGCGCCAACAAAAAGGGCTAACGCTAAGGCAGTAAACGATGGCGATGTTAGAAAGAGATAGCTATGATATTGTCGTGACGTCTTTTCAAAATGTGTCATTGCATAAGTTGTTTTCGTTGTCTTTGTTCAGTCGTCTGTCTGCCTTTGCGGCTTTAAAACGATACGCTTTTGTTTGGATTGGTGTTGTTTCTGTTGTCTGACTACTGGGCTATTCCTACGGACCTTGAGTGCACGACAACTGAATTTAACGACGCTGTTTTCTGCAAGAGACTATGCAACAAATGGAGAGATCGTGGTGGACCCACTGAATGGCCGCCACGGTCACCTGACTTAAATCCGATAGTTTTTTGTTTGGGACTACTACAAAAAACTAGTTTATGCTAATGAGTGTCAAAACATCAGCAAATTACGCAACAAATTAACACAGGCTGAAGAAATAATAAAAAACAATCAAAGAGCTTTGTTAATTTGAAAAAGAATATTTTCAGATGATGTAGATTATGCATCGAACAAGAAGGTAGACATTTTGAAAATTTCTTTTGACATTTAATAAACTTAGTTAAAAAATTTGATAATTTCGTTTCATTTTACTATTTCCCACTTACAAAAAAAGAAGTCGTACATGTAAAAAAAAATCTTAGCAAAGTGACACAGGTGGTCATCTATCGATATCTTGTTCGCACTGAATGTGTTTTATTGCGTCACTGACGATCATTCGGCTATTAGTTATATAGCCGAATGATTATTAGTTATTGTTTCATTTAAAATCCCATCGCTAATTTCAAGAAATCTCCACCTCTTGTCGTTGAAGGTCGATTGGAGACTAAGTAGCCCCATTAAGTACTCCTTTTTTTTAATGATTATGATAGCTGAGCGTCTGAAGGAGTTTTTAGACCTGCATAGAAATCATGAAATCACCTCTTTAGATTTTTAATCGCGAGTCGAAAATCTAAGTCATAATGAACAGAACGTAAATTTTTCACTTTAGACTATAATTTTCATGACTTTCATCAAAGTTACGAAGCCGATTATTTTATGTATGAACAGTAAACTCTTGGAGATTAATTACCAAAAAAGATAATTTAGAAGTCTTAATTTTTCTTTTGGAACAGTTTCAAGTTGTCGAGGTAGAGAATTCTCTAAAATTCGAGAAAAAATTCATAACTCGGAAACCACAAAAAATTGCATAACATATATGGGGGTGACTCTTCTAGCTGAGCTCTATCTCTGGACTTCCGCTTGACGCTATTTTTTAGGACACCCTTTATAGACTCAAGAAAATTATATCCTCAAGTTTTTATAGCTTTACTACTTCGATTTCGTGACTGTTACAATGATTTCTTATCGTATTTTGATGACGAAGTCTTAAGGTGGATACAGATTGCTATGACGTGACGCGGTAGCACGTGAGAACACGTCGTAATGCGTGTCGTATAAAACTCCAGTATCGGGTTTTGTATATTTTTACTTTCACATTGTGCTGACGTGACGTGGGAACCTGGAGTATGATGCAATCTGACGCAACACGCCTCCTTTTTTTTATGTCTTTTTTATGGTCGGCCTCCCGCAAAGGCTGAAATCAGCCTATGGCGCTGTAGAAGCGCTGCGAAAGGATAAGTATCGGTTCACGTTAGATTTGAAACGCTGCAGGTTGCAACCGTCGGGAAACAAATTCCCCGGCAGCTGATTCCACAGCGTCGAAGTTCTCCAAAAGAAGGAATGCTGGAGGAGACTGGTTCGGGGAGTAAGGACCTCGACCTGGTAAGGATGAGCTCGCAGATCTTCTCTAGTGTTCCTGATTCGGACGGCCTGTGGTGTTATTATCTGAGAGAGCTCACTGGAACATCTTCCGTGATAGAATCTGTAAAACAGAGATAGGTCAGCCACCCTCCTTCGATGTTTCAGGCTGTGGTGGTCCTTTGTGAGGTTAGGCGTATCGATTAGTCTAATCGCTCTTTTCTGGATAGGGACATGGGAGCAATACTCCAGCGATGGTCGGATCTGTGCCTTGTAGAGCAGCAGCAGTTGCTCTGGTGTATACAACTTCCTACAGCGGAACAAAACTCCAGGCTTCTGGGATGCCGTTTTAGCGATACTGACGACGTGGTCGTGCCAGGACATGTTATTGTTGATGTTGATTCCCAAAAGCTTAACGGAAGGTGATTCGACTATGGGGCGACCCTTCACTTCCACGGTTGGTAAGCCATCGTAAGACTTCTTTGTAAGTGTTGTTGCCTGAGTTTTTTGTACGTTGAACTGTACTTTATTTGCTAATCCCCACTCGGCAACTGTTTTGATATCTGCGTTGATCTGTGAGGCATGCTGCTGTCGCCGACGTACCGTCTCCTGGGATGATAGTGGCTTGCCTGGTTCCATGCACGACACTAATGTACTGTCATCTGCGAAGCTGTAGTTTGTATTGGATGTTATTTCCAGCAGCTCGCTGATGTACAGCAGAAACAGTGTAGGGGATAGGACAGATCCCTGAGGAACACCGGCGTTTATTAAACGTCAAAACAAAATCAAACAATCTAGATCTTTGTCAGTCGTGTGAAGGCGTCAGAAGGTTAAAGTGGTTTTGCTTCGCTGTATCTCAGCAGAAATGCTTTCCCTGAGTTGAGTGGAGCGCTTCTCGATTTTAGGACCATCCAAACTTATAGTAGAATTAGGTTAATGTCATTCGGAATTACCATTTAAAAACGCTCTTCATCTTCTATCAGTTGAAGCATTAAATTTTGGAATGTTTGGAATGTTGATAGGATGCATCCATTCTCTAGATGAACAAATGGATGCAATCAACAGAGCAGCCATTTCTTCTAGCATTTCAAAAACACGAAGCACATTCATGGTTGGAGGATCAAAACTAAACTGCCCAGATCATGCAATGTACTACACGTCTTGTGCTGTACGTCAGGCCAATGTGAACAACGCTACATGTCTAATGCGATGCTACCAAGCTTGACATGTGTTACCACGTCACGCCATAGCAATTTATATCCACCTTTAATCGTACACCCAGTTTACTGAGGCTTCTCCATAGTGTTTATTATTTTGTCTTCTATTTTTGTATAAGTTAACTTGCCTCCATACCATTGTTAGAGGTATATTGCTGCTTTGAGATGAACAGTACTTATGCTAACTACTTCTTTTTGCAGATTTTGTTACTTTTTTGCTATTGCATCAAAATTCCTGAAGTTCATGAGGTTTTGTAAGTTAGGGTTATCTTTGTATATAGAAAAACTCTCTCTACGTTTTTTTATGGCTTCACAGGCGGGTATCCACCAAGGCTTCCCATTTCATGTGCGTGTCCTTTCTTGTGAGTATTTAGGAATAGAGGCTTGAAACAGTAAACGTATGAACGTTACATTAACCGATTGACCTAAAGCTTGAATGAATTATCTGCTCCATCAATACAGTACAAACAGTGGATGAATCAAATATCTTCGACTATTAAACATGTTTATAGCAAAGCAAACAAACAAATAATAACCGGTATCCATTGTTCTAATGAACAGCAGGGCATTGATTTTGAACCCTACCTACAACTTTCAGAAAATGTGCTGGGTAAACAGTGGCAATGAGATCAATCGTTCTTGGCATTAATGTTCCGAATAACGGTTTTTCGTAATATCAATGACCGACGATCACAGACTCATGATCACTGTGTAATGAAATAATGATCTATCTGTGTTAATCATATTAACAACCAGGAAGCATGGATCTATGTGCAGCAGTAAGGACTGACTCATTGTAGGATCAAAATACTTTTGAAAAATACTTTCGGTTGAGTCTGCAATGTTTCATCTGAAAATATTTTATTCGGACGATTTTTGGAACAAATGATTGAATAAAAAAATAAATAGCTCACCAAGAAGCCTCTTTCATACAGCTTTTTATACCATTACTTAATTAACACACAGTTTGGGTCAAAGGTTCAGAAAAATCACTGTTCCAATTTTTCATTACACTGTTTGGTGCAAGTTTCTAGAAATGGGTCTGCGTATTCAAAAATATGGTCATAAATCTACACAGAAAGTAAAATGTCTCGCATTTCCGGAAACTGATGTATAACAGTCCACAGTGCATTGAAACGGAAATTATCATCCTCTAGATGATATTTTCATAGACATATGAGAAGTCATATATACACTTCCAGGCTTTCTGTATTCGGTGTGGGTGTATTATTCCTGGAACATGCATGTTTTCTTTCCATTCGCCTTGAGGGTAGATACTTTTCCCTGATAAAATATTCTAATGAAAGCAGTGGAGTCAGGGATTCTGCAAGATCTGGGTTATGTGCAGTCGTTGTATGAACATAATGGAAAGGGTATTGTGTAGGTCTTTCGCGGCTATGCTCCGATAAACTGCTAGTTCTTGGGCTATTCGGCCGGCGTCAACACGTTCCCCCACCTTTGTTGCTTGATGTTACACCAACACAAGTCATTTCTCAGAGGCTGTTGTTTGTTTGGCGACTTCCAAGAAACCGCTTGACACTTTGCCATCATGAGTGGCTAGCATACTCAGAAACTGTAGTTTGTTTGGAGATTGCCAAGAAACTGAGTCTATTGTCAATAATCGAGATGTTGACGTGTTAGTTATACCTAGCGCTTGAAGTCAAATAATAATTATTGCAGAAAACATCACCACCAGAATGAAACAAAACACTCGTTGTACCGAATACACAACCAGATATAGCTCTGCAGTCAAGCCAAGTCATACACCAAGCAATAGCTACAACAAAAAACTAACAGAGAACACACTGACATCGATACTACAAACTATATTGAGACGATTAAGTACATACACACCAAACTATACCAGCCAATACACCAGATATAGTTTTTCAAATGCAGAGAAAATTATCTATTCAATAGATATTGCTATTCTGAATGATAAGAATACGCAAAACATCTACGCTACGTTATAATCCTGAAGACCTGTGATCCTTCCTAAAAGAATCGGAAAAAATAGCCAGGTGTTGGTTTGACACAGCCCGTCAATACTTGAAGTAGAATGAATTTATTCACAAACAGGACTTATCTTTCCAAGCTAAACATTCTGGCTCCAAGAAGAGCCAGGAGGGATTCATTCGCCTGGCAAAGGGAATCCACCAAGAATGGTCCCATTATGAAGTATGTGAAGAACGACTTCATAAAGGAGGCTTCATCAAAAAGGTATTGTAAGCAGCCCATACTGAAGAACTTCATCAAGAAGTTATATGAGGAAACAGAAATCCATCGGACCTGGAAAGATAGTGTAGAAGTTCATCAAAAACCAGAAGTTTTCCAAGAAGCCGAATGCTGGAAGTAGTACACGACGTAGTAAAAGTACTTTAAGAAACAGAAATCCTCCAGAAGGGATCTTTATTAGTTAGTTCTGAAGGCGTGTCAACATATTTGTCAGATATTTTGGTAGAAGCAGAGAAACACTGCATGGATAGTATACTTATGCCCATTTGCACCAACCCTTCTAAGGAAGCCTTAAACGTTAAGCATTCATAAACCATGCTTATGTAGAATATTTCGTTGCACCAACATTTAAGGAATACTCAAAGTCTCCTTAAACCTTCCTTTATAAAGTGCTCGATTTTAGCGACTTAAACACGACTTAACTACCTTTTGCATTCATTTAATTATCGCATCATTGTGATCTGGTGCTGTCTTTTTATCGTGATTATGGAAGATTTCGATTTTTTAGATGATGATGTAGAAGTATTTACAACAGGCCAAATTACTTTGAGGAGCTAGATAAATTAAGCTTTTTCAAAAGGTTTAGGCTTTACAAAAATACTGTGGCATCTATATATTGTTTGAATTAACTCATTTTTCTTTTTTCTAATATATATTCAAATATACAATAACGGCAGCAATGTTTAAGGTTAACTTCAATGCTTCAAACCTCAACCCCCAATCCAATCCAAAATCCAACCCAATGAACCACGGAATTTAACAAGAAGAAATGGTGAACACAAACACAATACACAAAATAGGAGTGACAAAACATGAAATAGGCGTGACAGAACCAGCGCTGCTACATATAACAAGCACTTAACTAAGTAAGGTTCGATTGACGTCCGTGCAAACGATTGGAGCTTTAAAGTCATCTTAAATGTTGAGGTTCCCTTTGTTAATCGTTCCTTAAGTGAAAGTTGGAGCAACTGGGCATTAGTTTATTTTTGTGGTGAGGAAACATTAATCCGATCTTACATTTTGTTCCTGGGCCTGGGATTGTTGTACATCCTGTGTTCTACACAAATATCTGCACTAATTTGTTCTGTTCACGCAGTTCTAGTTTAACTCAGACATTCCAATAAGGTGTTAGATCATTTAAATTCGTAATTAAAAATGGAAACTCGTTAAACTCGCGAATTAGGAATTCGTTTGAGTTTCGTCTTTAATTTGCGTTCTAATTTCACAGAGCTACCTTCTGTTTTGGTCGTCAAGGCGCTTCGTGTCTGCCGGAATCTTGTTTCAAAAGAGCTACAAATAACCCGTTGAAACGGTTCGAATTCCTTGAAGCAAACACTGTATTTATTCTATTACAGGTATCGAACTTGCCAGGAACGGAATCCTGTAGTAGGATAATTGACACCTAGAGTACTCAAAATCGTAGATTCAAAACTTAGTTGACCAGTACGGCTGTATATGAAAAAAAAATATATTCTGAGAAATCGGGTGTGAAAGTTCCTTCCTCATAACGATCACAATTAAGTTTATACTTATATTAGTTTAAGTGCAATAAAAGAGTAATGCCTTGATTTAGTTATATGAGAGCTCTAATATGGCTGGACTTCAAAGAATGCTGAGAAATAAACAGGTTTTTAGGAAGAAATGCATATACTGTGTTTTTGCTATATCGCCTGTATGCATTCATGGAAAGTTAATAACAGCATTAACACAGTAAAATACCACAATGCTTATTCTTAATGAACATTTTTTGCAGAGGTAATCTCACAGGCAGTTACAAAGCATATAGTCACCTTTATAATAATTTTAATAATGGTGCAGAAGATAAAAACTGATGACGAGAGTAACAGTGTGTTAAAAAAAAGTTTTTGATAAAACCCATATTATGAAACAATAAGTTCTAATATAAAAATTAACAAAAATTAAATTCTAACTCTGGCTAGCCTGATTTCTAGTCTACTACTACCTGGCTCCCTCAGTGTGGGGGCGGGTTAGAATATCTCCCATCGTATATCCTGCGTGTCATAAAAGGCGGCTAAAGAGAACCGAACTACTGTCGGTATAAACAGTAACCTTTTCTCAACCAACAGCTTTGGGTGGACGAGTTGAGAAGAGTCAGGACACCTTCTTGTCCTTGGGGTGAAAAATTGTCCCTAAAGGCGGATGAACCAGTAGATACAACGGCATGAGGATGCAGAAAGCAAATGGGAAACTACTTCATTAAAGATCTTTAAGATATTGATAATATTAGTGTCGGCAACACTCTAGCTCCCACTTAATGCATTTCACGAGTTCACAACAAGTCTGTTAAGACATTGTGACTAAGATGATGATAATTCAGATCATACGATTACTCAGTTTCATGAAGATTTAGCCAAAACGCATGATGATTAATGTTTTCCATTTTAGGTACTAGTACTACTAGTAGATTTTTTCTCTGCATCTATACCGCAGTAGGCACCTTTAATTGTCTATTTTGTCCAAGTCCCCAAAAACACTACCGTTTAAGCCGCCAAAACAAACTAAAACCCTACTAAAGCAAATGTCAAAACACAGCATCTGCAATGGTCGTTACAAAATGATGATCCCTGATTGGTTGGTGGATTTACCGTGTTTGAATATCTAGCTGGCACGCAGATACTGTGTTTTGGAATTTTGATAATTCTTGTTGTTACGCAGATACTGGGTTTTGTCAGTCAAAATCTCCGTTATTTCGGCATATATTGAAGTTCTTACTGTTTAAACAGATAGATGAGGGCCCAGTATGTACAAATTCATCAAAACCTCAATATGTGAAAAAAATGCACATACTGTGTTTTTCCTTGGGACAGCCGAGTACATTGGTTAGTAAATTTGAACATGTATCCTTTCCTGCAACGTCATCGCCGTCTATTTAAAAACAGAAGAAAGCATCGGATTCCAAAGCTTTCTATGACCGAATCGTTTTCGTTTGGATCTGTCTGACCTTAGATAAACCTCTAAAAATCGTGTATGGCCACTGAAACGGAAATACGAGGATGTCATCCTTAGCTGGCTATCGTTAAGCTGACCGTTTTCCGAGGCACCCCTGTCCGTTGCAGCTTTGGTTGGGATCTGGGATAATCGGGTTTTTGCCTTCTTTGGTCCTCCTATGTCACAAAAACAGCATACATATACAGGGTCCTACATAATGACATGCTAGAGTGTATTGGGTGAGGCGGCCATGGTCCGATGAACTGCATCTTACCTCTTCGGCAGGTTCCAAGAAATCTGTAGTTTACCGAAGTTTGAGTCACAATTATTTTTGCTTGAATGGGCGAAAAGTTTTTTTGCGAAACGAGAAGCAGAAGCTTCTTAGAAAAGTTGATTGTTAAGAGATGTGAGCATCATCATCAATATCATCAGTCACAATGTCTTAACAGACATGTTGTGAACTCGTAAAATGCATTAAGTCGGAGCTAGAGTATTGCCGACACGAATATTATCAATAGTTTTGAGCACTGTAGCTCGCCATCGTTCGCGATTTGTTGTCATTTTAGTGGCGCTCTTGACACTCATATCCAGCAACTGTTTCGTCGTATCCACCCAGCGTTTAGGAGGACGGCCACGGCGCCGCCCACTCGGGGCATGACCCTGAACTACAAGTTTCTCCATATTATCGCTTCTGTGTATATGTCCGAAGAATGTAAGCATTCTCGTCGACACAATGGAGGATAGTCTCTTTGGATTACCGACCTCATCCAGTATGGAGACGTTAGTTCGATGGGCGGTATAAGGAACTCACCGCATTCTCCTCCATGTCCAAGTTTCCGAGGCATACAAAAATATGGAGAACACTGAAGACTGAACCAGCGACATTTTTGTAGCTTTAGTGATGTTATGGTCACGCCATATTTTAGTAAGCTTTGTCATGGCCACACGTGCCTGTTGAATGCGCCGTCGAATCTCATTTTCACAGCTACCCGAATTATCGATCAAAGAACCGAGGTATATAAAACTTTTAACTACTTCACAACGGCCTATTGACTTTATTTCTCGATAATTATCCTGCTCTCTATCTACGATCATAATCTTGGTGTTATTGTAGTTAATACCAAGCCTCTGCACTACGTTGTTCTAAGATGTTAAATAGAGCTACTAGTGCTTCCTGAGAAGCTGCAATAAGGGTTGTATCGTCAGCAAATCTTAAGTTGGATATTTTGCTTCCGCCAATAGTTACACCGCCATTCCAGTTGTCTAATACCTGTCTCATCACAAATTCAGAGTAAATGTTAAACAACATCGGAGATAATACACAGAGGAGATGTGAGATTAGAGTTGATTTTAGTATCATTTGAATTTAAAATGTTAAAAATTGTCAATATTTCCAGAATGTATAATTTTTTAAATTTCCAGATCTCTAACATTTCCAAAACATCAAGCATTTTCAAAATTTTCGAAAATGTGTTCGATGAATTTACAAAATTTTTGAGATTTTTCGAAATTTTGAGTTCAAGAGTTTTGAAATTTGCATCAAGAATATTCTTTCGTGAGAGTCCCATCGAACAAAACTGGAACAAAAGGAAGATTATACAAAATAGAGACAAACATCGAATGCAACTATCCGTGTCACAGTATATAAGTTCAATAGAGTTGGAGTGTAACAAATGCCACAGTTGTCACAACATATAGTTGCGAGAATGATTACAATGGTTGCATTCAGCAGAAAGATCGGGAGCCGCCACTTTTCTAGCCGCTACATCTCAACAGTTGGCATTCTGCTGAAACGCGTTATTTGTGCGCTCTGAATCATCACGATAAATGGACTGTTATAGATCATACCCGAGGGGTAAACCGCTGGGGCAAAGTGGTGTACAAAATCCGGGCATTGCGGAGAATGTGATGGGCATTGCGGGACATTACGGTGGATTGCGTAAGATTTTTGGGCATTGCTAAGAAATACAGAGATTTAAACGGGCATTGCGGTCATTTATATGGGCATTGCAAGAATTTAAATCTTGACAGTATATGTCGCTTAAACCGAACGGCAGTGCGACTCCTTCCGTATCTCCAGATTTTACTCGTGACCGGCGCCGGTTGACCCTAGACTGACCGTACGCAAACAAAAAATGGGTCATGTTTGTATGTTTTATAGTTGTCTTGTCTGTACCCTACTGGCCTACTGTGGCCTGTCGTGTCTGTCGTCATTAGGTAGTCACTAGTCAGGTGCGTTGCTTGTATTTGCTGGTGCATAACGGAAGATTTTTGAGGAAACAGTAAGTATTAAAGTTTGATTATATTGGCATACATAACTCGGGGATCCATTTATTTTAAACTCGACCGTAAATCAACCTCATTCGTTAAAAATGCGACTGTACTGCAGGTACTTAGAGCTAACATAATTCGTAGAAAAGATTTTAATCTTAAAAGCAATTTTTTAACAAGCAATTGTTATATGTGTATTGAGCTAAATGCTCACAATTTAATAAAATTGATTTTATCCTTCAAAAATCAGGCCAATGAATTAAAGCCCGAAATGATGTGCTTGTCAGTTTTCAGCAGTCAAGCATGTGAAAAGCTTTTTAGGTCTGCTAGATCACTTACATCTACATTTGCTACAGTCATTAATTTCAGCATTAAAGGACTTCTACAGAGGATTCATATAATCAAAACCATTAACGATACATTAAGTGATCTTTCAGACACATTTATTTTTCCTCGAGAAGCAAACAAGCATGAAAGGGTCTTCTGTACACCTACATTAAACGAAATTATGGATTTTGATATAGAACAGGTCGTAATGAACTCCTTGTCATAAGCCATTTTGACTGCAAAAGAGCTTGGTGTAGAGCGGACTGATTTAGACTGGAAAAATATAAAACTACTTTCGAGGCCTGAAACTGTCACTAAAGCAGAAAGTACTGAGTATAATCAAGATAGCGAAGAAAATAGCGAAGACGAGATTGATAAAGGTACTATTTATAATGAAAAGGATAGTAAGTGTGAGTTGAATGGACTTATTCAAAACGAGACTCAAGAAAATGACAACGAAAAAATTAATACGCATACCTTACGGTTGAAAAATTATTCGGACACCGTGCAAAATTTTAACTGAGGATTCTCGGTACGTTAAGGTAGTGATTGATAGTAAAGTAGCCGTCGTCAAAAAATCATCTTATATTTGGTTAGATGAACATGAAGGTAAAATAGGCAACGACAGAATGAGTCGTTTTATAGTACATTCAAAAAGAAGAAGGGAAAGGAAGGAAGTGAAGAGCAAGCAGAAAGAAAGACCCGGGAAGAGACTCAAACAAAATAGAAAAACCACTGACGAGAACATAGAACAGTACAAAATAATAGACGACATAAATGACAGTTCTTCAGAATCATCGCTTTCAGATTGTTCTGTGAGAGAAGAAGAAGAAGAGAAGAGAATGAAAACTGGTTTAGATATAGGAGGACAGTTTAGTATACCTGAACATAATATACAACTAGCAAATTATTTTGCCTTATATTATGATTATAAATATTATATTGGCTTTGTTCTGGATATATATCGAGCAGTAAAATATAAAACCAAAGTAAAAATGATATTTCCGAAAAATAAGCTAGCTAACTTATGGTCCTGTACACTTATTAGGTGTAGGTCCATTTCAATTAAAAAGACATGATATTATCAATATCTATAGGAAAAAGGTATGAAGAATTTAAAGAAAAATGATTTTTTCTGTAGCACCAACTTGGTACCTTACAATAATATACCTTTTATTACCTTCATTTTCTGAGTTATGAGTTATAAGTTGATCTCAGTTCCTATTTGTTCCTTGTATACATACTTGTATTATATGAGTTGAAATGTTTAGTTTAGCATAGTTTTATATTTATAGTTTTAAACAGAGGTGCAGTTTTAATGTTCTTATTTTCAAATTAAAGTTAATTTTTTATTTTTGTATATGTACTAGGTTAAATTTAAAACAAATTTACAATGCAATATTGTAAGTTTTTTGTTCTCAAGTTGTCAGTCTGTTTCAGTATCTTTGTATTTTATATAAACTTGAATAGAGAAATGCAAAAATTTTTACAAAACTGCTTGCTTTGCTTCATTCTATCACTCGAGTAACTTTACAGAGTTTTCGACTAAGTTAATCTTTTTTTTTATAAATGGTAAGATCATACATAAATTTTATAACAAAACTATTTTTTTTTTCGCGATAATTCAAAAGTTATATCAAACAAAAATTGGAAAAATGGGTATTGAATCCAATACCGGAGACACGCCTGCAACTACCGAATGCGTGTGAGGACAAAATGTTAATTTTTCACCAACGATGTCCTATTCCGATACCTATTACTATTATCTTTTACCTAGTACCTAGTCAAATACGTTTTATTGAGGCAACCTTTTCGGCAGCACCGTGGTGGCACACCGTGCAAGCGCATTGTGTTCGAGCGTAGTTATTTCAGGCCATAACAACTCTAATTTTTAACAACAAATTTATTGTTATGCTTTTTGCACATATAACACATTTTTTTCCGATCGAAACAAATATGTTCTTGAATCAAATTTTATTAGACAGTTTACAAGTATAACAGAAATTACTAATCATTTTACCTTTCTGGATTAAGTTCAATTTTGCTATCGCAATCCGAGCAATTGGCGACTGATATTGACGGACAAACTTCATTTCTACTGATTTTCTGAATTTTCCTCTGCCTCCGGTACTTACTTTTTGCACTAGTCTAATAAAATTTTATTCACAAAGACATCTATGTTGATCGTAGCAAAAAAAATAACGTGTAAAAATCATATTAATACATTTTTTGGTAAAAGAAAATTAGAAAAAGTTGTCAATGCCTGGGCTCGAACCAACACAGCCTGAAAACGGGCACTGTCGGGTCAGAAGGCTGACGCGCTTAGAGGTAGTGCAACCACAGTCTACCGAAAACGTTGCTTCAACAAAATATGTTTGATTAGATACCTTATTATTGGAATTTGTAATATAATTTCAAACATTCAAAAAGATATATTGTCTAATGTGCAACAAATACACATTAGTTACATAAATAACTATTTTCACGATCAGCTGGGAGCTGGGAATCTATAAAAATAATGGTAAAAGGTATCTAATTAGGAAGTCGTTGGTGAACAGAGGAAAGATGACATTCTGAAGTCACACGCGTTCAGGAGCTATCGGCGTGTCTTCGGTACCTACTGGATTCAAAAATCAATTTTTATTTTGATATAACTTTTGAATTATTGCAAAAAAAATAAGAAAACATAATAGTTTTGTTATAAAACTTTAAGTGATCATTTCATTTATCACAAAAAAAATTGTACGGTGAACTTCTCCTATATAAAAGATTGTAGGAGTTACTGGGCATTTCGGGCATTGAGCCCGAAAATGTTGGGCATTTATGAAAAAGTGCAGGTGCATTGTGGGCATTGCAGGTACATTGCGGGGATTGCGAGTGCATTGCAGGTACATTGCGGACATTAGGCATCAAAATTACAAAGTAATGCCCAAAATTGGGCATTGGTGTACAAATTTTGGGTCAGCGGTTTGCCCCTCGATCATACCGTTGACATTTTTTTAAATATGACAACATAACCAATGGGTGCATTCAGCAGACTCAACAGTTGCGGAGCAGCTACCAAATTTTCTGCTGAACGCGTGCCCTACCTAGCAGCTACCGCTCCAGCGGTCGCCATTTTTTGTAGCGATACAAAAGTACGCTCACTTGGAGCGGAATAAGCTCCTTTTGACCCTGTGAGTGTCACATGTTATGACACTTGTGGTATAGGTTATGTTGTCATATTTAAAAGAAAATGTCCACACTACTTTACACAGTCCAAAACTTTGATACAATTTGACATATCTTTCAATTTTTAATAACCTCAAATGTGACGACTCATTTGACATTTCACTGACAAACGACAGTCGACACAAACTACTTATCGTGATATCTCAGAGCGCACAAATAATGCTTTTCAGCAGAACGCCAACTGTTGAGGTGTAGCGGCTACAAAAGTAGCGGCTCCCGATCTTTCTGCTAAATGCAACCAATAATGGGTGCATTCAGCAGACTCAACAGTTGCGGAGCAGCTACCAAATTTTCTGCTGAACGCGTGCGCTACCTAGCAGCTACCGCTTCAGCGGTCGCCATTTTTTGTAGCGGTAAAGGGGTGAAACGCCTGTGTGTCACCGTAAGTACGCGTACTTTAAAACCGCCGTGTAAATCGTCGGCTATCCAACTCTTTTGAAATCCTGCTCGTAGCTTACGTGTAGCAGCACTGCGAGCCGTGAGCCACCATTTTGTTTCGGCAGTCCATCGATGTGCACCGCTTGTTGTGTTTGGCGTTTGTTAAAAGTCTTGTTGATTTTGGAAAATTATCAAAATGAGTGATTTCAGCTTCAGGTGTGTCACCGACGTCGAGCCGAGTAAGTTCGCAAACTTAAAAATCGCGTACTTAAAGTTCTTGCGTGTGTCACCCGCTATAGAAAGTACGCTCACTTGGAGCGGAGCGGAATAAGCTAGTTCAGACCTTGAGAGTGCTACATGTTATGACACTTGTGTTATATGGCACCACCTCCTACAGCCAATGTTTCATAGAAGCAGTAGGGTGGTTCTGTCTCTCACTGGACACAAGCAGGCTAAGGTTACTTGTGGGCTCGCTATCTGGCCATAACACCTGTAGACGTCACATGTATGTGACGGGGGTGGCAAGCGACTTGACGTGTGCATGCTGTGGCGGAGTCCTCGACACATATTCTGAGTCACTGTGACTCTCTTGGCTATAAAATGGGTCGATGGGTCACACGCAACTTTGCAATGAGGGCTGGACTTAGGTACTTTAGGAGAGGTTTAGAAGGGCTCACTTATAGACATCGACGTCATACGGGCCCTTTCAGAAGCTCTGCAGCTTCGGTGACAAGCCACGGCACTGGGTTTCGCTGGACCCCACATCGTACGTCATCCTCATGCGATCGCTTGAGGTGCGAATATTATGCCGAACTTTCTCATGGGCCTCGTCCATTCTCCTGCGAAGGTTGGCAACGTAATCTTCGCCCGCCACATCGTCCCCTGGTTTGCAGCCAAACATGAGGTCACAGGGTAGCCGGAGCTCTCGCCCAAACACAATACTGGCCGGTGTCCCACCTGTGGTTTCATGGACTGCCGAGCGGTACGCCAATAGAAACAGATGAAGCCAGCTGTCCCATTCTCGTTGGTGGTCCGAGACAACCTTCGCCAAATAGCGGTTCACCGTCCTGTTCATCCTCTCCACCATGCCGTCCGACTGAGGATGTAACGCCGTGGTCCGAGACTTCCTAATCCCCAAAGTTTTGCATACGTTCTGGAAGAGCGCAGAGAAGTTCCTTCCCTGGTCCGAATGCAGCTCGAACGGGTCTCCAAAACGACAAATCCAGTCTTTGACCAGAGTGTCAGCAACGGTTGCGGCCTTCTGGTTTGGCAGAGCGTAAGCTTCGACCCATTTGCTAAAGTAGTCGATCACCACGACGATGTACTTGTTCCCAGCTTCGTTCTCTGGAAAAGGTTCTGCTACGTCGATAGCGATCCTCTCGAAGGGACTGCCGACATTGTATTGGCGCAAAGGAGCGTTCTGCGGACCATTGGGCGGCATAAACTGTACACTTCCTGCACCATTCCTTGACGTCTTCCTAGCACCTAAACCAGTAGAACTGCTTCCGAACCTTCTCCAGGGTCTTGACCACTCCTAGATGACCTCCACTAGTTCCGCTGTGAATCTCCCTGAGTACCTCGGTCACGCGGTTCCTAGGCACCACGGTCTGTCTTCTTTCCTGGGCCCCTTCTTTGTCTTCCAGTATTCGTCTCAGGATGCCACCCCCCATCACCAGACTGTCCCACTGAGCTCAGTAGGACTTGACGGTAGGCCAGTAAGGTAAAACCTCCTGCCAACTCGGTTGCTGGTCCACCCTCTTCCACTCGATGATCAGTTTCAGACTGGGATCCTTCTCTTGGTCATTCTGGAGTTCGGTAGGCTGCCCGCGATCATCCACAACGGTGATTCTTCTTGTCATGGCGTCCTTCGTCTCAGCTCAGTTGCAGTGAGCACAGTCGTCGGGGCACGGTCTCCTTAAAAGTGCATCCACATTCCCATGAGACTTGCCAGCACGATGTTCTGCCGGCTCTTGTTGCCAAAAAGCCTTTCTCGTTCTTTCATTCTTACGTATAACTATGAATAACCTAAAAATACTTTAAAATACGCCCCTATAACTCCTTTCTAGGAATCTACGTAGGGCAGAAGCATCGTAAATCACATCCTAAGAAGGCACGAACAATACGTATGCTAAGGCAGTTCACGTAGCGCCTGTTTCCTCATTAATATTTGAGGTGTCCCGAGTATAATTGTTTCGCCCGGGGCACTCCGGCCGAGAGTGGGACTGGGAGGGGGGGGGGTGAAGAGGGAGGGTGGGGGATTCTGCACGGGAAATCGAACAAACGGGCCGTTCGCGAGTGCGGTGCTCCAGGCCAACAACAAGAACAAAACGACGAACGCGACTACTACTGCTACGGTTCTTGCTGGATGCCGAGAGGAATCGTCGCGTGTCGTACTGAGACGAAACTCTATTTGCTCCGAGATGGAGAGATCTCTTAAGGGGATCGTCGTCGATGTCTGAATTAGACCGGGACTGCGCCAAACCGTGAATTCTGAGGAGCGTCTTTAAGAACGTGGATTACCATCTGCTCTGACAGCCAGGGCAGCTTTAATAGCATTGAGTGCTTGTAGGTTTTACTCTTGGAAGCTCTTCGGCCTCACAGGCAGACTACACTAGGACCAAGTTTTCTTGAATCTGAGGATGTAAGTTGGGCAGGACCCAAGGCCATCCTTTGCGATGAGAGCTGGACTTGATTACTAAGGTAAGGGGAGGTCCATAAGAGCCCGTTTGTAGGCCTATGCTCTGGTGGTTTTGGTTACCAGAAAGCCTCTCTCCATCTTTACTTCATTCCTTAATTAAGTACGTCTAGAGCTGATCTACCAGTGGAATGAAATGCAGTGGTATCAGATGCAGATAATTGAAGAAAGTCGACAATGCATCTATCGCACGAAATTCATCGTTTCTGTCACTTGGTGGTGGATGGCCGTAAACAAGGGGTAACCCTCCACGGACGATAGCCAGTTTTATTTGCCTTGTAAATATGTTGCAGATAAATAAACTAAACTGAATGGTAGCAGCTAATTTGAGGTCAAGCCTCTAAAAATAATTGATTTCCGTTGAAAGATAACTCAAAATGCTTAAAAAAAGGTCTGTTTCGGACTGCCATGGTCTATGTAACATTTGAATACGTTTAAATAATTGATTTACTATCTTCAATCGTCTTCAGGTGAATTGTCCTTTCGTTGTCTAAATGACGTGTCGTTTCGTGGCTTGTTTTGATTGGTCGGCACCGCGTTTTGCTGAGTGTGTTAGTTCTTAAGGACGTGTCGTTCTACGTGGCTTGTTCTGACTGGTCGCCGTAGTGTTCTGGTTCACTCAAGAACAAGAACTAAGACACAAAGGGAGCCGGAAGACGAACTATGTCATCTTAAAGATGATCTGTCAAAAAACGCGTAACTCAAGAAACTAGTGGAAGCAATAGTCATCATCATAGTCACAATGTCTTAACAGACATGTTGTGAACTCGTAAAATGCATTAAGTCGGAGCTAGAGTATATCCGACACGAATATTATCAATAGTTTTGAGTACTGTAGCTCGCTATCGTTCGCGATTTACTGTCAGTTCAGTGGCGCTCTTGATACTCATATCTAGCACCTGTTTCGTCGTATCCACCCAGCGTGTAGGGGAACGGCCACGGCACCGCCCACTCGGGGCGTGGCCCTGAACTACAAGTTTCTCAATATTATCGCTTCTGTGAATATGTCCGAAGAATGTAAGCATTCTCATCGATACAATGGAGGATCGTCTCTTTGGATTACCGAGCTCATCCAGTATGGAAACATTAGTTCGATGGGCGGTATAAGGAATTCTCAGCATTCTCCTCCACGTCCACATTTCAAAAGCATCTATGCGAGCTCGACCTGCCTTTTTAACAGTCCAAGTTTCCGAGGCATAAAAAAATATGGAGAACACAAGAGACTGAACCAGTGACATTGGTAGCTTTAGTGATGTTATGGTCACGCCATATTTTAGTAAGCTTTGTCATGGCCACCCATGCCCGTTGAATGCGCCGTCGAATCTCATTTTCACAGTTACCTGAATTGTCGATCAAAGAACCGAGGTACACTAAACTTTGAACTGCCTCACAACGGCCTACTGACTTTATTTCTCGATGATTGTCATGCTCTCTATCTACCATAATAACCTTGGTCTTGCTGTAGTTAATACCAAGACCATATGCTGTACTGTGTTGTTCTAAAACGTTCAATAGAGCTACTAGTTCTTCCTGAGAAGCATCAATAAGTATTGTGGAAGCAACAGTACAAGGGACTGATACCAGCAGTAATATAGGTCTTAAGGAACACATACATTTACTCAGTATACCATACGTGAAAGGATTATCGAATGCAGTCAGAAGAATAGGGTAAGAATCTAAAATTTTCGGTCTGTAGTATGGGGTACAACTCATTCCATTTATTTCGATATTTAGGACTTCATATCCTAGCTGGACATAAGAAAATAAGTGTTTCAAAATATTTTTCTACACGTCATTGAAGTAGAATAGGCGGAAACACTGCCGGCTCTAAAGCGGCCCACAGACGGCCCGGAAATCGTGAGAGGAAAAAGTGCACAGTCCTGGCCACAAGGATTATCGGAGCGTATGTGGAGGTTCGCCGGACTGTACAGGCCACCGGATGTGGAATTGAAAAACCATTCCATCACCTGCGCAGGCCGCCTTTTGATGCCATGCTTGCTGGAACTGCACTGAAGTGAAAGGTTTCCTGAGCGTTTGTGAAGGAGGGTGTATTCAGGCCAAAGTGCAAAGGCCTTCAGGCCAGGACTTTGCAGTTTTTCCTTTGAGGAATTCCGGAGCATCTGTGGGCGGTTTAAGCAATATTATCTCAGACTCTCTCTCTCTCTCTCTCTCTCTCTCTCTCTCTCTCTCTCTCTCTCTCCCTCTCTCTCTCTCTCTCTCTCTCTCTCTCGGGCTTTGTAATCGAGAGTACTGGCGTGATTTTAAATCCTTCTCCACCACAAGTGTGCAACAGATGGTAGATGGAAGTTTCGTATTCTATCAAAAATGATTATTTTTACCACATTTAAGAGGAAGTCACACCATACTATTACTTTCAAGTGTAAGTAGTGTCTCCTTAAGTTCGGCTTCGCATCAGCGCTCCCGGTTAAGTGGAAGCACCTTGTTAAAGGGGAGCGTCGAGGCAATTCACGCACGCCAATACGTGTTATTGAAATTTTCCTTGTGCGGCGGGAAACTCACAAAGTAAATATTTAGATAAGCATTGTCGCTCCAGTCATACGTTCCCATTTCTACGGCATTAACCACGGTGTTATTTTTTAGACATATTTTTAGAACCTTCGACGAGCGCTATTAGACACGACAACATAAAATTTGAGGAAACTGGGGGTCTTGCTACGACTCCCTCATATTGCGCCCGATAACACAAAAACCTGTTCGTCTTGGGCTGTTTGACCGGCGTCGACACGCTTCGCCACCTCGATATCGGCGTGCTTTGCTGCATGAAGTTTCGCCAACACGAGCAGCTGTTACCTGTTAGACGTGTTGCGAGAAACTGAGACCGCGTCACTGAGTTGAACAATAAAAACTAACTATATGTGTTTTTACGTTAGGCAAAATAGGAATAATATGGATATAAACATTAATAGCAAAAATATAATCTCAAGGACTGAAAGTACAAAATTTTTAGGAATTTGTCTTGATGAAACCTTAAATTAGGCAACCCATTGTCAAAACCTAGTGAAGCAGTTGAACTCCTCTTGTTTTCAGTTGAGGTCGGTACAATGTTCAAGGTACACTCACGATTACAATATGGCATTGAATTATGGGAACCTAGTTTGGCAGCCTTAGATGTTTTTAAAATACAAAAACGTGCTCTGACGCGCACCCTGTGGATGTCCTGCGCATGTTAGGACCTTTGCGTCTGCTAGGGCGGATGTCCATATTCTATTGAGCTTCTATGCCTTTTCTTTGTTATTGAAGTTGTTTGATCTCTTTGTTGTTCCGATGTACACATCTACCACAAATACGTAGTGTGCGATAAATCCCTGATGCTGTCCACGGATCCCTTTTGTTCTTTGCTGACCTAAAATACTGTTGTATTTTCCCAGTTAGTTTGTACAATCATCGTTTTCTGCAGTAACTTCCTAATTCTGTCTATGACCCGAAGAACAATAGGTAGGAAAGGTTTTGCTAGTGGTGGTGGTTGTGGTTGCTTTACTACTCTACCAGCTCGCATAGATCTTGTTATTTACTTTTCTGGGTAGCCGATTGACTTTAAAGCATTTTTTAGATGGTCTAGCTCGATACTGGGTTCTATAGGTTCACACACTCTTCTTGCCCGTTCTGTCAGTGTTTTGATGATTCTGAACTTCTGGCATGGACGGTGGTTCGAGTTCTTGGGTAAATAGCAATCGGTTTGTGTCGGTTTTTTTATAGTTTGTGTGTCCCAAGGTTGATCCTCTAGTTAATAGCACATCGAAAAAAGCCAGTTTTTTTTATTTTCGTCTACTTCAATCGTGAACTTGATGTTCGCATGTACAGCCTGACAAGTGTAGCAAGAGACCAGGGAATTTCGCCGCTGTCTCACACACACACGTTATTTCATATCCTCTCGTCTCTTGCTATCCTTGTCTATTTCATATTTCTCACGGCTCTTGTTACACTCGTCAGGTTTTACATTGTTTAGGTGTTGTGAGAATTCCACTAGCCTGTCTCATCCGTGGCTCCATACAACAAATTTTTCATCCACGTATCTGAACCATATTTTTGGCTTATACTGGGCGCTGTTCAAGGCCGTCTGCTCAATCTTCTCCATGATAAAGCTATAGACACCACTGGACTCAAAGGGCTTCCCATCGCCACACCTTCCATCTATTCATACATTTTGTTGGCCCATTAGAAGTACGTTGTAGTTAATACATACTTAAACAACTTCGTTTAGAGGTACTTTTATGAAGAGTGCTATGACGTCAAAACTAACCAGAACATCAGATTGCAGATTGCGACCACCTCTACTCTTGATCCGGGGGTGCAATTTCTGACCCAGCTGACACAGTCTTATTAAGACGGGTTCTCACTAATTCAGTGATACTGAACAGATGAACAGATAATGAACAACCTAACGTGCAAGAATCTTTTCTGTCATAGTGTTTTGGCACTTCAAGGTTAGACATGAAATACGTTGAACAAACGTCGTTTTCATGAATGCTGAGTCAGTCAAACTGTTTCAGCAAAACTGGACAGTCGAACCCGCCTTTAGTTCCTAAGCGTAAAGAACTAGATAGATAATCACAGGATAACTTTTAGAAACTACCCTTGTTTCGCTTATGCATGGAAGATAAACATCGATTAGAATCTGGAATTTTCAAACGTATTTCTGTTGCAACCCTGTTTTTTAGAACGTTGGGGTGGAAAGTTCGGTTGTACATTAGGCAGAAACCAATTATTAAGACGAAGCAGAATTTTTAAAATTTTCAGAATTTTCAAAATTTTCAGAATTCTCAAAATTTTCCCGGAACTCGCCGAACAGGTAATAGCTTCTTAGAATGCCGTCCACTCGTGTTGGCGAAATATCAGGCAGCAAACTTGGGGCAGTATAACGTAAAGAATCAGATACGTAACCACAGGATAACTTTCAGAAACTACCCTTGCTTCGCTTATGCATGGAAGATAAACATCGATTAGAATCTGGAATTTTCAAACGTATTTCTGTTGCAACCCTGTTTTTTAGAACGTTGGGGCGGAAAGCTCGGTTGTACATTAGGCAGCAACCAATTATTAAGACGAAGCAGAATTTTTAAAATTTTCAGAATTTTCAGAATTTTCAAAATTTTCAGAATTCTCAAAATTTTCCCGGAACTCGCCGAACAGGTAACAGCTTCTTAGAATGCCGTCCACTCGTGTTGGCGAAATATCAGGCAGCAAACTTGGGGCAGTATAACGTAAAGAATCAGATACGTAACCACAGGATAACTTTCAGAAACTACCCTTGCTTCGCTTATGCATGGAAGATAAACATCGATTAGAATCTGGAATTTTCAAACGTATTTCTGTTGCAACCCTGTTTTTTAGAACGTTGGGGCGGAAAGCTCGGTTGTACATTAGGCAGCAACCAATTATTAAGACGAAGCAGAATTTTTAAAATTTTCAGAATTTTCAAAATTATCAAAATTTTCAGAATTTTCAAAATTATCAAAATTTTCAGAATTTTCAAAATTATCAAAATTTTCAGAATTCTCAAAATTTTCCCGCAACTCGCCGAACAGGTGACAGCTTCTTAGAATGCCGTCCACTCGTGTTGGCGAAATATCAGGCAGCAAACTTGGGGCAGTATAACGTAAAGAATCAGATACGTAACCACAGGATAACTTTCAGAAACTACCCTTGCTTCGCTTATGCATGGAAAACAAACATCGATTAGAATCTGAATTTTCAAACGCGTTTCTGCTGCAACCCTGTTTCTAGAACGTTGGGGGGGAAAAGCTCGGTTGTACGTTAGCAAGCAACCAATTATTAAGACGAAGCAGACGATAAGGGGTAGCGCTGTACTGATTTAGCTGGACGCAAGCACACGTAAACTCGCCATTTTTACGATCCAAAGATGCGAGTGGAGCGGTTATTTACTGCGCATTGCACGATCGCGATTTGCTGTGTTAGAACCGGCGGCGGAAGACACGGTTTGCTCTACCAGTCGGATTATGCAGATGAAGTGCTCTTTCAGTATATAGCATCGATGTAAACACGAAAGGATTCGAGCAAAGATACCGCTGAAAATGGAGTCAAGAAGAGCGACTTTCCTAACAATTCTGACCAAATGAAGAAGGTGGTTTTTAGTTCTTCCCACATAGCACTGGATGATATGAGAATATTCTGTTCACATTCACTACAGATATTATGAATATTCTGAGAAAAGTCCATGGATAATTAGAATATTTACAGAATATTCTGTAAACGATCGAAATGGGAAAAACACGCTATATTCTTAGAATATTCCGCCGAATATTCCGCACATATATTACATGAAGAATCATGGTAGAATGTTTTTGAATATCCTAGGAACATTGTGTCCCAAATTACCTCATATACGAAACATTTTTAGAGAATTATGGATACTGTTCCAAAAATAATGGCACCTACTAGTGGCAGATAGTCACAAAAGTTAAGTGGTAAAATAAAGTGTAAAAATGTAAACCTGTTGCATTTAACCTCAAAATTCTACTCACATTATATAATGAACTGTAATGAACCATACACCATAGTAGGTGACCATAATTTGGAACGCTGTCACACACTTTACAACAACCAGCGACTTTATTGTACAAAATTGAGTATAAATGCAGGCCTTTCAGGAATAAAAACTCGTGAATTCGTGAATTCCTAAAAGCTAAAATGCCCACATCACATGTTGAAGCACAGAATGACAGAACACTTGAAGCGAAGAATAGAGTGACAACATTGACAACTGACGACACCATAGTCACCATACATCAGCATAAGAATCATATAATCATAATATGCTGTCACTTTCGTCGGTGGATGCCGTATATCTGTATTGCTGGCAATGGCTAATGACTAATAAACTTTTGAAAATTGCACATAATACTTATTAGGTATATTTAGGGTGAACGCAAAACGAATGGTTTTTTTTAATTCACTGAGAAACGTGCAAATATAAATTAATAATACCTCATATTGAATATTTGTCTACATACAGATATTTCTACTACAAATATTACTAAATGTTCGTCAGAAAATAGCTACATCTTGTTCTTAGTATATTATTAAAATAATATTCTATGAAGAATATTACTGGTATATTCTGTAATAATTCAGACATTAAACGAATAATCACTGATTATCCTAAGTGGATAAAATAATGATATTCTATAAAGAATATTACTTTAATAATCCAGAATAGTCAAGAGAAACAACGAATATTCTATGATTCTACTGAATATTCATGGAACATGTAGGAGATTTAAAGAATATTCATCGAATATCCAGTGCTATGTGGGTTGTAGCCCCAGGCATTTAAAATCAACATCGAACTAGCTATTATTTAGAGAATTTTGGAATTTTTTAAACTTTTTTTGATAATTTTGACAATCTTGAAATGTATAGCATCGATGAAAATACGATAAGATTCAAGCAGATATACCGCTGCAAATAGAGTCAGGTAGAGCTACGCACATTGGGGTGTCTATATTAAAAGTCCGGACAACATTATTTTTCAATTTTAGTGCACTTGAAACAGTACATTAATTGTAATATGGTCCAAAATTGTACTTGGTATATCAAATACCAAATATCACCTTTCAGATCTTCAGGTTTACGTTTGAAAAATTGAAAATCTTTACTTGGCTCTCTATTAAGATGAAACTTCTTGTTTTATATAATTTTAGGATGCTGATTGCAAATCTGGTTGCAGCTTTGAGTTTCAGTCTCGTTTGACGTAAATCAAAAATTCAGGTCTATGTAAAAAATCTAAAACCCTCATTTGGCTTTCTATCAAGATGAAACCTCGTATTTTTGGTAATCTTAGGGTGCTAATTACAAATCCGGTCATAATTTTGAGTTTCAGTCTCTTTTGACGAAAATCAAAAATTTCAGATTTCTTTAGATCGCAAGATTTTACCTAAAATATCGAAAACCCTTATTTGATTTTCAAGTAAGACGAAACCTCGTGTTTTGGGTAATTTGATGATGCTGATTACAAATCTGGTCGCAGCTTTTCAGTTTCAGCCTCGTTTGACGAAAATCAAAAATTTCGGATCTCTTAGGTCTTCAGGTTTACTTAAAAAATCGAAAACCTTCATTTGTCTTTCCATTAAGATGAAACCTCATGTTTTTGGCAACTTAAGGCTGCTGATTACAAATGCGGTAGCAGTTTGGACCTTCAGTCTCGTTTGACGAAAATGAAAAATGTTACATCTCTTAGATCTTCAGGTTTACATAAAAAATCGAAATCCTTTATTTGACTCTCTATTAACATGAAACCTTGTGTTTTTGGCAAATTGAGGGTGTTGATTACAAATTCGGTTGAAGTTTTGAGTTTCAGTCTCGTTTGACGACAATCAAAAATTTCAGATCTGTTACATCTTCAGGTTTACCTTAAAAATCGAAAAACCTTATTTGTCTTTCTATTAATATGAAAGCTCGTATTTTTGGTAATTTGAGGATGCTGATTACAGATGTGGTCGCAGTTTTGATTTGAGTCTCGTTTGCCGAACATCAAAAATTTCAGATCTCTTAATCTTAGGTTTAGGTAGGTACCTAAAAAATCGAAAACCCTCATGTGGCTTTCTATTAAGATGAAACCTCGTGTTTTTGGCAATTTGAGGGTGCTGATTACAAATCCAGTCGCGCTTTTGAGCTTCAGTCTCGTTTAACGAAAATAAAAAATTTCAGATCTTTCAGATCATCAGGTGTACCTAAAAAATCGAAAACCCTTATTTGCCCTTTTGAGGGTACTAACTACAAACCCGGTCGCAATTTTGTGTTTCAGTCACGTTTGACGAAAATCGAAATGTTTAGATCTTTTAGACTATCAGGTTTACCTAAACAATCGAAAACCCTTTCTATCAAGATGAAACTTCGTGTTTTGGATAATTTGCATGTGGATAATACCTACTAAGTATATGATCTTTCCATTTCTCACAAAAATGTCTTTCTTCAAAAACCTGTCTTTGTACCGGGACAAGTAGATAGGTAACTCAAAATTGCAAACATCAAGTTACTTAGCTGTAGTATTAAGGGAACGATATTCTAATACGCAGTTGTTAATAGTTCATAATCTAAATCACGTGACTTATATACATACCATTATTATAATAAAGAAAGCCACCCAAGTCTTCGACGCGCCTCGGTCCATTTCAGAAATTCCGTGACCGTATAAATTTTGTATAACCTCTATAAAAACATTAAAGTGAGTGCAGAAAGAGGGTCGCAGCATATGACAGGAGTTATTTATGTACCGAGGCGATGGGTGTTAAGTGGTATTTTGCCGTCAAGGGGGCCGTTCCCATAAAAACATCTCTGCTCGTAAAACATACTTGTGACGTTGAATATATAGAGCGCTGCCTACTTGTGATGCCGCATGAACGGCAACCAGTCATGCCAAGTATGGCGGTGATAGGGGGCAAACACGCTCAAAGGGCTGTACTGTAACGTCATTGGAACTGATATGTAAGTCTGTTAACAAAAGCCACCAATAGCAACGAATTCGAATAGTAGAAGAAGTAAACAAGGGTTTTGTTTGTCCTCACAATCCTAAAGCGGCAGCTTGGTAATGCTGGCACTGCTGAATCGCTGATAAACCCGTATATCCTTTGTAGCAAGTGACAGAAGGTTCTGCCGCCTACAACATGCTTCACATGTCTGGGTGACATGAAAGAATTGATGCTCTCTATTTCCGTCAATCGACCTATGGTGCACTGATGATCGCTAATAAGCGTGAAACAGCTGTCTGCGTACTGGTGGATTGACGGAGGTATAGAGCAACCCCCGTATATCCTTTGTATACCCGCGACGAGACAGTAGGTAAAGAACCCTAAAAACAACAGCACTACTCTAGTAGCAAATATAAATAGCAACTTTGTTTTGGTTGATAGTTCCGGGTTTATCGTTGAAGTGTTAAGTGAATTGTGGGTTTTACTAGTGCATAAGTGTTGAAAGACTACATTCTATAATTCCACAAGATTTAAATCCTGCAGATTTCTGTGAAAAGTAACATCGTGTTTGTGAAAACAGTAAATAATAACAACGGGGTCTTGGAAACACATTCATGCTTGTTAGAGCATGTGCGTTGCTTTTTCTAACCTATCCGAATTCGTTGACCAGTAGTGATGGAGTAGTTGTATGGTCTGGTCCAGCTGATTTTAACATCGTTCCATTTCTGCTAGTTTCAAAACTGAATGAAAGAAAAAAATACGCAATCTTAGTGACACTGATCACGTAGGAAATACTACTCAAGTCAATTTTTTTACTTCTGTGTTATCGGCAAAGACTGCTTAGGTCATCAGCCTTGTGGTCTGTGTAGGCTTTGTTACTGTTTCCTGGTATCACTCTAGGAACAGCACTGTTAATTAGAGCTCTGCCAAGTAGTCACTCATTCAAGCTCTTAAGAGTTAACATCACACAAGATCTTGAACAAGAAGTGATTAATTCAATAATACTACTGAAAAATGGCAAAACATCTGAAATAGACAATTTAAGTGCTGAAACACTCAAAATCATAGCACATCTTATTTCGGAGCCATTTACTAATATAAACAACTGTTGTCTGGTAAAGGGTATTTGCCCATCTATTCTTAAAAGCGCGACAGTGAAGCCTGCACATAAATGAACTGTTTGTTCTTGGGCTGTTCGGCCGGCGTCGACACGCTCTGCCACCTTGGCGTTGTGTCAATTGCAATAGCTGCTCGTAAAAAGCTTAGAGACCTATTCAGAGCCAGAAAGCACTCACCATCCAACCTCCTCACGCTCTATAAAGCACAGATAAGACCTGGCCTGGAGTGGTGCTATGATGTCTAGGGAGTTGCTGCCCTTACTACCATGTCTATACTAGATGCCATTCAGGGAAGAGCAATTTGACTAATTGGTGACCCGGCCTAAACGCGTCTCCTCCAGCCACTTTCTCACCGGCGTGCGGACTGTCACTCTTCTACCGATATTCAAACGAAGTCAGTTCCTCTAAGGTATCTTCAACAGTTCTCCCGCTCACCGATCCTATCAGCCGCACCCGCGAGACTGTTGCACCTCATCTTAAGATGGTCGTTCTTCATAAAACAAGAACCGAGCGGTACAACAGCACATTTATTCCCAAGATTACCAAGTCTTGGAATGGAATGCCAGGGGTTGTATTTATGGGACTTGAGCCCGCGTTAACAAACTTCCCCTAAAGGGCCCCACAGACATCGTTCTTTTTCATCAGGTTTGCACGACGTGCCAACCGATCACACTCATTTCGGTCCGTGTGTGCCGAAAAACCGTCGTGTTGACCGTCGTTCCAAAAAATCTGTCCGAGCTTGATTTTACCTGTCGGTTTCGAACACCATCGTGCAACTCGGTACATGTGTGGCCGTTCATCGTGCAATCACGACGGGATTTTGCAGTATCGTTCTGGTTGCCTTCGAGTAAGCGTATCTAGGGTTAGCGACACCTATCAAAAAAGTACGATACACGGCAAAGTAGCAAACAATTTATGATGGAATTCATACACATGTATAGGAGTTTTCCGTGTCTCTGGAAAGTCAAATCCGCTGAGTATGCAGACAGAGACAAGAAAAATAAGGCCTACGGAGAACTGTTGAAAAAATGGAGAGATATAGATCCCTCTGCAAATACAGATTCAGTGAAAAGGAAGATTGACTCCATTCGCGGATCGTTCAGGAAGGAGTTAAAAAAACGTTCTTTCTTGCTGTATTTCAGTTTAGTAGCTGAAGCCGCCGCCAATGCTAAAGTATTATCCTTGTTAACGGACAAAAAATTTGCGAGAAACTGAAAAAAAAACCGAACAATGTGTGGAGGTATCGTTCCATCGGTTTAACCGACATCGGTTGGCTCGTCGTGTAAACCTGATGAAAAAGAACGATGTCTGTGGGGCCCGTAACATAACCTTTTCACAGCAGCCGCGGTACTCTGGTGTTTAGGCTCTACCCAGGCAGTCTCCTAAGTTGTAAAAAAATCCTATCTCGGTTCTATTATAATACTCCAACCTCAAGAATCAAAACAAATCGCCCACTGAGCGCACAATATGTACGTCCATATTTCCCTACCGCTCAAAAGTTTGAGGATCTATATAAGTATGACTTATTCATGGATATCCAAGATGCATCACGTCCTCCTTGGAAGTCCTCCGTCGTAATAAGTTTCAGTGCATTAAGTTCCTCTTCGACACGGTTCCAAGTAATGGAGAGCGCTGCTGCAACTCCTCGTCCTTTTTCGTCACATAATTCACCATACAATGGCATACCATCCGTCGAGGAGGACAGAGTAAAGTCTAAATTATCAGAAAAATGAAAGACGCTCTTTACATCCTCGTTACGAGCAGTGGCGCAGCACTGTTTGGTTACTCGGGGGTTTCCGAAAACCTCGCATATGATCTGTTATGGAGGATGATTTAGGTTTGTGTAAGCAACTGGAATGGCGGTATAACTATTGGCGGAAGCAAAATATCTAACTTAAGATTTGCTGACGATACAACCCTTATTGCTGCTTCTCAGGAAGAACTAGTAGCTCTATTAAACACAGTGCAGCATATGGTTTTGGTATTAACTACAATAAGACTAAGGTTATAATCGTAGATAGAGAGCACGATAATCATCGAGAAATAAAGTCAGTAGGCATTTGCGAAGTAGTTCAAAGTTTTGTTTACCTCGATTCTTTGTTCAACAATTCGGGTAGCTGTGAAAATGAGATTCGACAGCGTATTCAACAGGCACGTGTGGCCATGACAAAGCTTACTAAAGTATAGCGTGACCACAACATCACTATAAAGCTACCAAAATGTCACTGATTCAGTCTCTTGTGTTTTCCATATTTTTTGCCTTGCAAACTTGGACTGTTAAAAAAGCAGATCGAGCTCGCATAGCTGCTTTTGAAATGTCGACGTGGAGAAGAATGCTGAGAGTCCCTTATATCGCCCCGCGAACTGTCTCATCACAAATTCAGAGTATAATGTTAAACAACATCGGAGATAATACACATCCCTGACGAACTCCTTTGCTGGTTGCAGTTTGACTAGACACGTTACCATCAATTCTTACATGAACCGAATTAGACTCGTAGAGTTTCTGTATGAAAAACACTAGGTGATAAGGAACTCCCAGAGAGATGAGGATTTCCCACAGTTTAGGCCACTTTACGTTATCAAACGCCTTAGAATAGTCCACAAAGCAGATAAAAACTGGAGAATAATGCTCTCTGGCTTTTTCAATAATTTGTCTTAAGTTTAAGATCTGTTCACGCGTACCGCGTCCTTTCACGAAACCTGTCTGCGCCTGAGAAATTTGCCAGCCAATAAAACCCTCCAAACGAGATTGTAAAATATATAGTAGAATCTTACTTGCATGAGAGAATAACGAAAGTAGGCGATAATTGTCTGGATTTGTTGGAGATCCCTTTTTATGAAGTGGAACAGAAATTGATGTGCACCATTCACCTGGCCAAACACCGGAGGACCAGACACTCTTACAGATATTACGTAAAAGGGAGATGCCGTCGTCACACAAGCATTTTAATGTTTCAGCAGAAATAGCATCAATGCCTGTAGCTTTGTTAGTTTTTAACTTGTTGAGGGCATGTTCCACTTCAGACAAAAGAATATCCGGTTCGTGCTCAAAATCCAAATGAGAGGGCGTGAAGGCCACCCTCATGGTACACATTTTCGCAATAATTTCGCCAGACACCTCAATAACCTCATGCATGTTGGTAAATAGCTCTCCCTCAGGATTTTTAACAGCCCAAGATTTGGGTTTAAAATCCCGACTGAGGCATTTGCCCTTAAAAACATCTCTTTCGGATGGTTAGTATTAGCATGCACCTCTATTTCCCTGCACAATTGCTGTAGATAAGAGTTCTTATCTTTTCGGCATAATCTTTGAGTCTCGCGTGTGAGCTGTCTATATGTGTTTTGCTCTGTATATGAATCCAGACCTGAAATCTTAAAGCTTCTACGTGCCTCAATAACGGACAGTGTGTGGCTGCTAATCCATTGTTGTCTTGGTTGAGTGCTACTCTTTGGTTGGTTTATCTGGGCAGCATGTAAAAGCACATTTTTGAATGATCGCCACATATCATTTGAATTTGACATATCTGTTATAGAGGCATCCCGAAAAAACTCTGAACATTTTGACCGAAAAGAAGAAGGGTCAGCTATCTCCATCCTTACTATCCGCTTAGAACGTGGACATACCTTCAGTTTTAACTGAAGTTCGCGCAGAAGTAACTGATGGTCTGAGCTGATACACCAATTCCTAGTATCCTTGTTCATAACTCACGGCTGGGGCATTTCTTATAAAAATGATCCACGCTTTGTGTTTATAGATATTACCTTTATTTCAAAGTAGTTTTGTGACCGCTATATAACTTAATAAGAGTAGGTAAAGCTATTAAAATGCGAGTTGATAAAGCAATTATGAAATAACCTCGACGTCACTGGCGACGGAGATGAAGACGGGGATGGAAAGTGTGAGGGGATTGGGACGTAATGCAAATTTAGCAATACTTTGACAGAGCAAAGTGAAGAGCGCAACGGGACTTCGGGTAGCTGAAGTGCTTTTTCGATGGGGCGACGATATGGAAAAGGGATGTACTGGCAGATGGAACAGATAAGCTGCGTTCCGGGACTCTCCTCGCTCTATTTTCTAATTGGGATCAATATTCGTGCTAATTGTCTTCGAAAAAACGATGCTGGATGCTAGCTAAAAGGAATCGTGTATACAGGGTGTCCAAGATAAGGAGGACCAGTACAGGGATCTCGGAAACTGTGAGAGATACGAGGTCTGTTGGATAGAAGTAAAGTTGCGCTCTCTTGTGTCCACTAATATGCCGTTTAGGATGTTTTAAAGTTCCGAGTAGTTCCGGAGATATTCGAAAAAAACCGAAATTTCAAAAAATTGAGAGTTGGCGTTCTAAAACCGAAGAAATCCAGGGGTATCGGAAATTTTTAATCTTCGTTCTGCGAGCCTGAAGCTTAAAACATCTATCGGATTTGTAATTAGCATCCTCGAATTATCCAACACACGGGATTTCATATTGATAGAAAGCTGAATATAGATTTTCGATTTTTTGAGGAGAAACTGAAAATCAAGGGTATCGAAGATTTTTGATCTTCGTTCTGAAAGCCTGAAGCTTAAAATATAGACCGGATTTGTGTCAGCAGCCCTCAAATTATCCAAGACACGGGATTTCATATTGATAGAAAGCCGAATATAGATTCTCGATTTTTTGAGGTGAAACTGAAGATCAAGGGTATCGGAGATTTTTGATCTTCGTTCTGAAAGCCTGAAGCTTAAAATATAGACCGGATTTGTGTCAGCAGCCCTCAAATTATCCAAGACACGGGATTTCATATTGATAGAAAGCCGAATATAGATTCTCGATTTTTTGAGGTGAAACTGAAGATCAAGGGTATCGGAGATTTTTGATCTTCGTTCTGAAAGCCTGAAGCTTAAAATATAGACCGGATTTGTGTCAGCAGCCCTCAAATTATCCAAGACACGGGATTTCATATTGATAGAAAGCCGAATATAGATTCTCGATTTTTGGAGGTGAAACTGAAGATCAAGGGTATCGGAGATTTTTGATCTTCGTTCTGAAAGCCTGAAGCTTAAAATATAGACCGGATTTGTGTCAGCAGCCCTCAAATTATCCAAGACACGGGATTTCATATTGATAGAAAGCCGAATATAGATTCTCGATTTTTTGAGGTGAAACTGAAGATCAAGGGTATCGGAGATTTTTGATCTTCGTTCTGAAAGCCTGAAGCTTAAAATATAGACCGGATTTGTGTCAGCAGCCCTCAAATTATCCAAGACACGGGATTTCATATTGATAGAAAGCCGAATATAGATTCTCGATTTTTTGAGGTGAAACTGAAGATCAAGGGTATCGGAGATTTTTGATCTTCGTTCTGAAAGCCTGAAGCTTAAAATATAGACCGGATTTGTGTCAGCAGCCCTCAAATTATCCAAGACACGGGATTTCATATTGATAGAAAGCCGAATATAGATTCTCGATTTTTTGAGGTGAAACTGAAGATCAAGGGTATCGGAGATCTTTGATCTTCGTTCTGAAAGCCTGAAGCTTAAAATATAGACCGGATTTGTGTCAGCAGCCCTCAAATTATCCAAGACACGGGATTTCATATTGATAGAAAGCCGAATATAGATTCTCGATTTTTTGAGGTGAAACTGAAGATCAAGGGTATCGGAGATTTTTGATCTTCGTTCTGAAAGCCTGAAGCTTAAAATATCGATCGGATTTGTAGTCAGCAGCCCTCAAATTATCCAAGACACGGCATTCCATATTGATAGAAAGCCGAATACAGATTTTCGGTTTTTTTAGATGAAACTGAAAGCCAAGGGTACCGGAAAATTTTGATCTTCGTTCTGCGAGCCTGAAGCTTAAGCTTAAAACATCGATCGGATTTGTAATTAGCATCCTCGAATTATACAACACACGGGATTTCATATTGATAGAAAGCCGAATATAGATTTTCGATTTTTTGAGGTGAAACTGAAAATAAAGGGTATCGGAGATTTTTGATCTTCGTTCTGAAAGCCTGAACCTTAAAATATAGATCGGATTTGTGTTAGCAGCCCTCAAATTATCCAAGACACGGGATTTCATATTGATAGAAAGCCGAATACAGATTTTCGATTTTTTGAGGTGAAACTGAAAATCAAGGGTATCGGAGATTTTTGATCTTCGTTCTGCGAGCCTGAAGCTTAAGCTAAAAACATCGATCGGATTTGTAATTAGCATTCTCGAATTATACAACACACGGGATTTCATATTGATAGAAAGCCGAATATAGATTTTCGATTTTTTGAGGTGAAACTGAAAATCAAGGGTATCGGAGATTTTTGATCTTCGTTCTGAAAGCCTGAAGCTTAAAATATAGATCGGATTTGTGTCAGCAGCCCTCAAATTATCCAAGACACGGGATTTCATATTGATAGAAAGCCGAATACAGATTTTCGATTTTTTGAGGTGAAACTGAAAATCAAGGGTATCGGAGATTTTTGATCTTCGTTCTGAAAGCCTGAAGCTTAAAATATCGATCGGATTTGTAGTCAGCAGCCCTCAAATTATCCAAGACACGGGATTTCATATTGATAGAAAGCCGAATACAGATTTTCGATTTTTTGAGGTGAAACTGAGAATCAAGGGTATCGGAGATTTTTGATCTTCGTTCTGAAAGCCTGAAGTTTAAAACGTCGATCGGATTTGTAATCAGGACCCTCAAATTATCCAAGACACGGGATTTCATATGGATAGAAAGACGAATACATATGTTCGATTTTTTTAGATGAAATTGAAAGTTAAGGGTATCGGAAAATTTTGATCTCCGTTCTGAAAGCCCGAAGCTTAAAATATCTATCGGATTTGTAGTCAGCAACCCTCAAATTATCCAAGACACGGGATCTTATATTGATAGAAAGCCGAATACAGATTTTCAATTTTTTGAGGTGAAACTGAAAATCAAGGGTATCGGAAATTTTTGATCTTCGTTGTTTAATTTTTTTCCTCGCTTTATTTGGCAACGAATTTTAAAATAATTTGCACATTTACATTGCCACTTTTTTTGCTCGATCCAACGGCGTTAATAGATTTTCGTTTCGTCTTCGGGTGGTCATTATCAACTTTCTATTTTTGAATACGGTCCTGACTTTCTGATATCGGAATCCGAGAGTCCTTTTCATTATAAATGCAATGATGACACATTATGGTTAAATGGCATTTAGCAAGTTTTTTTTTTATAAAACCTGGAAATTTTGAGATCAGGCCCTATATTTTACATATTGGATAAGAAATATCTGATAAATGAGCAACATAGTAAAGCAAAAATTGACAAAGAGAACTAAATTAAGGGTACGAGCTTACACATAAAACAACGAAAAACGAATATGAACAAGGCCGCGAAATCTACAGCATATGTTCAAAAAAATTTGCGTGATTTTCTAAACACAAATAGCATTTTTCAACTGAAAGAGCGCAACTTTACTCCCATTCAACCGACCTCATATCTCTCACAGTTTCCGAGAACCCTGTATACTGGCCCTCCTTATCTTGGACACCTTGTATACACTGCTCAACTTGATTAAACTGTTTAACATGTTTTTTGAAACATTTATTGGTCAAAATATATTGTTCACTTCATCATCATCACAGTCACAATGTCTTAACAGACATGTTGTGAACTCGTAAAATGCATTTACTCATTTTACGAGTCTCTCTTGGGATATCGTTAAGATCTTTAATGCAGTAGTTTCCCATTTGCTTTCTGCATCCTCATGCCGTTGACCAGATGGTATCTACCAGTTCATCCGCCTTCAGGGGCAATTTCTCACTCCAAGGACAAGAAGGTGCCCTGACTCTTCTCAACTCGTCCATCCAAAGCTGTTGGTTGAGAGGAGGTTACTGCTTATACCGACAGTAGTTTGGTTCCTTTTAGTCGCCTTTTACGACACGCAGGATATACGATGCGAGATATTCCAACCCGCCCCCACACGGGCGGGTCAGTTACTTGGGATTATTTAAATTTCCTAAGCAGTGGTGACACTGATATCATAAATAGTAACCAGTATACAACGTACAAATGTGACAAAGTTAGTACCACGAATTTTTATTACATCTTTAGATGTTCTTTAAGTTTTGATAAGAGAGTATTATACTCTAATATAACTTACTATACACACCGATAGGTAATTAACAAAAACGAAAAATGATAAGTATTCGGCGCTTTAGGGGTTCTTTATCATTTTCCACTTTTTTTGGTGTGGGTGAAATAGGACTGGTTCCAGGGTGGGAGGGTTGTAAAACTGAAAAATTTGTTGTATTCATAATGGGCTGTCCATACGCCTGTAAAAGTAAGAGCTCGCGGCAAAATACACTTTTCTAGGTCTTCTAGAACATTGCCTTGGCTAACACAGAAATGAAACGAATTTTCTGATGTATAAATGTGAGTATTGCTTTAGATCGTTCTGTATTGTATAACGTGAAAATTATTGAATTGTTTTTAATGAAATTTTAACACAGTATTACTACCGTGGCGAGGATGGAGAGGTGAGGAAGAAATCGTTTCAGTGGCGATGCAGCAATAATAAAAAAACTAAAAATCTAGAAACAGCTAAAACTTCGTTTTTAGGCGACTTGGGTGTTCCCGATCGTTTTCCACATTTCTTAGAGGGAGTAAAATTGGGATATTTTGAGGGTGGGAAATTGCGAATCTGATTTTTTTTTCTAATCGTAGTTAAAGAAATTAAAAAAAGGAGCAACATAATATAGAAACCATTCCAGCCATTCAAACTCACGAGGGACCTCTGATCGTTGTTTTTTACTCTTTTTTAAGGGGTTAAAATGAGCTGAGGTAGAACAGGGTCTCGGATGAGTGATTGGGAAATCCTGCAATACTTTTCATTGCCGTTTAAAGATTGATACTGATAATATAGTCTATTTTTAAATATCGGAAAATCGGCAAGGTCTGTAATTAGGATACCAAATGAATTATTTAAGATACTTGCAAGGGGATCTTGGACTATACAGGGTTATTCACGTTATTCGACACGGAGCATTATGGCTAAAGTATTTGATAAAAAAGAACATAGTAATTTGGGATGGATAGAGACCCATAAAGGCTACATTTTAAAAATATTTTCATGTTATACAGGGTGTCCCAAAAACACGAAATGTATCAAAGTTATGTTTTTTTAAATGGAACACTCCGTATATTATTGCATATTCAGATTCCTTGATGAATTCTATTGTGACTTTATGTATCATACATGGATCCGTATTAGGGCCACTTCTATTTCTTATATATGTTGCAGATTTAGCTAGTAAGGTTTATACATCTCATTTGCATTCATATGCGGATGACACGCAGCTCATCCACTACTTTGACGCAGATAACATACAGCAAACTGAATCTGATCTGAATGACTTAGCAAACATATGTAAGTATTGCGAAGATCACAATCTTCAAATAAATGCCACAAAACCTAGTCTTATTTTGTTCTGTCCTGATGCTAGAAGAGAATTTATTAAATCACACCTTAATGTCAAGATCAGCACAGAGAATTTCAAATTCTCCGAAAGTGTCAAAATTCTCGGGGTTACATTTGATGAGAAGCTAAGATTTACTAACCATGTTAAAAATCTCTTGAAGAAAACTTACTTAAGATTACGTACACTCTATGCCCATACATTCATTTTAAACTTTAAAACAAAGAAAAAACTTTGTGAATCTCTAGTAATGTCAATTTTTAACTACTGTGATGTATTATTTTATCCATGTCTTGATCAGGTGACTAGAAATCGCATACAAATTGTTCAAAATAATTGTGTTAGGTTAATTTTTAGCTTAAGGCGTTACGATCATATTTCGGAAAAGTACCCTATTATTAAATGGCTGAAAATATCTCAGTTAATTAAATTCCATTATCTCGTATTTGTTCATAAGGTTATTATGACCTCAAAACCACAGTATCTGAGGGAAAAGTTATTACTACGGGCGGATGCGCACAATCTAAATATAAGACATGGTTCCAGTCTTACTATACCCTACCATGTTACCACACTTTTTCAACGTAGCTTCTCGTATAACGCTGCTATTGTTTATAACTCGGTTAGTGCCCAGTATAAAGAAATGTCGTTGAAGATTTTCAAAAAAAAGTCAAGGCCTTAATGTTTGGTCTTTAATATCGCAATAACTCTTCGTAACAGCTGGGAAACTACTGCTACGCCAAATTATTACAATCAAGCTTGTTTTTTTTCTTTGTGTTATAATTTAAGGGATCATTTGATTTTTCGTTTTTGTTTGTTTAGTTTATTTTTAACATCTAATAAATGTGAGACACTGGTGGTTAAGTGTAAGAATAGCACTTTGCTAAACTTCGCCACCGATGTCCTATCCTGATGTGAGCCTCATCTTACATGATATGTTTATTTTCAATAAAGACGATTTATTATTATTATTATTATTATTGTTACCTTAAGCGAACCGTTTAGGTGTAAATCACCATTTTCGGTATAAGTAGATATCAGGAAAAAATTGAATATCGCAGAGATTATAAAATATGCAAGGCTGTGACTTTGCCGTATTACTAAGCATAAAATGCGTCAGCTTTGATGAGATTGTCAAGTTTAATCTACGTTTATGCTTGGAGAAATCGGTCGACGAATTAAGGAAACCTCGATCAGCGATAACTTGATTTTTTCAAATGGGAATGTCTAATTTTTTTTATACGGTTAGACGTAGAATTTGATAGCCTTTCTAATGATATAAGGTTGTGAATATCAATCTCTGGTAGTTTTCATTTAATTTTAAATTATCAAACAAATCGGCGATTTTCAATATTTTCCTACCTATAAGCAACATAGCAGGCCACGAAATATAAACAAAAACCTGTTCAGGTAGAAGGAAACAACTAACTTAGCTGAAAAATACACACTAACTAACTAAAGGGACACGATTATAAAAATTCCTTACAACAAATCAACTCTCCCAGAAACAACTGCGATAACATCTCTAAGGTCAAAGAGAAGCTGGAGTATGACAGTAATAGATATTTTTTACAGTCTACAAGCTACCGCAATTTGCTAGAGGTTAAAAATTTCCAAGACATTAAAAACCCTGGTATGAAACAGAAACAGCCAGCGACTGTTGCTCCAGCACGCAACTATGAATCATATGTAATGGTGCAAATAAGAACTAATTTGCATTGAAGTCGATACCTCTGACTGGAGCCCTTCTATTTTTCAATATCTATTAGCAATATTGCAAAAAAGGAATACTGACAAATCAGATTTAAATTTTCTGCCATTTAAGTTATGTTTTATAATTTAAACAAATTTTAATTCATTCTTTCATTTTCTGCGACCTTGCTAATAGATACTGAAGAATTTTCAGAACTCCAGTCAGAGGTACTTTTGACTTGAGTTTTGACAGAATTGCATACTTTTTTATATCATTAAATGTGAAATTTTATTATGAAAGTAATAAACTGCTTACAACATTCTCTAGTAGTTTCTATTTTGTTTCAAAATTTTCAATGGTTTTGGAAATTGCCAATCTCTAGTACATTGTAGTAGGTAGTAGGCCGTGAAAAAATCCATTTCTGTCATACTTCAGTTTCTCTTTGACCAAAGATATGTTCCCGCCGTTGTTTATGGTTAGACTTTGTTTGTTGTGAGTAATTTTTATAATCTTGTCCCTTTAGTCTAGTTCGTCTGTATTTTTCAGCTAAGTTAGTTGTTTTCTCCTACCTGAACAGATTTTTATTTATATTTCATGGCCTGCTACGTTGCTTAGAGGTAGGCAAATTGAAAAACGCCGATTTGTTTGAAAATTTAAAGTTAAATGAAAACTACCAGAGACTGGTATTCACAACCTTACATCATAAGAAAGGTCATCAAATTCTACGTTTAACCGTAAAAAAAAATTAGGCATTCCCATTTGAAAAAATCAAGTTATCGCTGATCGAAGCTTCCTTAATTCATCGGCCGATTTCTCCAAGCATAAACGTAACTTAAATTTGACAGTCTCATCAAAGCTGACGCATCTTATGCTTAGTAATACGGCAAAGTCACAGCCTTCCATGTTTTATAATCTCTGCGATATTCAATTTTTTCCTGATATCTACTTATACCGAAAATGGTGATTTACACCTAAACGGTTCGCTTTAGGTCCCATGTATGATACATAAAGTCACACTAGAATTCACCAAGGAATATGAATATGCAATAATATACGGGGTATTCCATTTAAAAAAGCATATCTTTGATACATTTCGTGTTTTTGGGACACCCAGTATAATATGAAAATATTTTTAAAATGTAGCCTTTATGGGTCTCTATCCATCAGAAATTATTATTTTCTTTTTTATCAAATACTTTAGCCATAATGCTCCGTGTCGAATAACGTGAATAACCCTGTATATAAATGGTATCACATGTAGTGTTTTGAAGTACTGAGTCAATCAACCTGACTGACATTTTCTTGTAATGTCTGATAAAAAATTGAATTTACTTAAGGATGACCAAATCCAATATTGGTTCTTACATTCTCCTGATACGCAATCTAGTTTGATATTTATAGATATTTCCAAAGACTACTAAAAAATTTAGTAGTCTTTGGATATTTCTATAAGAATTTAGAGCTGAGTTTTTTATTTATAAGTGAATTTTGAAAAATAATTATTTTCTGTAATTTTAATTAATCATAGCTGTGGACATCCTTTTTAGGCAACCCTGTTGGTGGCAGTTTAGAGATACAGGGTGTCCCTCGACGATTAAGACAAGCAATATATAGTATCTTTTCTTATTATCGCGTTATCTAAGTTAGTGAGTTATTTGTTTTTGGTCACGTGACGTCCGATTCAAAAATTTTAATGGGACATCCTGTATATTTGTGACTTTTTGTGTTCCTCCCGAGAAAATAATTCCAACAAACTACACAACTACACACTTGGGGTCTAAAGTGATTAATTCAAGAGCTACAGGTACTTAAAGTACCACTAGCATTATGAAACACTACCAAAGTAATGTAGCTGTAGGGGTACATGTTATAATCAATGGTAGTGGTACCATCCTTTAAGCACCGATAACTCTTGAATTAATCACTTTAGATCCCAAGTGTGCTAGTTTGTTGGAATTGTCTTATCGGGAGGAATACAAAAATTGACAAATATACAGGGTGTGCGATTAAAAATTTTGAATCGGATGTCACGTGATCAAAAACAAATACCTCATTAGGTGACACAATAATAAGAAAAGATAATATATTTGCTCTAATTTACTCCCCCAAAATTATTATTCGCTACTACTGCCCAGTTCCGATATATTGCTTGTCTTAATCGTCTTGGGACACCCTGTATATTTTGATGGATTCGGTAAGCAGTGCATCAGTGCAGGTCGACCTTTCTTGAGATTCCCTACTACCAGGGATTCTTCATGGGATACGTTGACCTCCCCTGCCTTTCAAGCACCCCAGATCTGTCATCGCTGTCCATCGGCCATAACTTCGTCGCCATCTGCACCATAACAGCCGTCTATACTACCCCAGCGAATCCGTCTGGGCTGCACGATGCACTATTTCACGCCTCTCCCCGCACCAAGCAGGGCATTATTCCTGCCATGACGCGATGCTTTCGAATACAGCGGACCTAATAGAAAATCGATTTCCCAAAACTACCCGGGTTTCCTCCGGACCTGACAAATGACACGGAATTTTTCTTTCGGTACTGCGTTGTTTGGGTTATTTAGTAGCTATACGGGACAAGCAAGGGCTGAAGGCATTCCTCAAATACAGCGATGTTTTATCCAATGGGAAGTGTATAGTTGGTAACGAATTATCTCGCATTGTCGATTCAACTACAAGATGACTGAATCACCCATTGAATCATCCGATTCAACGAACCTGTGTTTTATAACTGATTCTAAACTACTTCCTTTTGCTTGGCCTAACATATTTTGTTGCCAGGATAGCTGATCGATTTGTTTGGATGTTTAATTATGTGATTCTCTATGGAGCTATAAGGAGCATGATCTAAGAATTAGACATAAGCCTTCACCAGTTGTTGCATTTTTATCTGATGAAATACAACTGTCTGACTAATCTAAGTACCTATTGCATTCAAATGTGGGTATTAGCTCTTCTAAGTCCCAATTTCTGAGTAGCTCCTCCTCCAACTCTTTAGACATCAGGTTTTATAACAAACTGCCTCATGACTACCGTCAAAGCAATTACATACGTTCACGAAAAAAGTCAAGCAGATGTTACTGGACCACTGTTTCTATTCCACACAGGAATATCTGAGCACCAATAATAACAGTTCTCACTGAGGTATATATATATTTTTTTCTTTTTCTGAATTACTATCACAAGTCTCTGTACATATTTATTACATACCTACATATTAAGTTAGTCTTAATTACTTATAAGTTTTGTTTTTTTATTCTATTCTTTCTTCTTCTTTCTCCATTTCGACTTACCATAAATGCATTTATTTGTATAAAATGGTCAAGTAAATATACTACTACTACCACATTCAATATATAACTGGACACATTTAAATCACACAGTTGCTGATGCAATACGCAAAACCACGAGATGATACAATACGATACGGCAAACAACGAAACAACATAACGAGACACAAAACAACGTCGTCCATGTTGGCGCCGATAATAACACTAAGATGATCCCCCTCTTCTTCCTTTTTACGTTCATTGAATCGGGACATCAGTCCCGCTGAATACTGATTATAGTACAGCGAACAACAAGGGTCATATTGAATTAGATATATGGTTTGTTGGTACGAATACTACTTACCAATTTCTCTAATAGCACAGATAATGTTTTGAAAGCATGGGTTATTGCTCGCGTAATAGTTATCTTTTGAAACAAAATTAATTTTTATCAGATGAATTATCACGGATTGCTACTGCAGGAATAATTTTTGTACATCGAATAGATTGTATGCTTTGCTTAAATGAAACAGAGAGTAAATTTCGAAAACAAGAGGATGCTTTGATTGCGTTATAATTATGTCAATACTAGTATTAGAAAGATTATACATATCATTATTATCATTGGAACTAATATACAACAATTTTGAATTTATTGCCGTACCTGTGATTACTTCGAATATAAGGATTATTTTTTTTAATGACATGGATTTGGAATAATTGAAAATATATTTAATGTAATGGAAAAACATCCAAATACTAACAGTTAATAGAAAACGCAACAATATTATTTTCTGTGTATAAGAAAAATCCCAAAAATATGATCAAGCAGTAACTGTGAATAAGCTTTTCAAATGTCAACTCCCCACCTTAATTTCTCTTGAGAAATTGACTGACCCTAAAGGCGATCGCTAACTCAAATTTGGAAACTGAGATCGATCCCTTTATAAGAAAATTTTCAAAAATATGATCACCCAATTGTGGATAAGCTTTTCAAATATCAATTTCCTACCTTAATTTCTCTTGACGAATTGACTGGCTCTAAATGCGACTACTAACTTAATTTTGGAAACTGAGATCGGTAAATGTCCCAGTTACTGATCAGGTCATCACAAATAAGAAATTCGGAGACTTTCAAGCTCCACACATTCAATTGTTTTCTACCAAAAAAGTTATCGACGATCGCCGAACCATAAATCACTATCCGTCAATTTTTTTGCCCTCCACCTACTCGATGCGACATTGTTTTGCACTATCCTTAAAGGGATCATGGAAGTCGAATCGTTTAGCAGCTATATTTCATTCTGGATTCGTTATCTATATAGGTGACAGAAGTTGGGAACGATTGACGGCATATGATTTATTTTGGCTGTGACACAAAACAGACATCAATTATTGTACGTTTGCTGGAGTCAATGGCTGGTCCCAATATTTTTCGCACATTTTTAGTACCATAAGTTCTTAATATTAGTGATGTAAAATAATCAAGTAACTATTACAAAGTAATTGTTACTAATGAGTAACTAAAGGTAACGAGTTCTCCATTTCGGAAAGTCCCGTTACTTTCGTTACTTTTGCTCTCGTTACTCAGAGTCCGATACACAAGAGATATATCGGTGATGCAAATGCTGTAATGTGCTATTTGCGCCTATGTTAATTTGACAGTTGCGATATGCGCAAGTCGATTTTTAGCGCCATGCCCGGAAATAACGTTACCGCATTGCGTAATTTGCGAATGAGTAAGGTGAAGCGCTATTCGCCAAATAACGTGATCAGACATGCGCAGTACGTGCAACTTTTTTTGAAAAGGGGATATGGTCTGTGCTTTTGAGATGGGACCTGGTCGTGGTAAAATGATTATAAATGTAGATGTATTTATATTATCTTTCTTGAAATCTTTCTTGAAATATCTCCAAATATCAACATCAATGGTAGAGGGAAGAAAAGATCAAGGTTTACAGCCGATGACAGATTAGCAATGTGAACCATTTGGATGATGGAAAAATTAAAGCCATTTGATTGCAAACTGACATAAAGCATAATACAAGTTACGTCCCCCTTATGTACACAGTTTAACCACTTATCTTAAAGATATTACCTAATCGTAATAATCGGTAATCGTAAATCTGTTTATATCCATGTGAAAATAGATGAGTAAATTAGTTAACAATTCTGGGTACAGCAAGCAAAATAAAAATAAGCTAACCAATAAATGAGTAAACCAAAACGATTGTCACTTGCTGAAGAAAGAAATTTGTTTCAGCGTCACGTTAAAATATTTTCCGATAAGTGGAATTTAGTGGTAAGATACCGCATTATGTTAGGGACGATAACACATAACGTTATTACCGCTAGTAGGCGCTATTTGGTGTGCCGATATCTCTCGACAGTCTTGAACCCGCGCTAACAGTCACTATAATCACGCCACGCCGTCCACAACCAGTAAATCCCAGGACTGCACCAAAGCATATTGGACCGGGAATGGTACACACTATACAGGATACACAGAACATAAACACATAATCGGTAGTGGTGGTTTAAGTAGGTTCTAGTTTGATTTTTGTTCTATCAGTTTTGTTTGCCTCATTGCCCTTGTTTTCGAAGAAATATCTTCAAAGGTACTGTTTTTCAATACAATATACGTCTTTGTATTATAAATACGTACTAAATATACTTGCCGATCTCAATGTTCTACAAAATAACTAAACTAGGTCAAAAGTAGCCTGGTCAACCGTATAAAGTAAACTCTTCAACATACTTACCAAAAAGTAAGTAAAGTAACGAGTAACGAATTACGCGTAACGAGTGCTGAAGTGGAAAGTAACGGTCGTTAGAAGTCCTCCAAAGTAACTAAAGTTTATATCACTACATAGAAAAAAACACTGTTGCGTTTCCAATTAATTGTTAGTATTTGGATGTCACTGAAAGAATTCAAACCTTATATTCGAAGTTATCACAGGTACCCCAATAAATTCAAAATAATTTTATATTCGTTCTGACGATATGTATAATCCTTCTAATACCAATATTGACATATAATGCAATCAAAACAACCTTTTGTTTTCGAAATTTACCCTATGTTTCATTTAAGCAAAGCATACAATCTATTCAATGTACAAAAATTATTACTACAACAGCAGTTCGTGATATTTCATCTGATAAAAATTAATTTTGTTTCAATGGCCCTTGTCGTTCGCTGAACTATAGTCAGTATTCGGCGGGATTGATGTCCCGATTCAATGAAGGTAAGAATAAATAACAGGGGGATGATTTCAGTGTTACCATCGCCGCGAAGCCGTGAACATGGACGACGTTGTTCCGCTGTGTTGTTTCGGTGTTAGCCGTGTTGTGTCATCTCGTGGTTTTGCGTATTGCATCAGCAATTGTGTGACTTAAATGTGTCCAGTTATATATTAAATGGATGACCTACTGAGAAACTGGGAGTCAGAAGAGCTAACACCCACATTTGAATGTAGGTATTTAGATTAGTCAGTTATATTTCAGGTAATAATGCAACGACTGGTGCAGGCTTATGCCTAATTCTTGTATCATGCTCCGTATAACTTCATACAAAATCACACAATTAAACATCCAATCGAATCCATCAGCTGTCTTCGCAATAAAATTTGTTGGTCCAAGGAAAAGAAAGTAGTTTAAAATCAATTACTAAACACAGATTCGCTTCAACGACAGGCTGCTATTGAATTATTCATTGGAATACAATGACATCTTGTAGTTGAATCGACAATACAATATAATTCGTTACCAACTATACACTTCCCGTTGGATAAAACATCGCTGTATTTGAGGAATGCTGAGTGTAACGTCCCATTGAATCCAAGCGTAAGCCTTTGACAGAACGACAGATTTTTCTGTGTGTACTCAATATACAGGCCTTCTCAGTATTTTAGAACCATTGTGCCTCTTATGGTGGGTATCCAAACCATGTTAAGCTGTTTTCATGTTTATGAATCACAATGGCCTATTTGTGTAATGGGTGAAATATGAGGTCATAACAACAATCCTGATTTTCTCAAATTTCATCTTGTGGCCACTGCTTTCTTAGTGTGCATGTTTAGCTACTGCAGATTTTTATATCTGAAGTGGCCTGCAATTTGATAAGCCATAAAACTTTCATTGCCTAAGCAAGATCTGTTAAGCTGTTTTTATTTTTATGAGTCTCAATGGCCTCTTTGTGTAATGGGTGAAATATGAGGTCATAACAACCATCTTGATCCGTTCAAATTTCATCTCTAGGTCACTGCTTCCTTAATGTGCGAGTTTAGCTACCGCAGATTTTTATATCTGAACTAGTCTGCAATTTAACAAGCTATAAAACTTTCATTGCCCAAGTAAGGAATCTAATCTTTCTGAACCATTCTTGTATTTATAAGACCTGAATTTTTCTAGCTAAGGAGAATAGGTTGAATAATGAAGTCCCAAAAAACGTTCTTTCGACTTATTTCTAATGACTTGATGTACGCCTCTTGTTGTTATAAAACTACCATTGTCCTAGTGGAGCATCAGAATTAAATCATCATCATCATCATCATCATCATCATCTCATCATAGTCACAATGTCCTAACAGGCATGTTGTGAATTCGTAGATTGCATTAAGTCGAAGCTAGAGTATTGCCGACATTAATATTATCAATAGTTTTGGAAACTGTAGCTCGCCATCGTTCGCGATTTACTGTCAGTTCAGTGGCGCTCTTGATACTCATATCCAGCAAGTATTTCATCGTATCCACTCAGCGTGTAGGGGAACGGCCACGGCGTCGCCCACTCGGGGCATGACCCTGAACTACAAGTTTCTCCATACTATCGCTTCTGTGTATATGTCCGAAGAATGTAAGCATTCTCGTCGACACAATGCGGGATAGTCTCTTTGGATTGCCGATCAGAATTAAAAGTTATCACAAAAAAGGGTTTTTTGCTGTTTTCGAAGACCCTATGGAACGAACCGATAATTAGAGTATCCTAATTACAAATCCGGCCACTGTTTTGAGTTTCAGTCTCGTTCAACGAAAATGGAAAATCTCCGATGAGGTTCCTGAGGTTCACCCGCAAAAAATCTAAAATCTTTATTCGACCTTAGATGAGGACGAAACCTCGTATCCTAGATAATTATAGTATCCTAATTACAAATCCGGCCGCTGTTATGAGTTTCAGTCTCGTTCAACGAAAATGGAAAATCTCCGATGCCCGGATCCTGAGGTTCACCCGCAAAAAATCTAAAATCTTTATTCGACCTTCGATGAGGACGAAATCTCGTATCCTAGATAACTATAGTATCCTAATTACAAATCTGGCCGCTGTTTTGAGTTTCAGCCTCGAGATTCACCCGCAAAAAATCTAAAACCTTTATTTGACCTTCGATGAGGACGAAACCTCGTATCCTAGATAATTATAGTATCCTAATTACAAATCCGGCCGCTGTTTTGAGTTTCCGTCTCGTTCAACGAAAATGGAAAATCTCCGATGCCCGGATCCTGAGGTTCACTCGCAAAAAATCTAAAACCTTTATTCGACCTTCGATGAGGACGAAACCTCGTATCCTATATAATTAGAGTATCCTAATTACAAATCCGGCCGCTGTTTTGAGTTTCAGTCTCGTTCAACGAAAATGGAAAATCCTCGATGCCCGGATCCTGAGGTTCACCTGCAAAAAACTAAAATCTTTATTCGACCTTCGATGAAGACGAAACCTCGTATCTAGATAATTAGAGTATCCTAATTACAAATCCGGCCGCTGTTTTGAGTTTCAGTCTCGTTCAACGAAAATGGTTATAATACTCAACTGCTTCAATAAATGCTACCAACTTCAATACTTTTGAAACCACAATTAAATTTCATTAACGCCATTGGGAGTTCCTAAAACAGTCACAACCCGAAGCTCGTAATAGTCAATAGGAGTCTTCATGTAGCTAAGAAAATAACAGCCTCATAATTGGAATAGTGACTCTAGGAAAGTTTGAGTCGGATATGAAGCTTAAAATGGGAGAAATTACTTTACTTTAGTTGTTTTATATGATAATCGTTGCTGTACTGTTATTACTTTGTGAAGTAATAATTTCATTAGTGTGTTTTGTACGTTATGAATTCTGAATTTCGAACACTGTATTCACTTCAAAAGATGTGTTGACTGCTATTGTCTATATAATTTTAGATTACAACGTTTCGATTGATGTGGTATCTTCAATCGTCTTCAGGTAAACGACTGAAGGTAGCAAATAAATCGAAACTCTGCAATTTAAAATTATATAGACAATGGAAGTCCGAAACATATCTTTTGAAACATCCACCTTGTCCACAAATTTTAAACAACAGCTGTATTTACTTATTTAGCGCCATTAGCAAAATGTTTTTGATTATTTAGTTATAATCTGTGTAAATTCTAGCTAACTGATAAAATGATCTGCTATTGCACTAAGTTTTCTATTTGTAGACTTTATAGTATTTTATTGCAAGCATTTCTAGAACCAATATATTTTGTTGCTTTTATGTACCTGCCAGACTGATAAGTGAGGGGAATATTATAATCACGAAAATTTCGGTTTTGCGATCATACGCTTTCTGGGCGTTTTATGATTCTACATAACGAAAATCCACGTCACTCACTTCGATTGGTCTGTCTGTCTATTAGCATTTTTCTATCCTCGTAATCTCGGTAACCGCTGCATGGATTGTGGTGGAATTTGGGTAGCGATACTAGTATGATGCTACGATTTTGAAAATCGGTGCATGGGGGCTGGAGTCATTAGCAAAAGGCAAAAAACTTCAGATGTACCTCAAACTTCGTTTTTGGGCATTTTAGTGATTCGAAACCAATTTCTGCCTCTTTTAGTGGGGGTGAAATTGGGATGGTTGGGGGTGGGGGGTTGAAAAACTGAAACATGTGTTACATTCATAATAGGATGTCCATTGATCTATGAAGGAAAGCATAAACCAAGGGACTTGTATTGTTGTATACATACATACAAGTATTGCTTCAGATCGTGCGGTATTGTTTAACCTGGAAGTTATTGAAGAGACATAGTATTATTACTATGACGGGGATGGAAAGCAGCTCACACTTCGTTTTTGACGATTTTGAGGTTCCTGATCATTTCCTGCGTTTTTCCTTCTACACCGATAGAGGTTAAGGAAGTATTGTGATGATCCACTTCATTTTGGGGGTGGGGGTGAAATATAGGTGGTTGGGGTGAAATCTTGGTGGTGGAGAGGGGGGGTTCAAAACTCAAATATTTTTGTATTCATAAAATGCTCTGCATCACGTCGAAAAAAAATTGACTTGGTTACGACGATCTATATCGTTGCCTTTGAGCTTAGATCTGTGGAATAATTTGATACATACATATCATAATTGTAACATGTAACTTGGAAACTACTAACTCAATTATTATACTAACTCAATTAATTATGAAGAAGTTTTGACGCCGTATTAGTACCGTGGAGGAAATGCTAATATTGTATCGTTTATGAAATTCCTAGTGGTAGAGGAAAAATCAACAAGAAAATAAAAATTTCAAAAACGCCCAAATACCGCGTTTAGATGTTTCAGAGGTGCCTGGTCATTGTTTACTTTTTTGATGAGGACAGTATATGGATGGAGGAACTCCAAATTTTTCGTTAGTACCGATAATGCATGGGAAGTACTGAGTTAAGGCACTTGAGGCGATCTTTAATACTTTTTCTGCCATAATATTGATTTTTAAAACTATACAATGTTTATATTTATCTCTATCTGCTTTACATTTACGCTAACATATAGTTATCTGAATTCACAAACTATATCTCGTTGCTCTGTACACTTTACGTCTGCTACTGTTAGTGTTGTTTGGCTCTATATCCTTTTGAACATATCTATAGCTTTTAAATAGGCTAGTACTTTGTTTTCAAGTTTGACGGTATCTTTAAGTGAAGTAGGTAGATCTAGAAGGGTTCTGGTGTTTGCATATTCCTCACAGGTGAAAATATGGGCTACAGTTAGGCCCCACTTTATAACACAGGGATTTTAACGAAGGCTCTGTCCAATCAGAGCAGCCCATTCAAAAACATGCATCTGTCAAATTATTGGTTTCTCTTGAAATTTACTTCAAAAAGGTGTAAAAAGACATGCTTTATAATATATTATTATGAACCCTCAGGTATCTTTTCAACTCTGTTTTTCCATCCTAAATGGGTGATCACTGGATCAAATGTACTACTAATGTAATGACAATGATGACCAGACATTCAAATTACTGCATTATTTTGATAAAACAATAATTGACAATGGATAATAATTATAAATACCTGCAATATACCTTTGTATTATAGTAAAAAGGGGTAAAAATAACATTTTATTGCATTTCACAAACCAGACACACACGATTTAACAAGAGTGCATTACTGGTTGCCTATCCTTCTTAACAGCAAGGCTTGTGAGCTGGCAAAAATATAACGTATAACCTGATTTCTCCTAAACTAGAAACCTAGTCAGAAATTGAATAAGGTGCTTTATATAATTTTTATTTATATACATGCCTTACAATGTGTTTCTGCGCTACGGTACCTTTTACGTAGTACCTTTACAATCTTTACATCCTCTGTGAATATTTCTATAAGAAGGTCTATAACAAACATGCATCCGGTCTATAATGAATCTGACTCAATAGCAATTGGTAATTATACAATAATTATAAGGTAAACATTAAAAATCTAGCATTAATTTGCAAATGAATCGCTTTGTTCTGATTTTCTGCTATGATTTTGATCCATGAATTCTGAAATATTTTTGATGAAAGTGTCATCCAGCTTTGACGTTTTGTTTCCAATATTGATAATGATGATACTTAGCCCTCAATACCCAATAGAAAGTTATTGCTAAACAACATCCAATAGAAAAGCTTTGTCAAAGTCGTTGTTAAATATGCATGTTGATAAAATCGGGCCTAAGTCTGCTACCACACAAACTATCAATTGTGAGATTTCAAGAATGCATTCAAGTTTGAGAAAGATGCTTGTAATCATTTCACCCGGTAATACTCATTACAACTTATTTTTTAGTCTCCCCTGTATCCGCTGTAATAAGGTTCCTCACATAAACAGTCTCCATTTCTTCCACTCTATTTATCATTGTTTTATTCAATCACGCCAGAACGTGTCCTGAAAGAGCAACAATGTAGCTAAATTGAGCTATGTGTATAGAAAAGAGGGAAGACATTACCGTCATAAAGAAGGAAATGAGATGAAATAAAAGCGATATGAGCGGAAGATTCCTAGAGTTGGTGTTGCTTTTGTGCACAATAATAGGCAATATGATTGACGCAGAGTGTGTTTGCGAAACGAATGAATATAATATATCATTAGCTTGTTTGTTTTTATACAAGGTGAGTCCCTGTTAATGGTACAAAAACAATACCACAATAGTATATCCATGTTATAGATCCTAGCGTAACTCTCGAGAATTATGGAGGTCCGCGCATCGTTCCTGAGGAGCAAACAAAGGAGTGTGGAGCAAATTCATCCAGTCATTTGGCGAGGCTCACGTCGCTGCTCTCGATATTTCAAAGGCATTCGATCAACTGTGGCATGCAGCTCTCCTAAACAAGCTCCCGTCTTATGGGCTCCCTGTTAAGCTATGCGGTTGGCTCGCAGACTTCCTCTCAGGTCGGAAAATCTCTGTCGTGGTAGACGGCTTTTCCTCTTCTTCCATGCCATCAATGCTGGGGTTCCGCAGGGATCGGTATTGGCCCCGACATTGTTTCTGCTTCACATTAATGATCTACTCTCTAGCACCACAAACCCAATCCACAGTTTTGCAGATGACAGTACGCTGCGTGCAGGCATCATGAGCAATAGATCGATTTCTGTGATCGAGCTGGAACGCAGAAGACTGGCAGTGGCAGCTTCACTTTCAAAGGATCTCGATACCATTACCGCTTGGGGGCTTACGAATATAGTTAAATTTAATGCCTCCAAGACCCAGTATTGTATACGCTATCAAACAAGAAGTGCCCAAGCCAACACCAGGTTCTAATGAACAACCGGGCTCTGCCAAGGAGTCACTCATTCAAGCTGTTAGGAGTCAATATTACAGAGAATCTGATCTGGCACGAACACGTCGCGTCAATTGCAACAGCTGCTGGTAAAAAGCTTGGGTACCTATTTAGAGCCAGAAAGTATTTCTCACCACGTAACCTCCTCACGCTATATAAAGCCCAGATAAGACCTTGCCTGGAGTATTGCTCTCATGTCTGGGGAGCTGCTGCCCCTACTACCCTGTCTATACTAGATGCCGTCCAGAGAAGGGCAATTCGACTAATTGGCGATCCGGCCTTAACGCGCCACCTTCAGTCACTTTCTCACCGGCGTGTTGTTGGTGACATCTCACTCTTCTACCGATATTCCAGCGGAATCTGCTCCTCTGAGCTATCCTCTATCGTTCCGCCGCTCACTGCTCCTATCAGACGTACCCGTGCGACCGCTGCATTTCATCCTAAGACGGTCGTTCTTCATACATCAAGAACTGAGCGGTACAACCGCACATTTATTCCCGGGTGTCCAAGGCTTGGAATGGACTGCCAGAAGATGTATTTATTGGGCCTGCGGATATTGGCCCATTCAAATCTCGCGTTAACAAACTTCCCCTAACATAACCCTTTCACAGCAGCCGCGGTACTCTGGTATCTAGGCTCTGCCTGCGCGGTCTGCTCAGTTATAAAGAAAAAAAGAGATGTGTAGCACGGCGATCGCCTCAGTCGCGTTCAGGCTACGAGAGTTCAGGTAGTGTCTTTGACAGAACCGGATTAAGGAAATTTTGTGATACGCTGATATGGATACCGGCTCGCGTGGAGTCAAATGTGCCGCTTTTATATAATAATAGTGTGATATCAAAACTGAATAAATTACGATTGCTTTCTATATTTCTATATACAACTTATACGAATACAATCTTTAAATTTTTTTACACAAAATTATTATCACATTCCCTCCTTATCCTAAAGGTAAATTAAATTTTAAGCATGACATACAGCCACCTGTTATTAGCTTTCCTAATATTTTCTCACTGTTTCCTCACAGCACCACAACGTTCAGAAGATCTTTCATGATATATAAAAAATTAATGCGACTATGCATTCCAAGATAATGAAATTTTAAGCATAAGGTGAAGTCCATTTTAATGGATGCTCAAAAAGAGAGTTCACAATAAAAGGCCATACTACAAGCCATCCAGTATATTGAAGAAACAGCTAATAGAAATTGGGTAATAGTATCCGATTCACTTAGCTCACTCACAACAATGCAACGAGTTTATAGTGGCAATACACTAGTAACTATAATTAAAGAACAGTTACATAAGTAGAACAGTCAGGATAAACAGGTTATCCTCGTATGGGTCCGTCGCATGTTGGCATCAAAGGCAACGAGGAAGCAGATCAAAATGCAAAAATCGCAACACACGAAGACATGTTAACAGGGATTAAGATACCAGCGTCAGACGCAAAAACTCACATTAGAAATAGAATATACCAGGCGTGGAATAGCATGTCGCAAAGTAAGAACTCCAAGCTTCGCGAGGTTAAATCAACTATAGGGCCTTGGCGCTGCATTACTCACAACAGAAGACATCAAACAATAGTAACCATGCTTCGACTCGGACACACCAAACTCAACCATTCGCACTTCTTCAGCCATGAACCACCACCCATCTGTGACTTGTGTGAAGAAGTGCTTACCGAAAAACATATTTTAGTGGAGTGTCCGATATTGGGAAATGAAAGACTGCAAAATAATATTGAAGAAACTCTAACAAACGTATTAGGATATTTATTTATTTATTTATTTATACATCAGCCAAGAGTATACATACCACTTACTGGCTGAGACATTAAACGTAGGTTTTCTACTCACTAATATATAACATATATGAGACAATCATATACATACTATATATTAACATATAAAATTGATCAAAGCATGTTCAGATTTCACACTTAAAACAAATTAATACCAGACGACCAGACGAAGTTGTGATAAAATCTCCTATTTGGAGCATCTAGATAGAATGTGCTATGTTGGCGGGAATTTACTCTGGGTACATGGAAGTTTTTGGACAAAACCGATACCGTATTTAATCCGTCTTTGATGCAAGCTAGCAACAGAGAAGGTGTCCAATAAAGTTTGCTGGGGAAAACCAATTGGGGGATAGTTACCATTAACCCTGAAGCTTAAGTATTTAAGAAAACGTCTTTGTACGGATTCTAGTTGGTTTATGTACTTATCATGATGGGGGCTCCATACAAGTGAGGCATATTCTAACTTAGATCGGACCAGTGAAAAATAAAGCATTTTTATAGCCTGACCATTAGTAAATTCTCTGCTATTCCTAATGATAAAACCTAACATCTTATTGGCTGAAGCGGTGATATTATCTATTATGTGCGTTAAATAGCAGTTTTTGGTTGAACGTTACACCCGAGTCTTTGATTTCAAGCTGTCTATCGAGACTATGTCCATCTATGTTGTAGTCATAATTAATATGTGTTTGTTTATTTGTATATGTTACGACATTGCATTTTGATGTATTCAGTGAGAGCTTGTTTTCTGCACACCACAAGTACAGTGCATTTAAGTCATTTTGTAATGCCAAGCAGTCGCTTTCTTGTTCGATTTTGTGGAGGAGCTTCAGGTCATCGGCGTAAAGCAAGGGTGTAACATTAAAATTCTTTGTTATGTCATCAACAAATATTAAAAACAGTAAAGGCTCCAATACTGATCCCTGCGGTACCTCCGAGAGAGCCTTAAATTCGTTTGAGTCTACGCCCCCGTATGATACGTATAGTGTTCTATCAGAAGGATATGATGCGAAAAGCTCCAGCAGATCCTGTGAGAAGACACCTGCGCTTAATTTCCTCAGAAGTACCGAATGACATATGAATGCAATGTAAATAATCTACTGATGTATCTTAGTGAAATCCATGTATTACATAAAATATAATCACAACCGCCGCTAATAACCTTTAGAGGTTAATGCGGCTTTGTTTTCTCAATTAAAAAAAAATGAAGGAATCAACCGGCTACGAGTAGTTTCGAAAATATATCACCAAACCGGAAAAAAGTTTTGAAAACTCAATTCAAATTTTGTAGTCATAGCGACCGATTATTGCACTGAATGCAATTGTTACTTTAATTTTGATTTGATTAGATAAAAACAGTGGACATACAAAATGCGAAAATTTCAATGGTTGTTAGAAGTGTCAAAAAATTTTCATAGAAATGCACTGTATTATCTCAGACAAGTAATTATTAAATATAAAGACGAACTTACAATTCCAGTTAATTTTAGCGTATTATCCTAACCACTGTTATACAGGGTGAGTCTTTAGTACCAGCTCGGTCGATAACTCCACTACTGTGTAGGAGATAGCGAAAAAAGTTGTATATAAATGTTGTAGCCACGGATATGCTCCTTGCTCAGAAAATATTTAGATTTATACATAACTATGTGGTGATGCAAACATGCATTTTTTTTAAATGAGACATCCTATATATTATTCGATATTCAAATTCTACTAATGATTTCCGTTCTTCCAATATAGGGTATTGTTACATTATACAAAGTATTTCAAAAATTATAACCATTTTTATACCCAAATCGCAGTCAAACGAACGTACCGTTTATCAAAAAGTAATTATTAAAATTATTTTTTTTACATGGAAAGATTAAAAATATCCTCTAGTTTTGAAGTCGGCTATAAAAAAAGCCCGCGACGCATATTTGTATACAGGGTGATGTAGAATGCAAAATCCAGATTTTCTCTTTTTTTTAAATGTAACTCCCAATATTTTATTATACCAAAGAATTGCTTTTAATATGCTCTTTCATCTTTGTACAACACTTGTTATACCTACGTCCATCAATTTCCGAGATATTCCGATTTTTCGGTAAATTTAAAATATAGCTTCTATTTGTGTACTGAAATTTATTTATTTTGAGAAAGTGCTATCGAATTTGAGTTTTATTTAACGAAAAACTAAATTACAAGGTCATTATAGTATTTGATGAAGTCAAAACCCTAAATCATCGAGATAATGAAGTCAAGTATGCTGAGGAAATAATTTTGTAGGCGTGATGCGTAATTATCAAGCAGATGTATCAGGTAGGCTTTAAAAAATTGACAATTTTCATGACCTGCTCAATCATTCCGTATTGTGTGAAAAACCAGTTCAAAAAATTAATTTTTCCATTGAGGGTATTTAGGAGAATCTTTGAGATCTTACCTACTTGCCTCTAGACTATATCAACGATGAACAGCAATATTCAAAACGGAGACTAATGCGTTTGAAATATTGAAGATCGTTTTATTTGGACTGTGTCGTTTAGTATTTCATAGCCTCCCTGATAGATCTGCTTGATAATTATGCCTGACGTCTATAAAATTGTTTCCTTAGCACACTTGACCTATATCATCTCGTTAATTCAGTGTTTTGACTTGATCAAGTACTATTATGGTCTACTTCAGTTCTTTGTTAAGCAAAAATAAAATATGATAGTATTTTGTCAAAATAAATAAATTTTAGTGAACAAATAAAAAGTATATTTAAAATTTGTAGAAAAATCGAAAGATTTCAGAAACTAATGAATGCAGCTATAACAAGTGCTATATAAAGATGAAAGAGCATCTTAAGGGCAATTCTTTGGTATAATAACATATTGGGGGTTACATTTAAAAAAAGAGAGAAAACCTAGATTTTGCATTCTACGTCACCCTGTATACGAGTATGCGTCGCGGACTTTCTTTATAGCCGATTTTTAAACTAGAGGATATTTTTTATCCATCCGTGTTAAAAAAGTGATTTTTGATTCATAACTTTTTGATATACAGGACGTTCATTTGACTGAGGTGTGGAGATAAAAATGGTCATAACTTTTGAAATACCCTGTATAATGTAACGATACCCTATATTCGAAGAACATAAATCATTAGTAGAATTTGAATAAGGAATAATATATAGGAAGTCTCATTTAAAAAAATGTATGTTAGCATCACCACGTAGTTATGAATCACCCTGTATAAATCTAAACATTTTCTAATCAAGGGGCATATCCGTGGCTACAACTTTTATATACATCTTTTTTCGTTATCTTCTACAGTAGCGGAGTTATCGACCGAGCCGTTATTAAAAACTCACCCTGTATATGATGGTAACTTAATGGATAAAAGAAAATTTCAATTGTAACTATTGTAGCTATTTCAACCTATACTACCATACGTGTGTTCCGGACCAGGTGCACTTACAGCCACTCCGGTTATTGGACAGAAATAATCAACGACGATGTCAAACACAAGTTCTACAAAACTGTATCCAATTTACCGCACTCAACTTAGTTTTCGTTCCTTCACATCAAATGCAGGCGATCGCCGTCACATCTGGGCTCTTTTATTTGCCCCCAACCCCCAACACTCACAGAGGCTGTACACGGTGTGAACTATGTGTAAGCACCAGTTCAGGTTAAGGGAGTTTTAAATAAAAGAAAGCTGAATGAATGACCACACCTCTACTTCAACACTATTTTTACAGTGTATATTTCAACAGTATACGATTCTAACCAATAAATCAGTGTGTACTTACTGCTATTCTGAGTTACAGCCAACAGTATACAATAATTGCACATGCAAGAATACCTTCACCCTCCACGCGTAAACATAAACAGCCAACAACTCCTCAAACGGTACGTCCTGTACGACGGATCCAAACAATCTCCCTGCCGGCGCAACGCGCAACTGTCACCCGATAGCGGGCAGTACACAAAAGAATAGCTCGCCCAAAGACGTTAGACATCAGGAATAGACGACTAAATGACCGAACACATGGATAAATGGTAATAAAGCTAACATAAGACATGACTGATCTAGTTTGTACATGATTTCACAAATTCGCATTGCTATATGGTACTTATGCAGTGCTGTAACTTCTTTCAAACGTAACATTCTGTGACATACAAAATGAGACATTGAAGTCTTGGGAATAATGCTGTTTTGTAGGGCATCTCGAAAGGTATATCTATTTTTTCATTCACAAGCAGGAATACATACAAAATCAAGTTTGACTTGAAGATCTGACATTTTGATTCTCGTTAAACATACTGAAACGCAAACCTGAACATCTGAAAGATCTGAAATTTTGTATTTTTGTCAAACGAGACTAAAGCTCAAAACTGCGACCAGATGTGTAATCAGCACCCTCCAGTTATCTAAAACGCGAGGTTTCATATTAATAGAAAGCCGAATAAAGGTTTTCGATTTTTTAGGCAAACCTGAAGATCTGAAAGATCTGAAATTTTTTATTTTCGTCAAACGAGACTGAAGCTCAAAACTGCGACCAGATTTGTAATCAGTACCCTCCAATTATCTAAAGCACCTTAATAGAATGCCTAATAATGATTTTCGATTTTTTAGGCAAACCTGAAGATCTGTAAGATCTGAAATTTTTTATTTTCGTCAAACAAGACTAAAAGTTGGACTGTGACCAGATTTGTAATCAGCACCCTCCAATTATCCAAAACACGCGGTTTCATATTAATAGAAAGCCTAATAAGGATTTTCGATTTCTTAAGCAAACTTAAAAATCTAAAAAATCTGGAATTTTTAATTTTCGTCTAACAAAACTAAAACATGAAACTGCGACCGGATTTGTAATCAGCATCCTCCAATTATCCAAAACACAAGGTTTCATCTTGATAGAAAGCCTAATAAAGATTTTCGATTTTTTAGGCAAACCTGAAAATCTGGAAGATCTGAAATTTTTTATTTTCGTCAAACGACACCAAAACTTGAAACTGCGATCGGAATTGTAATCAGCACCGTCTAATTATCCAAAATACGAGGTTTTATCTTAATAGAAAGCCTAATAAAGGTTTTCGATTTTTTAAGCAAACCTAAAAATCTGAGAGGTCTAAAATTTTTTATTTTCGTCTAACAAGACTTAAACTTAAAACTATGACCGGATTTGTAATCAGCACCCTACAATTATCCAAAACACAAAGTTTCACCTTAATAGAAAGCCTAATAAAGATTTTCGATTTTTTAGGCAAACCTGAAAGTCTGAGAGATCTGACATTTTTTATTTTTGTCAATTTTTTTTTTTTTTTTTTTTTTTTGTTTGGCACTAGGATCTAGTCCCATTAGCCAGAAACATATTATGTAATGGTTTTGAGATCGTAGTTTAACTGATTATGAATAATAAAAAAAAAAATTATATTAATAAGGCGAGAGTGAACGCCTACCGTGGGTACACCATCTGTTGAACAAATATATGTAAGGCTTTAACTGACTATTTAGTGCAAACATAATACTTTGATGTTTAGTGTAGAGATTAGGTGAGAAAAATATATTACTGATGTTCTGAAAAATTCAGATGAGTGGCTTATATAGTTTTCATGAACCATGGGAAGAAGACTCAAAGACCAAGCACTCAGTTACAAAAGAGAGGGATGAAACTAAAAGCAATATCGACACTTATTTCAACAAATCTAGGAAGGAAGGGGAAGTGGGTTAGACAGGGGCACACATTCTTCTCGCCTAGGGGCCCGGCAAGGCATTTCAAACTTTCACACACATCAATTAGGCCTTCGGTTAGAAAGGACGGGGAAGGTTTTAATACACATGAAAGGGATAAAACAGAGGAGTGCTAGCAAAACAAAAAAGTAGGAAAAAAACACTAAATTGTGATACCAGAATTTTTTATAAATTTGATTAAACAGAGAAGCACGTCGGCTCTACTAAGCGAAAGTATATGTGAGGTGTTCAAGGGGGCAGATAAACCGCACTTAACCAGGTCGGCATAAAGTGCATTGGAATGGGGTAAAAATTTAGAGCAACCAAAAAAGAGATGATCCAGATCTCCATAGACATTGCAGACATTACAAAGATCAGACGGGCTCAAGTTAAGTCTCGCGAGATGTGCTGGGAAGATACCATGGCCAAGTTTCAAGCGAGTAATACAAGATATATATTTTCTTGGGATTTTAAAATTTTGGTGCCAATATGTATTTGGTAGAGTCGGATGAATACCAGTGTATCTCGTAGGATTAGTGAAGCAATATCTACTCCATTCTGCATGCCATTTCTTATATAGAGAGCGCTTCAAAATAACATACTTGTCTTCAATGCTAAGAGGTATATCTAATTCAGAGCCGATCATGATACTATTCTTCGCTAACTCATCAACTTTTTCGTTGGGACCGATACCGCAGTGAGCCTTTACCCATACTAATGTGATTGTGAATCCTCTTCTTCTCAGGTGTGAAAGTTTATCTCTTATATTTGAAATATGTATATTGCGGATTTCAGAGGGGGTGCAGTTTTTAAGGCTGTTAAGAACAGACTGGGAGTCTGAGAGTATAGAAGAGTTGCTTATGTTGTGTTCGTCCACGTATGTCAGTGCTTGATAAATAGCGACTGCTTCGGCAGTGAATATTGTACTTTCTGCTGGTAGTTTGAACATTCGTGATACATCTAAGCTAGGTATATAAAAAGCACAACCTGAACCTTTAGTTGATTTTGAAGCATCGGTGTAAATGGAAGTGTTGCTTGGTAAAGCGCCTTGGACTTCTCGGAGTTCATTTTGTAGAAGTTGCGGTTGTTGGCTGTAGGATGGAATCACAACATTTATATCAAAAAGAAGGTCAAAATATTCGACTGGCTGGTGTGGTTGGCAATTTGATGAAGTATTTTGCACCCTGTTATCAGTACATTGAATGGCTCTGCATATGGGTGGAGAATTTTTCTTTACCCAATATTTGCAGACTAGGTCGAAATAGTTCAGCTGATAAACCTTATTCAAAGTGGCTGCACCTTCACGTTGTAGTTTGAGTAGGAATCTACTCGCTAACATCTCCCTTCGTAGGTAAAGAGGAGGTTCCTGAGATTCCGCTCGTAGCGGTTCAAGTGGAGAAGATTTCATTACACCAAGGCACTTTCTGAGGAATTTATTTTGAACAATATCAAGTTTCTGAAGAAGACTTGTGCTTGCTGAACCATAAAAAATGCTTCCATAATCCAGAATAGATCTTATGTAAGAACGATAAAAAAGGATTGCGATCTTTTGATCTGTGCCCCACCAAACTTTACAAACCATTTGAAAAAAGTTAAAACCGCTTTCACATCTGTGAGCTATCTGTTCGATGAAAGGTTTCCATGTTAGCTTCTTGTCGAGGACTATACCAAGGTATTTGACACAAGATTCAACTTTAAATTGTAGTCCACCAAGCCGAACACTTGTCTGAGCAGACACGTTGTGACGGGAGAAGACACACACTGACGATTTCGCTAACGATATAGAGAAGTTGTTCTGTGAAAACCATTCGTTATAGATTACCATAGAAGAGTCAAGGCTAGACAAACATTGGTCCAAGCGACGATTTTCTGAGTAAATGCAAAAGTCATCTGCGTATTGTATTAGCTCACATGAGGTTTGGAGACTGTGTAGATCTGCGGAGAAAATATTGAACAGAATTGGACTCAAGACTGAACCCTGCGGGATTCCTACTGATACTTGGCGAGGGCCAATTCTGCCGCCCCATTTATTTCGGACAAAAATGTTCCTCGAATAATAGAGGTTGGTTAGTACAGAACTAAAATGAGGAGGAATACCAAATTTCACAAGTTTCAAGCAGAGTGAATTCAAGTCAATAGAGTCATAGGCACCTGTGATGTCCAGGAACATGCCGCCCAAGTAGTTGTTGCGGGAGAAACATCTCTGAATGTCCGTAACAATGTTCAAAATTGCGTCTGTCGTTCCAGCACCCTTTTTGTACGCATACTGATTTGTGGGGAGAGGATGAGTTCTGAACCAAAACTCCAAGCGATTTTTTATCATTCTTTCGAATGTTTTCATCACGCATGATAGAAGTGAGATCGGTCTGTATGAATCTGCATTGTTGGGGTCCTTATTTGGTTTCAGAATTGGAACGACGATGAAATTTTTCCATTGACTTATGGTTTCTCCATTCAACCATACTTCGTTGAAGATGTCCAAGAGGAACAATTTGGCATTTACTGGGAGGTTGACTAACATAGGATATCTAATGTCGTCAAAACCAGGTGCTGTGTTTCTTGTATTTTTAACTGCCCAATTGAGTTCTGTCAAGACAAATGGCCTACTGAAGAAGTTATCTTGTTCCAAAGGAGGAGAAGGTTCAAAATGCTGCGTGACAGATGTTGGAGCGCATTTGTTATGAAACTCTTCTAACCATTCGTAACTGGATGCATTACTTTGTGGCTTGGGGATCCTTTTAGCTATTCTGGCTTGTCTCCATAGCTCTTTGATTGAAGTATTTTTATTTAGTCTTGAAACCCATAATTTCCAGCTGGTTTTGGACTTTTGTTTAAACAGTCTCTTGGTTTCGGCAAAAACTTTTTTACAGTTTAAGAAATTTTCAATGGAGCAGTTTTGTTTGTATACAATTAATGCATTCGTCCTCTGTTCAACAGCATCTGCACATTCTTGATCCCACCAAGGAGATGGAGGTCGTCTTTTCATTTTAAAAGGCTTCAGAATCGGAATAGAGATCTCACTAGCTTTATTCACCATCTTTATGAAATAATCATATTTGCTGACCGTAGAACTTAGCTCAGGAGTTGAGTTGAAAGTGGTCTGTAAAATATCGTGATACATTCTCCAGTTGGCTTTTTTGATATTCCATTTACAGTTGGGATAGATCATGTCATCCTTCGGGATGGATAAGTGTACAGAAATGATAATTGGAAAATGATCAGAGCCCAGTGTGTCAACCGTAGTTTGCCAATGACTTATCTGTGCAATATCCGGTGAGCATAAAGTGATGTCAGGAGCGGATTGTTGTTGGTTTGGAGCAGCAAGACGAGTAGGGGAACCATCATTCATGAAAACTAATTCCGCCGACTCACAGACATTTAACAATTGATTTCCTGTTGAATTATTGTTTGAGGACCCCCAAAGTTGAGAGTGTGCATTAAAGTCACCTCCGATGAGACGTGAACTGCCAGCACAAGCAAAAATGGCCTCCCAGTCATCAACAGTAGAGTTGATACTAGGTGGCCTGTAAACTGACAGAACGGATAGATCAGATCCATAACCCATGATGATTACGCCACATACAAGAATATCTTGATTAAAATTGGCCTGTAAGGGAATTTCGCTAAACTGAATGCTTTTTTTAACTAGAATAGCTACACCTGCTTTCCCGTCAGCTCTGTCTCTCCTCACGATGTTGTACCCACGAAAAGTTACAGCTTGGGTAGGTTTGTACCAAGTTTCGCTTATTAGGGCCACGTCGATATCATTTTTAACAAGAAAATCAGTTAAACTATTCTTATTTGATACAGCGGAACGCGCGTTCCACTGCATCACCCTAAGCATATTATTTGAACGATCGAAGATACTAGGTAAGGTTAGGGAATTTATCTATCATAGATGATACTTGATTCTTCAATGTTTCACTGTCCAGTTTTTTAATATCATCAAAATTCGCAGAGTTATTTATAAAATGAACAAAAATTTTGGAAAATAATTCTACAATGTCATTTTTATCAGACAGATTTGATTGGTATATTCTGCTAGACGTTACCGGTTGTGAAGGACCGGCAGTGAATGAGAAGGTCTCTTTTGGAAAATGTGTAGGAGACTGCACTTTACGTTTTTTACTAGAACTAGTGTGTACATATGTTTGTTTAGTTTGATTTTGGTTAAAATTGTTCCTATTCTGGAAGCCAGATCGGGGACTAGGTAAGTGGGGAAAATTGGTTTCATCTATATTTTCCAGCGATTGAAATCTGTTTGAGGTAGCAACATGACTTGAGTATGAATTTTCAATCAATTCTTTGGCTTCGTTGAATGATGTATTAGAAAATGCCATTGTTTTTTTAATTTTCTGCTGATTTTGAAAGAATGGACAGTCTTTGGAGGTCACTCTATGGTTAGAATTTTTACAATAAAGACAATACGTGTTGTCGTCATCACAGGTATGTGGGTCCTCCTTAACCTGGCAGCATACGACGCATCTGGCATAAGTGCTGCGACATTGGGCGGATACATGTCCAAATCGTAAACATTTATAGCATTGTATAACACGCTGGACGAAGGGCTCGACTTGGAACAAAACACTGTTTATGGTTATTTCATTGGGTAGTACATTGCCCTCGAAGGTGACAACCGCCATTTGTCTCGGAACAAATTCTTGTATACCATTATTATTAACTTTCCTTTTTAGTCTCTTAACCTCTAATATGTTTAAATTAGATACAACGTTTTCTTTAAGGTATTCTTCACTGAAAAAGGTATCAACGCCCTTGATTAAACCCTTTCTGATTAGAAGATTATTCGGGATGTATGCTCTTAATTTTTCGGATTTGAGAGCATCATTACAAACCAAATCATTAGCATCCTGTAGACTTTTCAGACCCACCTTAATACGATTCAAGCCAACGCGAGAAATAGTTGTAATTTTGCTGCTGAGATTAAGGTTTTTATGTAAAATATGGCCAACGTAGAGTGGATGTACCCTGCCAATTTTTTCTTCATTAGTTTTTTCGATGTACACATAAATATTATTACTAGAATAATACTTAGCTTTTTCTGTTTGGAAGAGTCGTGGCACTCGTGGCTGATTATTCACGTCTGTAGCGCCAGTGGTAGCTGGATTACCGGGAGCATCAGAGATGTTTTGATTCACACTCGTGTCCAATTCATCACTATACGTTAAATCATACACCGCGATATTGTTATTGTCACCTCTGTCAATTGGATTAGGGCCTCCCACCCCTGTAGGAGGTGGAGGCATGTTTATAAATGCACAAAACCTTCAGTAAAATACGTTTCACCTAACACACGTAAAGAAGATGTAAACGCTACGATTCGACTATACACCTAGACGGTCGGAGCGATACTGTATTTTTGTCAAACGAGACTAAAACTTGAAACTGCGATCGGAATTGTAATCAGCACCCTCCAATTATCCAAAATACGAGGTTTCATCTTAATAGAAAGCCTAATAAAGGTTTTCGATTTTTTAGGCAAACCTGAAAATCTGAAAGGTCTAAAATTTTTTATTTTCGTCTAACAAGACTTAAACTTAAAACTACGACCGGATTTGTAATCAGCACCCTACAGTTATCCAAAACACAAAGTTTCACCTTAATAGAAAGCCTAATGAAGATTTTCGATTTTTTAGGCAAACCTGATAGTCTGAAAGATCTGAAATTTTTTATTTTCGTAAAACGAGACTAAAACTTGAAACTGCGACCGGATTTGTAATCAGAGCCCTCCAATTATGCAAAATATGAGGTTTCATCTTAATAGAAGGCCTAATAAAGATTTTCGATTTTTTAGGCAAACTTGAAAATCTGAAAGATCTGAATTTTTTTATTTTCGCCAAACGAGACTAAAACTTGAAACTGCGATTGGAATTGTAATCAGCACCCTCCAGTTATCCAAAATACGAGGTTTCATCTTAATAGAAAGCCTAATAAAGATTTTCGACCTTTTAGGCAAACCCTCGGGCAAACCAGAAAATCTGAAAGATCTGAAATTTTTTATTTTCGTCAAACGAGACTAAAACTTGAAACTGCGACCGGATTTGTAATCAGAACCTTCTAATTATCCAAAACATGAGGTTTCATCTTAATAGAAGGCCTAATAAAGGATTGGATTTTTTAGGCAAACCTGAAAATCTGAAAGATCTGAAATTTGTTATTTTCGTCAAGCGAGACTTAAACTTGAAACTGCGTTCGGAATTGTAATCAGCACCCTCCAATTATCCAAAATACGAGGTATCATCTTAATAGAAAGCCTAATAAAGGTTTTCGATTCAAACCTAAAAATCTGAAAGGTCTAAAATTTTTTATTTTCGTTTAACAAGACTAAAACTTAAAACAGCGACCAGATTTTTAATCAGTACCATCCAATTATCCAAAACACGAGGTTTCATCTTAACAGAAAGCCGATTTTTTGGGCAAACCTGAAAATCTGAAAGATCTGAAATTTTTTATTTTCGTCTAACAAGGCTAAAACTTAAAACTACGACCGGATTTGTAATCAGCACCCTCCAGTTGTCGAAAACACGAGGTTTCATTTTAATAGAAAGCCTAATAAAGGTTTTTGATTTTTTAGGCAAACCTGAAGTTCTGAAAGATCTGAAATTTTTTATTTTCGTCAAACGAGACTGAAGCTCAAAACTGCGACCGGATTTGTAATCAGCACCCTCCAATTATCCAAAACAGGAGGTTTCATCTTAATAGAAAGCCTGATAAAGATTTTCGATTTTTTAGGCAAACCTGAAAATCTGAAAGATCTGACATTTTTTGTTTTCGTCAAACGAGACTAAAACTTGATACTGCGACCGGATTTGTAATCAGCACCCTCCAGTTATCTGAAACACGAGGTTTCATATTAATAGAAAGCCGAATCAAGGTTTTTGATTTTTTATGCAAACCTGAAAATGTGAAAGATCTGAAAATTTTTATTTTCGTCAAACGAGCCTGAAACTCGAATATGCGACCAGTTTTTTAATCAGCACCCTTTAATTATCCAAAATACGAGGTTTTATCTTAATAGAAAGTCAAATAAGTATTGTCGATTTTTTAAGCAAGCCTAAGGGACTGAGAATCTGAACTTTTTTATTTTCGTCAAACGCGACTGAAACTCAAATATGCGACCGAAATTGTAAATCAGCACCCTCCAGTTATCCAAAACACGAGAAGTATATTTGTACGACAAGTTGAGCTCAACACACTGCCTCATGCTATTGCTTTAAAGAGCTGTTGCATGAAATTTTATTTGGCACTCCCTGTACACTTTCACCTAGCGCCTCTCAGAATGAAAATTAATTTGTCACCTTTAAGTTACCGATTGGCCGGAAAATGAGGAATGACTTTGACGTAGAAGAAAAGCTTGCCGGACTAAACAGAATAAACAGGGAATTCTATTGGCAGGCGAAAAATATAGCCTCAATTAACAGCAAATTCCCGGTCGGAATAGACCCATCGGCCCTGAGAAAAAAGGTTTGGGAGAACTTTATAGATCTATCCAGTGTCCACTTTCGAACTTGTGTGGACTTAAGGTCTCTACGCGATTTACCTCTAGCTCTGAAATATATTCAGGAGAAGCAACACTCCAAACGGCTTTAGAAGATTGAAAGCGGTATTAAAAATGAAGAAAAATGTGCTGCGAAGATTTTTATTTATTTAGCGAATAGTGGTAGTACACATGAAAAAAGTATAAAAAAAAGTAAAACAATTAAGACAAATAACGCAAAATAAAAAGAAATTGCAATCCAAATAGTAGTAATAGGCTGATGACTTGGCTTGGAGGAAGTCTTTGTTGTTGCTTGGATATGCTCAGGCTAAGGCCACATTCCTTTTTGTTCTAACTGAGCAGACCGCGTAGGCAGAGTCTAAATGCCAGAGTACCGTGGCTGCTGTGAAAGGGTCAAGCTAGAAGAAGTTTATTAACGCAGGTTTTGAATAGGCCAACACCCGCAGACCCAATAAATACATCTCCAGGCTGTCCATTCCAAGCCTTGTACACCCTGGTAATAAATGTGCGCTTGTATCGCTCGGTTTTTGATGTATGAAGAACAACCGCCCTAGGATGAGATGCAGCGGTCGCGCGGGTGCATCTGATAGGAGCGGTGAGCGGCGGAATGATAGAGGATAGCTCAGAGGAGTAGATTCCGTTTGAATATCGGCAGAAGAGTGAGAGGTCACCAACAATACGTCGGTGAGAAAGTGGCTGGAGGTGGCGCGTTAAGGCCGGATCGCCAATTAGTCGAATTGTCCTTCTCTGGACGGCATCTAGTATAAACCGGGTAGTAAGGGCAGCAGCTAGGCCAGGTCTTATCTGGGTTTCGTATAGTGTGAGGAGGTTACATGGCGAGAAGTACTTTCTGGCTCTAAATTGGTACCTAAGCTTTGTACCAGCAGCTGTTGCAATTGGACAACATGTTCGTGACAGATCAGATTTTCTGTAATGTTGACTCCTAATAGCTTGAATGAGTGACTCCTTGGCAGAGCCTGGTTGTTCATTGGAACCGGGTGTTGGCTTGGGCACTTCTTGTTTGATAGCGTACAATACTGGGTCTTGGAGGCATTAAGCTTAACCATATTCTTAAGCTCCCAAGCGGTAATGGTATCGAGATCCTTTTAAAGTAAAGCTGCCACTGTCAGTTTTCTGCGTTCCAGCTCGACCACAGAGATCGGTCTATTGCTCATGATGCCTGCATGCAGCGTACTGTCATCCGCAAAACTGTGGATTGAGTTTGTAGTGCCAGAGAGTAGATCATTAATATGAAGCAGAAACAATGTCGGAGCCAATACCGATCTCTGCGGAACCCCGGCATTGATGCTATGGAAAGAAGAGAAAAAGCCATCTACCACGACTCTGTTTCCACCTAACTCAGTTAAATCGTATTTTAAATCGACCCTAACGTATTGCAAATCAAGCAAAACCAGATAGATCCAAAAAATAAAATTGCATATGAACATTTCAAGCAGAAGGGGATAAATCCGCCCCGAGTATAGTTTTGTACTATTCTTTCACTGAATTTTTGTAGACTGCTGACCTGTCTTTGGGTTTGAAATGCCAAGGTCAGGTGTTATAAAAACTGTAGTGGAGATAATAGAAAGAATTATAGGGCGACAAGAGGAAATCATATTCTTTACTTGAGGTATCTGAGTCTCTGTGGACACTGTATAGGTGCAGCTCCCGAATATACGTTTCGTTAGGTGTTTACAATATTATTATTATTGGCAGTTAGTAACAAATATTATGGAAGATGATGATGCATATAGCTATTAAAGAAGCTAACCGAATCTGGAAATCTATTGTACGGCGGATGGCTTGGCTCGAAGGAAGTCCTTGTTGTTACCTGGATATGCCCTAAGACCATATTATTGCACTATATGCCTGACAGCTTGGCGTTCTGCTCCACAGTCGCATCATGGAGATTTGCGCCTGTTCCATTTAAACAATGAATCAGCGCACACTATGTGCAACGTGTCAATTCCATTTAGGGTCTGTTCTGTTCTGTTTAGGGTAACGTTAGATCGCACCGTCAGCTACAAGAAACACCTCGCAAACACTGCAAGAAAACTGATAACACGCAACAACATTATCCAAAAGCTGTGTGGGATGACATGGGGTGCCACAGCTCCAACTCTACGAACCAGTGCGCTAGCTCTTGTCTATTCGTGTGCTGAGTACCGTGCGCCTGTCTGGATTAACAGCCATTATACCAGACTAATCGACGTCCAACTAAATCACACTATGAGACTTATTACAGGCGTAGTAAAGACAACTCCAACACAATGGCTGCCTGTACTCTCTGGAATAGCCCCACCGCAGCTCCGAAGGACTGACGCCCTTCTAAGAGAGTATAACAAGATTACGGCCAACAACAAACTGCCCATCCACCGAGCAATACACAGGATCACAACTACCCCGGAAAGAGTGGGTAAAAACTTAATAGAGTCCAAACAGGCCATGAGATATGCCGACTCCCTTTACAAGTGAGGCTATGTGCAATCTCCCTTATGTGACTGTGGCGCGCCCCGCCAAACTATAAACCATATTACGAGCGACTGTGAACTGCGTGCGTTTCAGGGATCGCGAAAAGAGTTCTTCATAGCCACACTGTTGGCGCTAAAGTGGTTAAAAGAACTGGACATCAAGACCTGTAAATACCAAAGACTATGTATCTTAGTTTGTAGCTGTATATATTTTATTTTAGTTTAGGTTATTATAGTTTTTTTAATCTATTGTCATGTTTTTGAGCCATACGATAAATAAATAAATGTTTAGGGTCAACCATTCCTTTCCATGGAGCTCAAAACCAGGAAGTTCTTGACCAACAGTTAGATGATCGTTCACTTCTTCTGGGGTTTCGGTTGCCTAAATTTCTGCCCATTTAACTGCAGGGTTAAAACCAACAGACTAAATTTGAAAAGCTGTTGTAATTGGAGATTTTCTGGACGTTAATCATCGCAAGGAGAGATCAGGTATATCCTCGTGGATTGGCAGTGAAGGATTTGTTTAGATTTTTTTATAGTCTTTCAGAAAGGCATTTTCTTGACGGATGTTTGGTAGAGCTATTTGACTAGTGAGTTGGGGTTGATTTGATTCATCCCATAATAGTTCTCACAGAAGATTTTACATGGCTGTGAATCTAGGTCACTGCGAAGGTGTTGTTACATGTCAAAAGAGAATCTGACGCTCTATGTTGAGCAAAATGCTAAATGAAATAGGCTCGAAGAATCAGTATACAGAAATCACATAGTTAACATGAAGATGTCAAAAAATAGCCAACAATCTAGCAATCTCTTGAGTCTCGTGGCCTGGTTCTGAGTCAGATGGATTTCACTGCCGCCTGACTGTCTGATCAGATGTAAGCCTTCTGCTTCTTACCCTTTCTCCACCTCCTCATTGCATGCAGCAGAGAGTATTGCATATACTTCTGCTTCAACACCCTGTATATCTCTTTGCTTTACACCCTCAAACTAGGAAGTCGATGAAAAAAAGTTTGTCGGTTTCCGCTGTCAAATCAATCCTTGTCAGGAATGGCCTACATAACAAAGCCACGTCTTCCTCACACACCATACAAAGCCTACAAAGCTATAACTCAATATACAATATTGCGAGAAACTTCTACTGAACTTAGACCGTAAACTTTCGCCACACACGTTTTCCTCAATATCTTTGCACTTACCATTTTCATAAAACCTCTCACGTCTTATACTTCAGGAGAGCTATGATTCCTGCAGAAAAAATCCACTTAGCGAGAGCGTGGTTGATTCGAGTTCAATCGATTTTATTGCTTTCCTTTTACTGCTGAGAACTTTTCAGGATGCCGGGTTTCATCTTGAGTAATTCGTTTACCTTTATTATATTTGCTTTTTAAGTTAAATGAATTAGATGATAGGTTTGCTAATGCGGGATTTCTACCGGGTTATTCACGTTATTCGACACGGAGCATTATATCTAAGGTATTTAATGAAAAAATAATAATAATTTCGGATGGATAGGTATCCATTAAGTCTACATTTTAAAAATATTTTTATGTTATACAGGGTGTCCCCAAAACAAGAAATGTATCAAAGTTAGGTTTTTTCAAATAATAACACCCTGTACATTTTTGCGCATTCAGATTCCTCGCTGAATTGTAGTGTCACTTGATGCATTATACATGGGACTTAAAGCAAACCGTAAATAGGTATAGGTATAAGTGTAAATCACCATTTTCGGTATAAGTAGATGTCTGGAAAAAAATTGAATATCACAGACATTAAAAATTTAGAAGGCCGTGACTTTGCCATATTACTGACCATGAAATGTGTCACCTTAGGTCAGACGGTCAAATTTGAGTTACGTCTGTGCTTGGAGGTCGATTACTTAAGGAAACTTGAATCAGAGATAACTTGATTTTTTTAAATGGTTATGCCTAATCTTATTTATACGATTAAATGTAAAATTTGATAGCTTTTCTAATGATACTAAGCTACCAGTATCAGTCTCTGGTAGTTTTTATTCAATTTTAAATTTTCAATCAAATCGGTGTTTTTTAATTTTCCTACTTACCTAGCAGGCCATGAAATATAAAAAAAAATGGAGTCAAGTTGATTGCCTCAGTACTTCCCACACATTACGCTGATACCAGTTTATTATTTTCCCATAGCATGAAGCTTTAGTCTGAGATCCCTTGCAACCAAATAATCGACCCCCCCCCCCCAAATTGTCTTATGCCGCTAGGTCTTTGCTTCACAGGTCAATGGACAGCCTATTATCGATACTACAAACTTCTCAGTTTTACAACCCCCCACCCCCAAACCACCTCACTTTCACCCCCACCCAAAAAACTGGTAGGAAATGATCAGGAACCCCTAAAACATCTAAAAACCGAATTTGAGTTCTTTTCCTACTTTTGGTTCTTTGATTATTGCTACGCTGCCACTGACACGATTTTCAACAAACATACGCGTTTTCCTCTCTCACCACGGTAACAATATACTGTGTCAAAATTTCATTAGAATCAATTTAGTAGTGTCCACGTTACAAAATACAAAACGATTTAAACCAATAAATTCTCGTATGTATACAGTCCCTTAGTTTCCGCTAGGCAATGTTCGGATGGACCTAAAAAGGTGATTTGTGTCGCTAGATCTTCCTCCACAGGTTAGTGGACAGCTACAGGACAGAGTACAAGACATTTTTTAATTTTTCAACCCCCAACGCCCCAACCACACCAATTTCACCCTCACTCAAAAAAAAAACGCAAAAAATGATCAGGTACCTCTAAAATGCTTAAAAACGAAGTTTGAGCTGTTTTTATATTTTCAGTTTTTTTATTATTTCTGCGTCGCCACTGGCATGGTTTATAAAAACCCTACGCGTTTTCCATCTTCGCCACGGTAGTAATACTGTGTCGAAATTTCATTTAAGTCAATTCAACAGTTTCCTCGTTACACAATATAGAACGATCTAAAGCAATACTCCCGTATGTTTACATCAGAAAAAATTCTTAAGTCCTTTGCTTTTTGTATAAGGCAAGGCAATGTTCGGATAGACCTCAAACAGTTATTTATGTCGCCAGGTCTTGCTTCACAGGTCAGTGGACAGTCTATTATGAAGGCAACAAATTTTTCAATTTTACAACCCCCCCCCCCCAACCACCCCAATTTCACCCCCTCCCAAAAAAAAGTAGAAAATGATCAGGGATACCTAAAACGCCTAAAAACGAAGTTTCAGCAATATTTATTTTTTTTTTGTTTTTTGCTAATTACTCCGCCGCCTATGCACCGATTTTCAAAATTACAGGAACATTACCTACTACGACCCCACAGCATGCCGCTGCCCAAATTTCATCACAATCCATGCAGCGGTTGCTAAGACTACGAGACTAGAAAAAAGCGACAGACAGACAGACCGACAGACAGACAGACAGACAGACAGACCGACGGAAATGAGTTCGTTATGTAGACATCATACAATGCCCGAAAAGCGTGTTATCTCAAAATTTTCGCGATCACAATACTCCCCTCACCTATCGGTGTGGGAAGTAAAAACGTTCAGGTGGGGCAAAACAAGAAACTTAGAATTACGGATACAGACGATTTAGAGTAAGGGAGAAGGTCATACAAATTCCTTACAACAAACCAACCCTAACCAGAAACAACGGCGGTAATATGTCTAAGATCACCGAGAAGCTAGAGCATGACAGAAATAAATATCTTTCACAGCCTGCTGCAAAGTACCAGAGATTAAAAGTTTCCAAAACTATCAAGCGTTAACTATTAGGGCAACTCGACCCTACCCACCGACTGCCAAGAAATTACCACTTTTTTCCTAAAATCCCTATATTTGGTAATGCATTTGCAATATGAGAGCAGGTGACAGAAAGGTTCTGCCGGTGCGCCATCTGGTACCCGAAGGTAACGGCAAACCAAAGAAAATCGCTGCTAAACAGCAGGAGACTTCTTGGTGGAACGCCACGGCGCGTCCGCTTGGCCACCAGAGAGCGCGGTTTTTATATGCTGCTGCATATGAAAGTCGAAGTTGCTCTATGTCTCCGCCAGTCCACCAGTACGCAGGCAACTGTTTCACGCTCATGAGCGATCATCAGTGCGCCATAGGTCGATTGAGGGAAATAGAGAGCATCAGATTTTTCATGTCTGCCAGACATGTGAAGCATGTGAGAGCAGGCGACAGAAGGTTCTGCCGGTGCGCCATCTGGTACCCGAAGGTAACGGCAAACCAAAGAAAATCGCTGCTAAAGAGCAGCAGACTTCTTGGTGGAACGCCACGGCGCGTCCGCTTGGCCACCAGAGAGCGCGGTTCTATATGCTGCCGCATATAGGAAATATTTCCGTCAATCGACCTATGGCGCACTGATGATAGACATAGCTCCTCATCACATGACTATAAAACTAGAAATAAAAATGAACTAGATGTTCCCAAACCTGCAAAAAATGTGATGCAAAGGTTATTTTTATTTTTAGGCCCTAGATCTTATAATCTCATACCAGATTATATGAGACACGTCCAATCTATTCATTTGTTTAAATCGATGTTGAGAAATTGGATAGCTAGCATTCCCAGGTATCAGGTGCATCAGTACATTGATGTAAAAAATATATACTATGGTACTAAATAAATAAAAAAAATATACATTGTCTATACTTTCGTGTGAATGAATTTTTTTTAGCTATTTTGTGTATCTAGTCTTTTAGTAGTAGTATAGATGTTTATTCAGCATACATCAGCTATTTACAGGAAAACAGTATAATTAAAACTTAATGTCTTGATGTTTTATTATTTTTAAGTAATCTACATATTAAGATGATTTTATACAAGTTTTGAACACTTCCTCACGCACAAGGTTTTACCTTCAGTGAGTGTTCTCATATTTATTTGCCTGTGTACAAATGTTTATACCTTGTCAAATAAATATTATTATTATTAATAAGCGTGAAACAGGTGTCTGCGTACTGGTGGATTGACGGAGATATAGAGCAACCTTCGTATTTGCAATAATTTGTCATGGTTTATAGTAAAACAGGTGCTTCGGATGCAGGGATAAAATACTTCCGAATCATCGGCTTTTTAAGGAAAAAAACTTCTGCACTACTTTATCCCTACATCTGAAAAACCTCTTGTTCTAAAAGTAAAAAGCTGGGATAAGAATTACTTGCTACTGTATTTGTCACGATGTTTGTCAGGTCAAAACATTTTCTTCATCCATCTTCATTTTTATCTTCTTAGAGAAAAGCTAAGCGCGCTCTGGGTCGGACGGAACGGTGCGAACAGTACGCACCTTCGGCATTTTTTTTAGGTGACTGCGCTCACTGGGTCGGTACGGACGGAACGGACGGACGGATGGGCGGAAGGTCGGACAATAGAGACAAGCAGTCTCGTAATAGGTTTTGTGCTGTTATGTATTGTGAAAACCAAAACGATATGTTGAGTAAAGAAGAAATACTTGTAAGTCTACTATTGGTAGCAGAAGAAGAAAGGTCAAGAACTCGAGGAAAACGCAGATTTTGGATTCATACAATAAATCGCAAGAGATTAGAGCACCACCGTAATTAATTTGGGAACATCCATGCTCGCTTTGCAACCAGTATTGCTCAACTGAAACGACGGAACGTCTGTACCGAAGCACGTGCAGGCACGCGCCGAAGGGCTGATGAGTCATCGGTACGGCCGGTCGGGACGGTCGGGATGCCTATAAATCTTTCTTTCGGGATTTTATCTGTAATGTACTGGTGAGGATGGATCCCATCCTCGTCGCCATGTAATGTACTGGTGAGGATGGATGGCGAAATAAGTATTCACTGGTCACTACTAGAATACATCTTATATTTCCCGACATAGACATACCGATTACAGAGTACAGATCTCCATGTGTGTATCGAATGGATCATGATTTCCCACTGATCAGCCAATAGGAAATGTTACTAATGCTAATGCGCACAGGAGAGTGACAGGGCCGTAATACAATACATTGCATTATCGGACGGCGGAACGTTTTTGAAAAATCCTGTTCGTACCGTACCGTCCGACACAGTGCGTTCAAGGCTTAAGAGTATGTACCTAACTGTAGCTACGTTGAATAGAAAATATATAGCATATTCTGATATATTTTATTGTGTAACTAAAATTCAGCTATTGTGTATGAAGTGCCGATGGAAGAATAGAGATGTACTCACTCAGATTGCGACTTCTTGACGTCAAACTCTTGAAAAGTGAGCTGCACGATCTCGTCCGTGCTACCGACAAAAGTGTAGAGGAGACAGTCGATGTTCGCGGGATACGGTTTCGGAAAGTCCGGGCTCTTGAATGTCCCTTTCTCCTTTCCGAACGTCGTCGAGAACACGACACATTCACAACCTGCAACAGAAGAAATACGGTCACAGGGACGGACTTACAGGTTCGACCAGGCGGTGTCTCGGTTGAAATAAAATTTCGTAAAAGTTCGTGTCCCAAATAGTATTTATGCCCATAAGCAGGGCCGCCACAAGGGGGGGCAACTGGGCACTGTTGCCCCGGGCCCGGGCCCCGTAGGGGCCCGGTCTGGGCCTAAACCTTAGTGCATAGAACAGGGCTCAATCGTTCCTTTTGGTGATTCATTTCCATGGTATCGATTCCGCCGCATTGTACACAATTTATATGATAATAAATACTTGTCGCGCGATTTACTTAGTGAAGTAAACTATGTACTATACCTATTTGATTGAGTAACTTAATCTCCTAAGTTTAATTGTTTAAAAATTCCAGTTTAATTAAATACTTATAGGTACTTGCGCAAACCTCGCGACAAGCTTTTATGCTCACATAAGTTCTATATAAGTTGATAGCTGAAATTTTAAAGGAAAATTATATTTTCTTCTTTTTAGAGCATTTACATAAAAGCTTTTTTTAAAAAGTTTTTTTTTTATTTAATTTATATTTTACTTTTTAGTTATTAACATGCGTTTTCATTCTCGGCGAACCTCAACCTTTCGTTTAAGACCGATACTATAGGAAAGCATAAAAAACTTTAAAGGTCCATCATATTAGATTAAGGGTGATTTCAGAATATTTTTCTAATTATATTCTCGGCAAGTCTATGTGTATGTTATTTAACAAAACGAAGTTCATATTTTACTTCATTTGTTTTGTTAATAATCTAATTCTTTCCTGAGTAACTTTATTACAAATAACTATAATGAATTGCGAATAAACTATAATGAAGCAACATCATTTTTGTAGCAATTATTTTTTTTCTGATTTTTCGCCTAATACCCTATATAATACGTTAATCAATGCTAATACACGTTCTATATTCTTTCAAGTGCTGTTTCAATTAAACCCTTCAGTCAAGTTACACACAGAGACTCTCTTTTCCAATCAGTCTATAAAATTTGAACATCACTCATTGAATGTGTTGATTATAAAATTTAGTCAATCATTGTTTTCTGTCAGCTACTCTTAAGAATTGAGTGATTATTAATTTCTCTGAATACAGCTTCTATATGCAATTCGTACTATTCCAAGACGAAAAAATAACAAAATCCCATAACTAATAACTACTTAACGTACGTGAATACTAGTGTTTCTAGTTTTTAGTTACAGTTTCTTATATTTATTTGAGAAAATGAAGGATGAAAAACATAGTTCAGTAAAAATTTAGACAATTCAATCACTGAAACTGGGAAGCAAGTACCAATGACGTTTTGTGTGGAGAGAGGAAATGAATAGTTTTTCAACATGGTATTGGCATAGCCATGTTGTTGCCAATTCGAAGGTCACTGCCTCATCACTTGAGACAGCTATGGTATTGGGGGCCCGTGGCCAGAATCTGGTCCTGGGCCCAAACTTGTGATGTGGCGGCCCTGCCCATAAGGTCATCAAAGGATGATCAGACGTGTAATGGATAGATAAATAGATGAATAAATATTTATTTCAAAGCAATCTTGTCATCATCATAGTCACAATGTCTTAACAGACATGTTGTGAACTTGCAAAATGCATTAATTTGGAGCTAGAGTATTGCCGACAAGAATATTATCAATAGTTTTGAGAACTGTAGCTCGCCATCGGTCGCGATTTACTGCCAGTTCAGTGGCGCTCTTGATACTCATATCTAGCAGCTGTTTCGTCGTATCCACCCAGCGTGTAGGGGAACGGCCACGGCGCCGCCCACTCGGGGCGTGACCCTGAACTACAAGTTTCTCCATATTATCGCTTCTGTGAATATGTCCGAAGAATGTAAGCATTCTCATCGACACAATGGAGGATAGTCTCTTTGGATTACCGAGCTCATCCAGTATGGAAACATTAGTTCGATGGGCGGTATAAGGAATTCTCAGCATTCTCCTCCACGTCCACATTTCAAAAGCATCTATGCGAGCTCGATCTGCCTTTCTAACAGTCCAAGTTTTCGAGGCATACAAAAATATGGAGAACACAAGAGACTGAACCAGTGACATTTTGGTAGCTTTAGTGATGTTATGGTCACGCCATATTTTAGTAAGCTTTGTCATGGCCACGCGTGCCTGTTGAATGCGCCGTCGAATCTCATTCTCACGGCTACCTGAATTGTCGATCAAAGAACCGAGGTACACAAAACTTTGAACTACCTCACAACGGCCTATTGACTTTATTTCTCGATGATTGTCATGCTCTCTATCTACGATAATAACCTTGGTCTTGTTGTAGTTAATACCAAGACCATATGCTGCACTGTGTTGTTCTAAAACGTTCAATAGAGCTACTAGTGCTTCCGGAGAAGCAGCAATAAGGGTTGTATCGTCAGCAAATCTTAAGTTAGACATTTTGCTTCCGCCAATAGTTATACCGCCATTCCAGTTGTCCAATACCTGTACTCAAATACAAATTTGAAACAAGCAGAAGAAGAACGAGTATCTAAGCTAGTGTGAGTAGTCTCACATAAAATACACAAACAATAATCCTATATAACAAATTGACCTATGATATAGTTTAATATCACATCAATACCTCAATGATCGATTATTAAAAAATCTAATGTTAGCAACAAGCGGTCCTTCCTCTGCGCATGACAATTTAGGAATAATTTATTGTAAAACTTAAAACTTTAGAAATATATCTTTAGTTTCGTAAGAAATATAAACCCAGACAGGTCCGGATTTTTATATATATTTTCATCAACTAATTCTTATGGAAAAAAAGCAAATCTTAAAGAACAACTACACTCCTGTAAATTATTACATATTCCAAAGTATCTGTTAACTTCAAAATCCTTTTACTTTGTCATGTATTATTGGATTTCCAGAAGTGTTTCCAAAAAAGGGTAGCTACCTTCAATGGCTCATATCGAACTTTAAAGGACTTTGTTGTTTATTATTATCGTTATTTCAAAGCACTCGGGATAGGCAGTTATTGATAAATAACCGGTTATCCAATAACCAGTTTTAAACCGATCGTGTTAGCTGGACAGAAATACACAAATTAATTTAACATGCATATTATCATGAACCTATCTATATTTTTACAGAACAGAAACTGATTGCTTTGTTTAAAGTCATATTATTTATTTATTCCAGTACCATCTTACAGAACTGTATAGAAACTGCATTTGTTTCAAACATCATTTGAATGTTCAGCTCAAACTATATAGGTATATTATTAAGCATATTTCTAATTTTAAGAATAGTTGCGTCCAACTCAGTGCTATTTGTAATATTATGGGCCGATTTTATTAACATGCAGATTTAACAAAGAATTTAACAAAGCTTTTCTATTGGATGTTATTTAGCAAAAGCTTTCTATTGGGTATTGAGGGCTATGTTAATAGGTATCCTATAGTATTTTATCAATATTGAAAACAACTCGTCAAAGCTGGATGACACTTTTGTCAAAGATATTTTAGAAATTCATGGATCAAAATCATAGCAGGATATCAGAACAAGGCGATTGATTTCCAAATTAATGCCACATTTTCCATTACATTATAATTATTGTATAACTACTAACTGCAAACTGCGATAATTTGTGATAAAAGTAGTAGGTACCTATATCAATCACAGCAACTATCTACCTTATTTAATAATTAAAAATCCTACGTCCGTCAGTCAGGTGGATTATATGAAAATACATACTTTTATGAAGAATCAATCTTTCATTTACTGGATGCATGTTTGTTATAGATCTTCTTATAGAAGTATTCACAGGTGCATTGTACATCAAATAGGGTTATACTTACATAATTTTAATTATAAAATGGCAAGCTTTGGCGTTTTGGGGTTCTGGATAGGCAACCAGTAATGCACATACGTTTGGGAGTAGCTGTAACCTTTGAAATGTAACAAAATGCTATTTTTACCTCTTTTTACTATAAAACAAAGATATATTGCAGGTATTCATAATTATTATCGATAGTAAATTATTGTTTTATCCAAATAATGCAATGAGTGAATTTCTTGTCATTATATCATCTAATACAGCATGAAGCCAGCGATCAAATGGAAATGGAATCTGATTGGTTGAGATTAGCAATTGCTAAACTTTTGATTTAACAAGAAAATGCAATTTTTCACCGATTTGGGATGGAAAATCAGATTGGAAAAGATGCTAGATGATTTACAATGCTCGATTGTATATAAAGTATGTCATTTTTGAGCTTTTTGAGGTCTTCAAGAGAAATCAATAATTTTCAGAGAACTTTGACAGATGCTTGTTCTCTGATTGGTCAAAGTCTATGTTAAAATCTGCATGTTGAGAAAATCGGGCCTATGTGTCCCAATAGTAATTTAATCATCTTAAAAGCACAGCAACCTCGATGGCAACCGTCAAAATCACAATAAAAACCCAAATCGTTGGAGGAAGATCTCGGAGCGTTGGTCAGATAATCGAGAGAAAATAACAGGTTATTAAAATAGCAGGTTATAAAATAACTTGTAATAAAAATAACCTGTTATTTTTGCCCGTCCCTGCGAAACACCCTGTAGAATAATTCTGTTAGCAACTCGATAACTCTAGGAGTTTAAAGAACCTCGCCATTTCATACCTAGATTCACCTCTGTTCATGTCGACATCTCTAGAAAATAATGCATTACTGGGATAAGGTTTTCTATGTAAATGTATTGGGATTTGATAGAATACATTTTCTCTCGTGTTCTCTTCAGAACAGCTCCCGGAACAGATATGAGGTTGTCATCAGGCAAAAGATTGATTCCTTCAGTGGAATTTTAATTTAGTATGATCATTATACCTTGCCTAGTCGAAAGGATTCGTGCTAGAAGATATTTGATTTGGGGAAAGAGTCAGAAACAGAAATCACAATTAAAACATAGACTGCTTAATTTTTTTAGAAAGATCGATGATGACATAATTTTATCATTAGAGCTAAGAGAGTTATATAGCTTAGCTGAAGTGTAGCTAAAACCACATTCAAATATGGTAAATAAGTGCGGAGGTATTCTAATGTTGCCCACATTACGTAATTCTCTGCTATGCACATTGGAAAAGAATATTACCTTTTCTAACAAATATTTAGGTCTACCAGCTCAAATAAGCTTTTTAATAGAAACATGAAAATGGTATCTTTCCAGATTATCCAGTTTTATCCACTTTAGGTGAGAGTATTTGGACGACACGTGGTCAAACTTTCTTTAACCGTAAATGAAGCGAATACAATTGAATCAGTGAGTGGAAAAATAATACATCTCCAAAATCCCTGTTTTGAGAAAAACACAAATATATGTTTTGACTCCAAAGTTTTCATTTTACAGCAATGAAGTCTACAGAAATAATATAAAGAATGACTTCCTCTATAAGAACTTTCTGAACAGGTTCCAAATTGAGATGCATTTATTAATGTATGTCTACAAATTATATCAGCTTTAGACTGTCTCCCAAGGGGTAATATGGCAGTAAAGTCCAAAATTTCACCTTCCATGCACTTTATGACTCTTTTTAAATCAATGATTTTCTTTGCATTGATTAGTAATGGTTTCTTGTAGGCTACTTTGTAGTAAACAGTGATGACATTGGACTTAAGTAGTTTGAACATATTTATACCTAGTCCTCCAATGAAAACACTAGTGGAAACATACCCTGGTGTAGAACTATCATAGATCAACTGATTGAGAGTTGAAACTGAGGTTTCATTATTTTCTTTCACGACCAACTTACAGGTTATTACTTCCCACACCGATATGTCATTTCGAGATACGATTTTTGGGCGTTTTATGATATCTACATAACGAAAGTACATGTCACCCATTTCCGTCGGTCTGTCTGTCTGTTGGCATTTTCTAGCCTCCTAATCACAGTAACCGCTGCATGGATTGTGATGAAATTTGGGTAGCGATATACTGTAGGCCCGTAGAAAGTAATGCAGCTATAGCTTTGAAAATCGGTGCATGGGTGACGGAGCAAAAAATAAAAAAATTCAAATATTCCTTCAACTTAATTTTTAGGCGTTTTAGGAGTTCCTGATCATTATCTACGTTTTCTTTGGTGAGGATGAAATTGGGGTGGTTAGAGGGTGGGAGATTTTAACACTGAAAAATCTGTTGTATGCATAATAGACTGTTCACTGACCTGTGAAAGAAAGACCAGTATAATACACTTTTTTGCGGGCAGGCGATGATTTGGTTGCAAGGGGTGAATCTCAGACTATAGCTTCATGCTATGGGAAAGTAACATTTCGGTGTCCACTGTAATGTGTAGGAAGTACTGATTCAATCAACTTGACTTCCTTTTTTATAGTCCCTTGGCCACCAGCTTGTCGCATGTCGATTGCCGAACTCAGGCGGTAAGGATGGAAATCGGATATTGAGTGGAAAAACGATATAACAACCAGAGTTGTATCGTTCTTCCGCTCAATCCAATAACAGGTACCTTTGTTAACGCGTACACGGTGCGTTAATTATACTGTTTCTCAACTCATCAGAAAGGATGACGTTGAAATATGACTTTGGCTATCTCAGTTAAAAACTGTCAATTTTGGACTTTTGTCGACACTCACCGATTCAATTATTTTGGACGACTTAAAGACATTTCTTCGTAGCTTGATCAAGGCACGGAAAATATACAATATCGCAGTAGCATACTGGATGAGCTCGGTAGTCCAAAGAGACTATCCTCCATTGTGTCGACGAGAATGCTTACATTCTTCGGACATATTCACAGAAGCGATAATATGGAGAAACTTGTAGTTCAGGGTCATGCCTTGAGTGGGCGGCGCCGTGGCCGTTCCCCTACACGCTGGGTGGATACGGCGAAACAGTTGCCGGATATGAGTATCAAGAGCGTCACTGAACTGACAGTAAATCGTGACCGATGGCGAGCTACAGTTCTCAAAACTATTGATAATATTCGTGTCGGCAATACTCTAGCTCCGAGTCCTAGCTCTAGTCCGTTGTAGCAAATTGGCTACATGTCCTTTAAACCGAAGTTGGTGGCGAAGTTGGATATAAATATAATGATATTTGTCAATGAATATAAGAAAGGACAGGTTTTGTATTTAGTAAGCCATTCTTATGTTAATGCGAATAGATCCTTTGGCTTTCACAATCTAAACACTACTAAACAGTTGACTCTCCCCCCCTCCCCCCATGTAAATGCCATTAATCGTGGTCACGCGTGTAACTACAGGGCACAGCAGCAAGGGCTTTAGGGTGATCCAATGAGGATATCCGATGCTCAGCCCCTACGTGCTTCCGGCGCTGACCAAGATACATATTTAAGGGGTTGGAGGGGTGGAGAGCTTAAGGGGTGGTTGATTCGGGACGTCGAACGGGGTCGTGTCGAGTAGCAGTCGGCGATTAGTGGTCGGCCTTAATTAGAGACAGATAATATTTATTGCGATGTGTGATCGCACTTAAGGTCCATTCGCACAGCTGTGCGTGACAGTGCGGTGATCAAGACGAGGTTTCACCGGCTCATGACCGACTCTACACTAGGCCGGAGCCTTAGATGTGGCAACGTGGCTTAGCTGTCAAATAGTGGCCCTATAGTTTCAGAATAATTATTACATTTTATATGTATTAGAGTTCATCTTGGTTAATAAATTAAGAAAAATACCTTTTAGAACAACTACTACTACTAATACCACTTACATCTGATGTCTGGTTCATCGTAGTCAAACACTACAAAATAAAAATAAACGCAACCTGTTTCCTGCTGCCACTTCCACTTCCACTTAAATGAACACTCAATTTACTTTGTAAATTTTCACTTGAGCTAGAAAAATTCACTATTAGGTCACTTTGAAGCCATTCTTGCTGGTCTTGATTCCCTTTCACTATCAAATCTTTTCGTAGGTATGCCCCAGATGAGTTCTGTTAACTGTATTTTTTTGTGACATTTGGGAGGTCCAGAAAACATTGTAGGTACCACATTGTGCTTTAAAATAGGTCTATTCCTTTGAAATGTTTGTAAATTATTGTCTTTATTCTTATAAATATAACCAGTCCTTCCGAGGAATACCTTTCACCCACTTCTGCTTACGTCCTTTATTGGAAGCACAATTGCTAGTGCAACCTGGTACAACATGTAAACTATAAAGATAACAAGATGCCTGGAAACTGTTCGCAGGCATCTTGTTATGTTTATAGTTTCGTTTGTGCAGGTAAATAAGTAGAAACACATCAAAAATCACCTTCCACTCTTCAGTTTTTACTCTAGAAGGTTATGTTTGTGGAAGCACAATTGCTAGTGCAACCTGGTACTACACACTTTGCAGGCATCTTGTTATCTTTATAGTTTCGTTTGTGCAGGTAAATAATTAGAAACACATTAAAAATCACCTTCCAATCTTATTTTTCACTCTGGAAGGTTACACTAATGACTTAACATCAAATAAAAGCTCGGCCCCCGATTCAGTGTTGCCATATTACAATGCTCCGGCCTAGTGAGTAAAGTCGGCCATGACCGGCTGCAAACTAACAGTGATTTTTATTCATGTTAGTCACAGTAGAAGATACAAGTATTTGTAAAAGCCGCGAAGTGACTGTGATTGATCTAGATTTGTTATTAATAGAAAACCTAGAATCAACTATAAAGTCATAAATTAGCACACTTTTGTGGCATTTCTATTCAAATAAATCTAGTTTTTCTGTGACTGAACTTTCCAAAATTAATCTACCGATTTCTTCAAGCACAAAAGGAATTCAAATTCAAACAGCTAGTTTAAAGTCCCATATGTGATACTTAAAGTTAAAATAGTATTGACCAAAGAATCCAAATATGCAATATATAAGTGAGTCAGTGTCACTGTAGTTTATAGCCAAATGGAATTATTTAAATATTTTGGACGAAGAAATGGACGAACTTTGGATGCATAGAGACCCATAAAGGCTACATTCTAAAAATATTTTCATGTTATACAGGGTGTCCCAAAAACACGAACTGTATCAAAGTTATGTTTTTTAAATGGAACACCCCGTATATTATCGCATATTCGAATTTCTTTGTGAATTCTACTGTGACTTTATGTGTCATACATGGGTCTTAAAGCGAACCGTTTAGGTGTAAATCACCATTTTCGGTATAAGTAGATATCAGGAAAAAATTGAATATCGCAGAGATTATAAAATTTGGAAGGCTGTAACTCTGCCGTATTACTAAACATACAACTAAGCTTGAAAGCGTCAGCTGCGACGAGACCGTCAAAATTAAATTACGTTTATGCTTGGAGAAATCGGTCGACTAATTAAAGAAACTTCGATCAGCGATAACTTGATTTTTTCAAATAAGAATGCCTAATTTTTTTTATACGGTTGAACGTAGAATTTGATAACCTTTCTAAAGATATTAGGTTGTGAATATCAATCTCTGGTAGTTTTCGTTTAATTTTAAATTTTCAAACAAATCGACGTTTTTCAACTTTCCTACCTATAAGCAACGTAGCAGGCCATGAAATATAAACAACCACCTGTTCAGGTAGAAGAAAACAACTAACATAGCAGAAAAATACACACGAACTAGACTAAAGGGGCGAGATTATAAAAATTACTCACAACAAACAAAGTCTAACCAGAAACAACGGCGGTAACATATCTTTTTTCAAAGAGAAGCTGGAGTATGGCAGAAATGGATTTTTTCACGGCCTACTAGCTACTGCAGTGTACTAGAGATTGGCAACTTCCAAAACCATTAAAAATTTTGAAATGAAACGAAAACTACTAGATAATGTTGTAGGCAGTTTATTATTTTCATAATAAAATTTCACATTTAATGATATAAAAAAGTATGCAATTCTGTCAAACCTCAAGTCAAAAGTACCTCTGACTGGAGTTCTGGAAATTCTTCAGTACCTATTAGCAAGATCGCAGAAAATAGAGAATGAATTGAAAGTTGTTCAAATTATAAAACATAACTTAAATGGCAGAAAATTTAAATCTGATTTGTCAGTATTCCTTTTTTGCAATATTGCTAATAGATATTGAAAAATTAAAGGGCTCTATTCAGAGATATCGACTTCGACGCAAATTAGTACTTTTTTACACCATTACATATGATTGATAGTTGCGTGCTGGAGCAACAGTCGCTGGTTGTTTTTGTTTCATATCAGGGTTTTTAATTGTCTTGGAAATTTTTAACCTCTAGTAAATTGCGGTAGCCAGTAGACTGTAAGTAATATCTATTACTGCCAATATTAAATATTGATTAATAGTAAATTAGTTAATATCAAAATTACTGCTAAAATATAACAAGTTAATTGTGTTGTTGTTTTGAATTTATGTACTTACATTTTAGTGCTCAGAGCAGCTGTGGTCATAGAGAAACTAGTATGACCAAAAACTAATTTACTTTCCTGTGAAACCCTACTTTCTTGTGGCAACGAATTCCATGCATATAAATATGTACGTAAGAATATCCTAAAAGCGGCCTTTCCAAAGTTAGACGCACGAAAGGTCTCTATATACAAAGACTTATGTCCGACTATAAATAGGGATCCAGGATTTGAATCCAATTTAACCTCACCTACACAAACACGTCGATATCGAGCGGTTTTCGAAAACGTTCGTCTTGAGAAATTCATATATGGACGGTCAGCGAATAGCCTGAGGAGAAAAGTCCCAAGAAATATAGCCCAGTCATACAGTCACACAATCTAATATTCAACACGATGACTACAACGTCGCAGGTATTCAAATGGAAAGGTTAGCTAACTTCAAAGACTTGGGAGTCATATTTGGTATTAAACCAATAACTGTCAAACTAACTTTTAAGAAACGTATAATGAATGTAGTTGCATAAGCTTCAAAGCTGCTGAGCTATGTTGTGAGAAACCGGTAAAATATTCAAACGTGCGTAGCTTCTAGTTGTCTTCTATGTACCTTACTTATATTCCGAGTATATTGGAATGCGCTATATTGATCGCGCATCCTATTAATAAAAGATCAATAGGTCTTGATTGCAAGGACTCAAGCACTGACACACCCGGAAGTTTGAGAGAGAATCTGCCCGCCGGACGTTGTACCAGCTTGAGTCTTGTCATGTCATGTCCAACGGATGCAATTGCATCCACCCAAAATGTCACCATGGCCCGACCGGTTAAAACCCGTTTCTTCTTTTCTTAGCTCCAAGTTTTAATAACCTACCAGTTATTCGCATCCTTTGGCGCTTGGGATTTTCTTCACCATGCAGTGGATGGTCTTCCAACAAATTTTATGGAAAAATTCACCATGTTATCTGCGTTCAGATTTTTTGGTAGACTTCTATCGACTTCTTGCCTATTAGTGAGCCACCTCTTGAGGACTGTATGTACAGCCATGAAGAGCTGTCCGCAATGGTGGCACTAGTCATTGGTAGCTTTTCCTGTCTTTTTCAGATAGACGCAGTATGGACTAAGAGCCGCTAGAGCCTGTGACAGAAAATATTCTCCTGCTGTTGATCAGTCTTTTTATCCACTGTGCAATCTCCGTTTTTTGAGACCATACTTCCTGCCACTTCTCTATGGTTAACCGTTTGAGCTTGTGTCAGGAAATAACAGGTAGTCTTAGCCTCGCAGTTTACCCATTCTCCTATTGGTGGTATTAGTCTTTTTCTCCACTGCGAAATCTCCGTTGTTTGAGACCACATCTGCTGCCACTTCTCTATGGTTAGCCGTTAGAGCCTGTGTCAGGAAATGTTCAGGTACTTTTAGGCTTGCAGTTCACCCATTCTCCTATTGATGATATCAGTCTTTTTCTCCACTGTGCAATCTCCATTGTTTGAGACCATATCTGCTGCCACTTCGCTATGGTTCGATGTCTTCAGTCCTTCTGCCTGGCCTGTCCCCTTGTGAGACGTAAATGTCTCCTCTCTCTTCAGGCAGCATATGTAAGGACGGCGTCCCTGTCATCACTTTTTTTTTATGGTCGGCCTCCCGCAAAGGCTGAAAGCCTATGGCGCTGTAGGAGCGCTGCGAGAGGACAAATGTCTGTTCACGTTAGATTTGAAACGCTGCAGGTTGTAGCCGTCGGGAAATAAATTCCCCGGCAGCTAATTCCACAGCGTCGAAGTTCTCCAAAAGAAGGAATGCTGAAGGAGACTGGTTCGGGGAGTAAGGACCTAGACCTGGTAAGGATGAGCTCGCAGAGCTTCTCTAGTATTCCTGGTTCGGACGGCCTTTGGTGTTATTATCTGGGAGAGCTCACTCGAACATCTTCCGTGATAGAATCTGTACAACAGACATAGGTCAGCCACCCTCCTTCGATGTTCCAGGCTGTGGAGGTCCTTTGTGAGGTTAGGCGTATCAATTAATCTAATTGTTCTTTTCTGGATAGTGTCCAGAAGCTTTAGAGAGTGCTTCGGAGCGAAGGATTTACTAGATACTGTGCGGTAGGCACTGGTTACCCTTCCTTTGCAGTCTGTCCAGCTCTTACTGAAGTTTTTTACTTTTGAATGTTATATGCTATACTGACGCTCCGTGAAGTACAATTGACTAAACCATTCAGTTGAGGGGTGCTCTTTCCCTACTGCTGGCTCCTCCAATATTCGTCATCATCCTTGGAAGCATTGCTATTCTAGCTTGTGCCTTCTTATATAGCCTCCCAAGTACCTCACGGATTTACTGGGGACTACCCTTCTGCATCTAAGCTGGAAATTCACCTTCCACTCCTTTATTCTGTAGCCTCGTAGTATCGCTACATTAGTCTTTTCTAGAGCTAAATCTAGGTCATGATCCCTGATCCAGTCGTCAATCTTCTGCAAGGCCTGTTTTTTTTATAACTGAACAAACCACGTAGGCAGAGCCTAATTACCAGAGTACCGCCGCTGATGTGCAAGGGTTATGTTGGGCGAAGTTTGTTAACCTTGTATGAGAGGAATACCTCGTCCTTAACTGTTGCGGCTGAGGATAAGTCATCTGCGAAGCTTATCGTTCTAATAATACCAGGCAGCGGTAATTTCAATATCCTATCGTACAGGATGTTCCAGAGATTGCGACCTAATGCCGACAGTTGTGGATCTGGACTCTTGTGATGATATTACCGGTTTTACTGTACTATAACCGTAAGAAGCTGACTAGCCTGTGGAAGTTGTTTCCGAAAATACCCCGTCGGAAGAATAAAAAGCGGCTTCATAAGACGTTCCCCGGGATATTGAGAAAGTTGAACTAATCGCCTCCAAGTTGCTACCACCCTCTACTCCCATCCCTCAAGGATTAATACCCTACATAGGTTTACAGGATTATATCAGGCTACCAGTAGGAAGAACATTCGAAAGATAGAGCTTAAGATTTGTGATGAGGTAGAGATTAAAGGAAAGCGGCTTAAGTCCATCCCAGCATATTCTACAGGCGAAATTGCTATCGAGAAGGTTGACTTGGTATTCAGATTCTAGAGTTTTGAAGTTCAATTTTGTTTTTTACGTACCTATATGACCTTTGATTTTTCAAGGTAAAATTAATCGGTCCCTACTATCCCTAAAACGAGACTGGGATTTTCAGTTTGTTAGGAGATAGGACTTAGAAAGATGGGCTTTGGATTTGTGGTGTGGTAAATATTACAGAAAGAGACTCAAGTGATGTACTTGATTGAATATACAGGTATTATATTTAAAAAAAAATCATCATATACAACGAAATATAAGTGAGTCAGTGTCAGTGTAGTTTATAGCCAAAGCAACTATAAAATCCTGATTTAGCACATTTTTTGTGCCCTTCCATCCAAAAAAATCTAGTTTTTCTGCGATTAGTCTCCAAGCACGAAATGTGTGAAATATGTGTATGAAATATGTGATTCATAAAGTTAAACTAGAATTGACCAAGAAATCCAAATATGCAGTAATGTACGGCTATTCTATTTAAAAAAATGTAACTTTGGTATGAATCACCCTATATAAGGGTTGACATGGTATTTAGATTCTAGAGTCTTAAAGATCAATTTTGTTTTTTACCTTCCTATAAGGCTTGCTTTGATTTTTTATTAAAAATTATCGGTATCTCCCTACCATTTCTAAAAATAAAGTCTTAACTTCAGTTTGTTCGGAGTAAGGACATAGGGCTTAGGACTGGTGGGGTGGTAAATATTACAAAAAGGGACCCAAGAAATGTACTTATTTTTTTTATAAACATGGAGAACAGAGAACCAAAGTTGCTCTAGAATTGGCGCCAAAGAATAAAAATATGCAATAATATACAGCTATTCTATTTAAAAAATATCATCACCCTGTATTATAAACAACGAAATATAAGTGAGTCAGTGTCAGTGTATAAAAACTACTACAAAAATGTAATTTAGCATATTTTCTGTGCATTCTCATTTAAAAAAAAATCTAGTTCTTCTGTGATTAATCTCCAAGCACAGAAGGAATTCAAATCAAAAAAGTTTGTTTTAAATCTAATATGTGATACATAAACTTAAACTAGAATTGACCAAAAAATCCAAATATGCAATAATATAAGGCTATTCTATTTAAAAAATGCAACTTTGGCACCAATCACCCTATATAAGTGTTGACTTGATATTTAGATTCTAGAGTCTTAAAGCTCAATTTTGTTTATTACCTCCATAACACTTGCTTCGGTTTTTTATTAAAAATGATCGGTATCTCCCTATCATTCCTAAAAATAAAGTCTTTACTTCAGTTTGTTCGGAGTAAGGACATAGAAATATAGGCTTAGGATTGGTGGTGTGGTAAATATTACAGAAAGAGACTTAAGAGATATACTTAATTTTTTTATAAATATGGAGAACAGAGAACCAAAGTTACACTAGAATTCGCCAAATAATAAAAATATGCAATAATATACAGCTGTTCTATTTAAAAAATGTCATCACCATGTATTATAAACAACGAAATATAAGTGAGTCAGTGTCAGTGTATAAAAACTACTATAAAATCGTAATTTAGCATATTTTCTGTGCGTTCCCCTTTAAAGAAATCTAGTTTTTCTGTGATTAATCTCCAAGCACAGAAGGAATCCAAATTAAGAACGTTTGTTTTAACTCTCGTATGTGATAACATAAAGTTAGACTAGAATTGACCAAGAAATCCAAATATGCAATAATGTACAGCTATTCAATTGAAAAATGTAACTTTGGTATGAATTATCCTATATAAGGGTTCACTTGGTATTTAGATTCTATAGATTAAAGCTCAATTTTGTTTTTTACCTACCTATATGACTTGCTTCGATTTTTTATTAAAATTGATCGGTCTCTACCATTCCTAAAAGTAAAGTCTTTATTTCCGTTTGCTCAGAGTAAGATACGCCTGGGATTGGTGGTGTGGTGAATATTATAGAAAGAGACTTAAGTGATATAGGTGCTTGATTTTTTTTATAAATGTGGAGAACACAAAACCATCTAATGGGTCATGGCCACCTCAACGTCTCTCCTTCATTTCAGTCGTCTAAATGCAAGGCCCGACAAGTCACAAATTTTTCAAAATAGAGTTTTATATACCATTTTGTTCATTATTTGAAGCGCTACCATTTTCTACATTTTTCGCTTACAAAACCCGACATTAGACATGAGATATTTGGCTAAGAAAACTAGACTTAGGTGCAAACATCGACAAGTCCAAGCAGTGTTATTAGCAGTATTATTTCAAACACCGACATGTCCACAGGAGCCAATACGGACAACGGGAGCATGTCACATGTCGATCACACGAGGTGTTCTGACCGTTGTGTGTTTTTGTTTTATCCAGTCGCTGAAAATACGTTGTGGTGAATTCATGTGCTTTTCAGTTTCCTGAGAGAATGAGATTAATTTATGCTGTATTGATAAATTATTGATAAAAATAACCATGTTTTTTGAAAAATGCTTTGGATGCGGATTTTGGAGAGCCTACTTCAACAGAAGCTAGGTCCACATTAATGATCGAAGCTAATTGTGAAAATGCATTTGCTAGTTCTGAAGAATTTTGTTTGTCAGACAGTTTAGATTTTGACGTTTAAACCTTGTAACCCTTGAAATGTATCCTTTCTAATGTCTAGCTTTATGTTTATAGTTTCTGTCATTGAGCACAGTGTTTGATTAGATTCCTTTATATTCAGTAAAATAATCCAAATTGATAAGTGTTTCATTTATTTTGATCCGATTCCACAAAAATAGTAGTCAAAACACGACATGTCACAGTTCCTAACATGCAAAACCCGACGTGTCCAAATTTAAAAGTCATATTTTAGAAAAACTATATGTCCTAGATTTTGGGGCGTTGAGACTTAACATCCTAAAACATCGTATATTATCATACTCTAGATTTAGTATTATTTTCGCTCATAATAAGACTTTGATCTGTTTTTCTCGATCACTGTCAAATTTGTTACCGTGGACTTGTCGGGTTTTGCATTTAGACGACTGATTTCTCTATTACCTTTTATCGAACTGGAGTGCCAAACATACCTTTGCAGTTATGAAGAAGTAGTCACGCAGATATCGGCATATGAAGTTGCGGCAAGAAATGTACTGATTGTTGGCATTTCATGCAGTTAAGTAGCAGCCTTCGTGGCATGCACTTCTGTGAATACATATAGCTACTTAGCACAAATTGGATTTTTCCTGTTTTTGATGGAATTCTAGCTACAGATACGATCTGTTTCTCCTGTTGTTCTGCCTTCCGCTGAGTACAATGGCAAGACGCAAATGTAAAGAAGTTGTGAAAAATCATATTTGTGGGGTGTTCGGGATTTGCATATATATTCTTACCCTATTCTTCTGACTGCATCTGATAAACCCTTTCACGTATGGTATAATAAGCAAACGCCTGTGTTTTTCAGGACCTATATTTCTACTGTACAGGCTGTCCAATTTTGGGCACTTTTACGGGGTATCTCGGTTATTTTTGAAGATAGCGAGTTGCGGTTTTCGCGACAGTGTGCTACTTTTTTGTGAAAATAAAGATGCCATTAACAAAATTATCATGGCCTTCTTGGTTTTTGATATATAGGGTGAAATCGAAAACTATTGATTTTGGGACCGCCCTCGTATCTCGGTTGTCTTTTATCCTATTGAGAAGTATTTTTTCTTGCTATAACCATTTTTCAGTTATGAAGCGAACATGTATTTTTTTAAATGGAACATCCTGTATATTATTTTTGAACTCAATTAATTAGTATTGAGTTATTTTGAAAATTGTGCTCGAAATTAGATTTTTTCATTTTTTATTTTATTTGTAGCAGTAGGCCATGGTTAATCAAGTATAAATAATAAGCATCTAAGCAGTTATTACTCTATACGAGACTTCCTACCCAAATTCGAAAAAAACACAACCAAAATACCTTTTTTTAAATAATAATATCTCATTGAAATGATGATTCTGTTATTATAATATTGAGTAGATAGTGGGCTATGACTCATCTATTAAAAACAAAAAGCAAATATGTAAAAATTTTTCGAGAGAGAGTTTCTATTTACATTTTTATTAAATATAGCTTTGTTCTTTCTGTGTCTTTATTTTAATTATTGTCAATTTTTCATCAGCTTAAATACTCAGAGAGACAGCAACCGTTTTGAGATATTTGCTCGTCTAAAAATAAATATAGTTAGGGACGGATCCTTTATTCAACCTCGTCCTAAAACTTATTTTAAGGAGAATAGGGAGCAAAGGGAAACAAACGTATTAGGTTACATAGAAGCAACGCATTCATCATCTTGTAAGTACAGAGAAGAAGCTGTAGGGGTACAAAAATCAACTGCAGAAATAATTCTGAAAAAATACATTTACCATCTATACAAGTTTAAGATACTTCAACATTTGCACAGGATCCAAGTTTGGGAATATTTAATCGCCATAACATGAAGGAGACCAATAATTAATAATTTTTTTAAATGCCATTAAAAAATAAGAAATTGTGCCAGATTTGCATTCCAGAAAGTAGTCTCCAACTTGAACCAACATCTCTAAAAGCTCCTCGATGTTTTTAGTTTTTATTTTGATTCAAATTCAAAATTAATAATGTGTTGATATTCCTCAGACATAATGTTTGGTTTTAAGTAATGTAATAATGGACTAAGTAATATTTATTGAACATTTTCGCAAATAGTAATTAATAGCGTATAAAATACAATTAAATAATTGAGTTTAAAGGTATTGAGTATCTTGTATGTGAATAATTGTTTACTTGGATATTGTTTTCATAGATTAGTCATGGACTACTGCTACAAATAAAGTAATAAATGAGAAAATCAAACTTTGAGCGTAATTTTCAAAATAAATTAATATTAGTATATATTTTTGAAAAGCCTGAATTATTTCCGATTGACTACAAAAATAATATACAGGGTGTTCTATTTAAAAATATATATGTTTGCTTCATAACTGGCAAATGGTTAGAGCAAGAAAAAATCAAACTACACCACTGGATTCTACATAGAAAATTCTATAAGACTCTCTTTAAACTTTTCAATAAGATAAAAGACAACCGAGTTACGAATTTTGATGACGGCATTTTTAGTTTCACAAAAAAGTAGCAGACTGTCGCGAAAACCGCAGCTCTCTATCTTCAAAAATAACCGAGATACCCCGTAAAAGTGCCCAAAATGGGACACCCTGTACTTGTACTGTTGCTTCTACTAGCTTCGTGAAAAAGTTATGTTCTTTGACACATATTCTCTAATGTGACGTAGTTCTTCTTCCAGTCCCTGTTGAAAGAAATATGTTCGACAGTTCACCTGAAAATGATTGTTAGACAATGGAAGTCCAAAACAGACCTCTTGAAGGTATACAAAATGTTCGAGCCTTCTCAGCTTCTGAAATATCAAGTTCTGTTGTGAGTTATTTCTCAGACATTAAACCCCACATTACGAATCCCACTCCTAGGTGCATTTTTTGGTACGGGTAGATAAAGAAGCCCCTGAATTATTTCCTAACGGTTGGTTGAGAAATGGGAGGAATAAATTGTAAAATTGAAATTCTAGCCAGGCCTGAAAGAGATGCCTGTTCTACAAAGTTGAAATTATGATATAGCGTTACTCGTAAACGGAAGTTGGATGTTTTCCAGTTATGATGAAACGACGATTACGAATTTCTCTTTCCCTTATTGCTCCTCTGCGTTTAAATAGCAATTCCGGAGAGGGAAGACACTGCATTCGCCTAACTTTCCGGATCCAGTTGAGCAGCTTCTCCGGGTTTCACAGAGGCAGTAGAGACACTTTTTCTGGCTCGGTTATCCAGGACCGTATTGCTTAAAGTAACGTTAAATTGTTTTTTGGTCAGCCTCCCGCAAAGGCTGAAAGCTTATGGCACTGTAGAAGCGTTGCGAGAGGATAAGTGTTGGTGTACGTTATATTTAACGCTGTGGGTTGTAGCCGTCGAGAAACAAATTGAATGGCAGCTCATTCCACAGCGTCGAAGTTCTCCGAAAGAGGAAATGCTGGAGGAGACTGGTTCGGGGAGCAGGGACTTCGACCTGGTAAGAATGAGCTCGCAGAGCCTCTCTAGAGTTCCTCGCTTGGTGGGCCTTTGGTGTTAATATCTGTGGGAGCTCACTCGAACATCTTTCGTGATAGAATCTGTAAAACAACCCTTCTTCGATGTTCCAGGCTGTGGAGGTCTTTGGTGAGGTAAGACGTATCGATTAGTCTAATTGCTCTTTTCTGGATAGTGTCCAGAAGCTTTAGAAAGTTCTTCAGCGTGCATCTCTATACATGGGAGCAATATTCCAGCGATGGTCGGATCTGTGCCTTGTAGAGCAGCAGTAGTTGCTCAGGCGTGTACAGCTCCCTGCAGCGGAGCAAAACTCCAAGCTTCTGGGATGCCGTTTTAGCAATACCAAAATTTACGGAATACATATAAGTTGGATCACTCTCCGTCGGCACTTTGAAGAACTCACATGAAAGCGATGCCGGGGCCGCACGCGCCAGTTAGTTTTTGCGTTGGTTTTTGCTCAAGTACGAGGGTCTTTAAGCGCGAACTTGCTAACGCCTGGATTGTACGTATATACGAGGGTCATTGAAAAACTATGTATTGACAGCCGATTTAGACATACAAATACAAATATAATGTTTATTTTGCTAATGCACTAAGTTACATAAATGGATATCAAAAATAAAGCCTAGTAAAACTATTACTAATGAATCTCAAATGATTTCACATATTGTAGCTATTTCGTAGATAAGTAGAAGCTGATGGTTCAAAGGTGCTGTAGTATTTTCACCTTAATGTTTTGTTTATTTGGCTTATTTTTGAGATCACAGTTTATAAATTTTATGGTATAGTATATACGAACTCGAATGTACAATTTTTATGGATAATCATGTGGAAATGCTTTACAAGAATGTGAATAAATTATTTTTGCTTTTCACTGCCATTCCAATTGCTACTGTAGAAACTAAATTGTTAAAGTTATCAATAAAATTACTTTCGAGCTCTAAAATATAATTTCCTATGTCACTGGGTGGTATGGTAAGATCACCGAATGTCTCACTATACGCTTTTAGCGTGCTACAATCCTTTTAGTACCTGTAGCTCTTGAACTAATCACTTTAGACCTCAAGTGTGCTAGTTTATTGGAATTGTTTTATCGGGAGGAACACAGGCACAAATATACAGGGTGTCCCATTAATAATTTTAAATCGAATGTTACGTGACCAAAAACAAATATCTCATTGGGTAGTACAACGACAAAAAGAGACACAACATCTGCTCTAATTTACATGCACAAAATTATAGTTCTCTACTACTGCCCAGGTCCGACATATTTCTTGTCTTAATCTTCGTGGGATACCCTGTATTTATATCCCTTACATTTCACGGTTTACCACAAAATAAGGATGGATCTGATTATCATTCTCCATCCGTTAATAAATTTAAATTGATTGGTAATATATTTTCTCGTGAAATTGATTACTCTCAAACTTCTAAAAAGATTATCCATTTCCTGCAAAAAAATCCTATCAAATTGCACATTTGATCGTATAAAAAAATTATGCATTCCCATTTGAAAAAATCAAGTTACCTTTGATTGAAGTTTCCTTAATTGATCTACCGATTTCTCCAAGTACAAATGTAATTCGAACTCGACCGTCTAACATAAGCTGGCACATTTCATGCTTAGTAACACGGCAAAGTCACAGCCCTCTAAGATTTATAATAGCTGCGATATTCAATTTTTTTTGTGACATCTACCTATACCCAAAATTGTGATTTGCACCTAAATGGTTCGCTTAAAGTACCATGTGTGATACATAAAGTCACACTAAAATGCACCCAGGAGTCTAAATATGCAATAATATACAGGGTGTTCCATTTAAAAAAACACAACTTTGATATGTCACGCTTTTATTAGACACCCTGTATAAAAGTCATTATTTTTAAAATGTAGCTCAACTCGACCTACAGACACCTGCAAAGTCGATTTTTCGAAAAGTGGTATCGTTTGGTTACAAGAGTCCGAGGCGTTGAGCTTGACTCACCCTGTATAGGATGCATTCCTTCCTTGCTCTTCAAAAGAAATCACCTACTTTGACGATCATGTCAATATATACGCATGGAAAGTAAAATTTTCTTGTGCTCTTCTTAATTTGGTCTCTAACAACCTTAGTATGTATATTCTAAAAAAAATCGCTTAAGATTTAGAGTATGATTTCTGGTTAAACTGAAAATGTCGAGAAATATATAGTTTATGAAGTTGTTTTGAAGTTTATATCATTTTCATGACATTTAACATCTCATGAGTTTTTTTAAAGTGTGAAGTGATTTGCAAAAAGCATTTAGGAATGATAATGAAGATAAGTGTTTCAGATAATTAAGAAAAAAAAAAGGTTATATTGCTATATCCTCTAACCATTTTTGCTTGATACGTCTCTGTAGCGTAACTTCATACTTTGAATAAATGAGTATAACTTTTAAGTGTGCGAATTTATATTCACAGAAAACGTATTATTGTTGGAACACTTCAGTATTATGCTCTCCATCCCTTTGATACTCGCTTTTTGATTGTAATCTAGATGTTGTTTAGGATAACCCGAAGTTCACTTAAGTGACTCATATAGATTATAGAGATAGTAGAGAGGGTAGCAACACACTATCTACTCTACAGACGTGGACAGGCGTCAACCAAACTGCAACTATTATTGAGCCTTCAAATCGTAAATAAAAAATCAGTGCTGTTGATTTTTTAACACAATGTACTCGAACGTCCATTGTGAAGCCATCTCTCAGTTGCATCGTCAAACTACAGTTCAAAACTGCCCAACTTTCCTCTGACTTCCGTCGGTATGAATTATTTAGCTGGAAGCGCACTCACAGAACCACAGACACAGATAAAAATTTATTTTTACGAAGCTCATGTGGGATTACCGCATAAAGTCTGCAGCCAGATATACGAACCGATGGGACGTACTTTATGAGCAGAAGAGCTAAATGGGCGAATCAATAAGGTCGTCCAGTCAGTGTAGACACATGTCGGGAGTAAGGCGAGTTATGTGCAGTGAAATTGATGGCACGGAGATTGATAATGTTACAAAGCAGTTTCATTGGTACTAATCAAGGTACTTTAGAAAGACAATTGAGCGAGGACCTATAGACTCAGCATCAGCCCCATAGTTTCGTGTGCTTCACTGACGAAGTTGTCAGATCAACACACTTGAAAGGTCATATATAAAATATGAGTCCGTATAGGACCTGTGCTTTTCAATTTATTTGTGATCGATTCTGCTCATTTTTTGTCAAGACGGAATTTGTGGTGTTTGTAGATGACCTAAAGTTATTTGGAACAGTTGAGGACAGAAAAGACACAGAGCTTCTAGAAACTGATTTATCCAATCTAACTTGTTGGTGTGATATGAATATGTTACACCTAAATATTAATAAATGTAGTTGTATCACTTTCACAGAGTCTAGTAGGCCAGTACAATATGCATACACACAGAAAAATCTGTCGTTTTGTCAAAGACTTACGCTTGGATTCAGTGGGACGTTACACTCAGCATTCCTCAAATACAGCGACGTTTTCTCCAATAGGAAGTGTATAGTTGGCAGCGAATTATATCGTATTGTCGATTCAACTACAAGATGTCATTGAATTCCAATGAATGATTCACTCGCAGCCTGTCGTTGAATCGAGTCTGTGTTTGGTAATTGATTCTAAACTACTTTCTTTTCCTTGGACCAACAGACTTTATTGCGAGGACAGCTGATTGATTCGTTTGGATGTTTAATGGTGTGATTTTGTGTGAAGTTATAAGGAGCATGATATAAGAATTAGACATAAGCCTGCACCAGTTGTTGCATTATTACCTGAAATGTAACTGTCTGACTAATCTAAATATCTACATTCAAATGTGGATGTTAGCCCTTCTAATTCCCAATTTCTCAGTAGGTCCTCCATTTAATATATAACTGGATACATTTATACCACACAATTGCTCATGCAAAACCACGAGATGACACAACACGGCTAACACCGAAACAACACAACGGAACAACTTCGTCCATGTTGACGAGTTCGCGGCGATAGTAGCACTGAGATCATCCCCCTGTTCTTTATTCTTACCTTCATTGAATCGGGACATCGGTCCCGCCGAATACTGATTATAGTTGAGCGAATGACAAGGGCCATTGAAACAAAATTAATTTTTATCAGATAAATTACCATGAACTGCTGTTGCAGTAATAATTTTTGTACATTGAATAGATTGTATGCTTTGCTTAAATGAAACATAGACTAAATTTCGATAACAAGAGGATGTTTTGATTGCATTATATGTCAATACTGGTTCTACATATCGTTAGGACGAATGTAAATTTATTTTGAATTTATTGGCGTACCTGTAATTACTTCGAATATGAAGATTGAATTCCTTCAATGACATGGATTTGAAACAACTGTAAATATATTTAAAGTGATGGAAAAATATCCAAATACTAACAATTAATCGGAAACTCAACAGTATTTTTTCTGTGTATAACATCAAAAACATAAATTTGGACAAACGAAATCACGTGAAGGTTTTGGGGATGACGAAAATTTGAATTTTAAGGAGCACATAAATGATGTAGCAAAGTCCTACAAAATGTTAGGATTTATTTAAAGATCAGCTTGCGATCTCACCGTAAGGTCCAGGAAATCACTTTTCTGTTCTCTAGTGAGACAGTGTTGGAGTACAACTCAGATATTTGGTGTCAAACATATCATCAGGAAATATTGCTGATTTGAAGTTTTTCCATAAGTTATTTAATTGGCATGCTCGACTGCCCAGATTTATTAAAGCTCGTTAATTTTAATTTGAATAGGACGACTAGGGTATTGTAGATTTTTTGTGAGCGAGGTCGGACTACTAATCGTAGTAGAAATGACCCTTCAACAAGGATGATCCGATTATATTAAACACGGGCTTGTTTAGCAGCTTACTATATATTTTACAATCTCGTTTGGATATATTTTACAATCTCGTTTGGAAGGTTTTATTGGCTGGCAAATTTCTCAGGCGCAGGCAGGCTTCGTGAAAGGACGCGGTACGCGTGAACAGATCTTAAACGTAAGACAAATTATTGAAAAAGCCAGAGAGCATTATTTTCCAGTTTTTATCTGCTTTCAAATTATTGAAAAAGCCAGAAAGCGTTATTTTCCAGTTTTTATTTGCTTTGTGGACTATTCTAAGGCGTTTGATAGAGTAAATCTCTATGGGAGTTCTTTATCACCTAGTATTTCTCATACAGCAACTCTACGAATCCAATTCGGCTCATGTAGGAATTGATGGTAACCTGTCTAGTCCAACTGCAACCAGAAAAGGAGCTCGTCAGGGATGTGTATTATCTCTGATGTTATTTCGCATTTACTATAAATTTGTGATGAGACAGGTATAAGACAACTGGAATGGCGGTATAACTATTGGCGAAAGCAAAATATCCAACTTAAGATTTGCTGACGATACAACCCTTATTGCAGCTTCTCAGGAACGACTAGTAACTCTATTAAACATCTTAGAACAACATAGTGCAGCGCATGGTCTTGGTCCTAACTACAATAAGACCAAGGTTATGATCGTAGATTGCGAGCATGATAATCATCGAGAAACAAAGTCAATAGGCCGTTGTGAAGTAGTTCAAAGTTTTGTTTACCTCGGTTCTTTGATCGACAATTCGGGTAGCTGTGAAAATGAGACTCGACAGCGCATTGAACAGGCACGTGTGGCCATGACAAAGCTTACTAAAATATGGGTGAACATAACATCACTAGAGCTACAAAAATGTCGCTGGTGCAGTATCTTGTGTTCTCCATATTTTTGTATGCCTCGGAGACTTGGATTGTTAAAAAGGCAGATCGAGCTCGCATAGATGCTTTAGATATGTGGACATGGAGGAGAATGCTGAGAGTTCCTAATGCCGCCCATCGAACTAACGTTTCCATGCTGGATGAGCTCGGTAATCCAAAAAGACTATCCTCCATTGTGTCGACGAGAATGCTTACATTCTTTGGACATATACACAGAAGCGATAATATGGAGAAACTTGTAGTTCAGGGTCATGCCCCGAGTGGGCGGCGCCGTGGCCGTCCCCCTACACGCTGAGTGGATACGACGCAACAGTTGCTGGATATGAGTATCAAGAGCGGCACTAAACTGAAAGTAAATCGCGAACGATGGCGAGCTACATTTCTCAAAACTATTGATAATATTAGTGCGGGCAATACTCTAGCTCCGACTTAATGCATTTCACGAGTTCACAACATGTCTGTTAAGACATTGTGACTATGATGATGATATTTAGCGTAAACTCATCTTCAGATACAATCCTCATTATTTTAGTATACCAGAAAGTCGATGCCAGAGACAATGGATCTGAGCCGGACGGTTATCAAAGAGAATACATGTAATAAAATTGAGCGTTCATCAGCGAAACGTCCATATGGAAACATATGTGAGCCATTTATATTCCTGGAAAGCCTAATCCCAACATTTATTGTCTTCCTAAGGGACACGTAAACCATGGAGGATTTATTTCACTTTGATTTTCTGTTTTGGCAGAATCGGCGGTTTTTTCGCAGGCCCGCTTTTTAGGCAATTTGTTCATCGCGGGAGCTTTTTGTTACTCGGCTTCGAATATAAATGTAATTAATGTATGTTCGATAAATCTGGATCCACGTATCTCTTTAAAAAGTGACTTCGGGCATAATAAAAGAACGAAATAAACAAATAACACGTCAAATCAGTGACGGCTGGTGAGGTAGTGCCACAGTGCCATGGCACTACCTTAATTTTCGACAAAACCACAGTATATCCAATTATACAGTAGCGCAGCTCCCTAGAAATCATGCAGACAATTTGTCTCCGAAAAACTTGCCTCTCATAACCCCACGTCGGCTCCTCAGCACGAGGCGCAAGTATTACCGTTTACGTTTTGAGCACAGGGTCGGCTTAGCAATAATTGAGTGAAGAAGCGTAATTATTATGTTGCAATAAGTTTAATGGACGCGATATGTCTCGTAAATAGAATAAATTTTGAGAGCAGTGTGGTAATGTGATATTCTTCATCGAGGTTAGGCAGTTGTCTTTGGAATTCTGAATTACAATTTGTAAGTTATATCCATGCATTCGCATCTATTGTACGTGACAGTGTTTTGTACTGATTCTTCTAATTCATCATGGATTCTTTGCATATAAATGGGGTGTAAACATTTTTTTTTTAGAAGCAAAACCAGAAATAGTCGGTGTATGAAAGAAAATTGTTAACTCCGAGAAAATAGGTGGCTTTATTGTTTGTAAGTAAATCACAAAAATGCGAGATTTATTCAACTTTATTTTATCTTATCTTACTTAAAGTTAAACATTTAAATAAATAATATAAAAACTTTATGATATCTTATATAATTCAAATATGGGTATATGTAACGACGTAGCGTTCAAAATAACATTTATGTCTAGTTATCCCACAGCCTTTGAATTTATCTTCATCAATCATCGTAGAAAAACGTTTGAGGTATGAAAACGTGGTAAACAGCAAAACCGATGAAAACTTGTTAGGTGTATATAAAGAATAATAATCAGTATGTTTATTACATTAAAAAAAATGCAAAACTGTTTTCTATTTAGTTTACCAAGACTACCTCTCCTTCGGTATTATGTATATTACATGTGAATAGACATATTGAAGAAAAGAATCCATATTTATAGAGTAAAATGATATATTTTTGAAACTAGCATGTTGATTCTTTTTATTGCGAACATTCTATTTGAGCATCCATTAAAATGGACTTCACTTCCTGCTTAAAATTTTATAATGTTGGAATGCATATCACATTCATTTTGTTATATGTCATGAAAGATCTTTTGAACGTTGTGGTGTTGTGAGGAAACAGTGAGAAATTATCATTCTGACTTTAGGCTGATAATTAAAGAACGACTTTCCGTAACGTCCAACTCTTCTAAAAAACTGAAAAAAAAAACGCACAGCTACCCTAATAGCCGCCAGACTTTGTTAGAGACAAATGGAGCTATGCTATCACACTTTAATATTATTAGGTAATGAAGGAGCATAGTAAACATTGGAGGAATCGCATACCTGGCAGAATCTTGAAGAAGCTTAAAAAACTATAGTCATAGTTTTTGGAAATGTTAATACCTACAGCCTACAGCGACGCAACATTTGACTTCACGCGTCCCGATATCCAAATCAGCGTATCACCAAATTCCTTAATCCGGTTCTGTCAAATACACTGCCTTCACTCTCATAGACTGAACATGACTCAGGCGATCGCCGTGATAAAGCATCCTGCGAACGATGCGCGGGATGCTATGCGCGAATCATCAAAATTCTGGAGAGTTGCGCTACTGTATAATTGGATGTACTGTGACAAAACCATATTTATCTATCTCTCTATGTCAGTTTCCAACGACTTTTTCTCTTTTATATGAAATGGCAATAGCGGCTCAGCGTATAAATGCTTGCACCAGGCAACAGGTGGCATCGTCGCAACTCACATGATGCGAGCTGACGACGCGACGCGACGAAACGGCGAGATGGCAACAGCCTGCCGTGCCGTTTCTTCTAAGACACAAGCAGAGTGGGAGAAGTCTTATCATAAACGCTTACGAGTGACAGAGAACGCTATGCTGGACGTTTGGATAGATTTTAAATACGAAAATCCGAAATAGATCCTGCCAGGCACATTACCCATATTTCCATTCATGGTTCACTATTTTTGTTTCAGCAGTTTCGATTTGTTTATGTTGTTGATGCTGATGTCGGCTTTTCTCGTTAAAGGTTTGAAATTTTGATCTTATTAGTTTGAGTGAGTTATGCGCTGTTTTCGGATCGGTATCTCTTTTGTGTTTAATTAAAATATATCGTTGGAGCGAAAATGAATAAAATTGACGCACTAATAAACTCATTTAGTAATTTTCCGCTGGAAGAAAAATTGAAAAACTTATTGGTAGTGGACAGGAATCGTGTTGTCGTGAATTTAATAAAATTATTTATGATAAAAGCAATTGGATAAGTGACTGCGAAGAAGTTAACAAACTGTTTCGTTTTGTGTGTGTTCTATTTGGAGACCATGACACTTGGGCGAAAATAGGCACGGATGATCTTATTCATTTATGGGAGAAAATGAAGACCCACTAAAATCTAAAATGCATATGAATAATGTTTTCAGTTTATCGATGCTTGGTAAGTCGAACATAAAGCCTTAGTTAAATTCGGCTTATCGGCTAGTTATAAGTATTTTTTTTTTCAATTTTATATCGGTTTGAAATGTTGGCTGCCTTTCTGGCGCTATCTCTCTAAGCTGGCACGAGCCGCCACTGCGTCAATTCAAGAACAAGGTGCACTGAAGACACTAAAAAAAATATTTCAATTAAGACACTACCTGTGGATGAAGGACATGGCCACAGTCATCATGGATCCGACAACATGCAACCAAGAACTGGAAGAAGTTATGCAGAATCGCAGAAATACCAAGAACATTTGAATGACCATGAGTGGACAACCCTTACGCCACACTGCAGCAAGCTACCACACCTCAGACACACCACTATGTCCGATAACAAGTTCAAGAGGCTCTCCCACGTATAATTTTGCGACACAGCTACTAAACATGGTACAACCACTACAAGGAAAGGCATCGACATCTGTAAAGGCTCCAAACACTTCGTTGAAATCATCATTATAGTCACAATGTCTTAACGGACATATTGTGAACTCGTAAAATGCATTAAGTCGGAGCTAGAGTATTGCCGACACGAATATTATCGATAGTTTTGAAAACTGTAGCTCGCCATCGTTCGTGATTTACTGTCAGTTCAGTGGTGCTCTTCATACTCATATCCAGCAACTGTTTCGTCGTATCCAACTAGCGTGTAGGTGAACGGCCACGGCGCCGCCCAATAGGGCATGACCCTAAACTACAAGCTTCTCCATATTATCGCTTCTGTGAATATGTCCGAAGAATGTAAGCATTTTCATCGCAACAATGGAGGATAGTCTCTTTGGATCACTGAGCTCATCCAGTATGGAAACGCTAGTTCGATGGGCGGAATAAGGGACTCTCAGCGTTCTCCTCCACGTTCACATTTCAAAAGACTCTAAGCGAGCTCGATCTGCCTTTTTTTAACAGTTCAGTTCCGAGCTTACAAAAATATGGAGAACACAAGAGACTGAACCAGCGACATGTTGGTAGCTTTAGTGATGTTATGGTCACGCCATATTTCAATAAGCTTTGTCATGACCATACATGCCTGTTGAATGCGCCTTCGAATCTCATTTACACAGCTATCCGAATTGTCGATCAAAGAACAGAGGTAAACAAAACTTTGAACTACTTCACAACGGCCTACTGACTATATTTCTCGATGATTGACGTGCTCTCTATCTATGATCATAGTCTTGGTCTTGTTGTAGTTAATACGAAGACCAAATGCTGCACTGTGTTGTTCTAAGATGTTTAATAGAGCTACTAGTTTTTCCTGAGAAGCAGCAGTAACAGTTGTATCGTCAGCAAATCTTAAATTGAATATTTTGCTTCCACCAACAGTTGTACCGCCATTCCAGTTATAAAATACCTGTCTCATCACAAATTCAAAGTAAATGTTTAGTTTAGGCCACTTTACGTTTCTTAGAATAGTCCACAAAACAGATAAAAACTGGAAAATAATGCTCTCTGGCTTTTTCAGAAGAATACGGCAGGAATATAAAATTAAAATACATTTCTCAAGAACCACCACTCTCCGAACTTTAGACTGGTTTTTGGTGAAACTGTACGTGATGGGGTGATCACACTTAGATTCAGCGTTGTAAATTTTTTCTAGCTTTGTGTAGTTGATGATGCTTCATCTTACAAATGAGCTACAATGTTTTACAGAAACAAATGTTAACACGTTATACTTGTTCCATCTCAAAGCTATGTTTCTGCACTTATACTGTTCGTGGACTTACTGATTCAGTGCATGATGCTTCATCTTCTAAATGTCCTTTAATATTTTACAGAAACAAATCTAAACACGTCAAACATGTTTCAAAGTGATTTTAAAATCCAACAGCTTCCTGTTGCTCCTCCTGAACTGAGGTATACACCCTTAGTCTCCCAGATCCAAATTTCCCTATACACTACATAGCTTACCTAAGTTTAAACATGTTGTTTTACTACCTGTACTCAATAACAAGCTCAACATCTTAGTTCATAACACCCCCATTAATTCCCGCATACATTCGAGTACAAGGGCATAAACTATTATTTTTAATAGCTTGGAGGAGGATGAGACTTTCGGATCTATTATGTTGTATTATCATTGGTCTAAAGAATCATAACAACTTTTATGTGATGGCTAACACAGTTACTTTACTCGTTTTGGAGTTCATATGCTTTTTCAATTTATCTCGAAACTATGTTTCTGCACTTGTACTGTTCGTGGACTCACCGATTCAGTTCTTGATGCTTCATCTAAATGACCTACAATATTTTATAGAAGCATATCTAAACACGTTAAACATGTTTCAAAGTGATTTTAAAATCTAGCAGCTTCCTGTTCCTCCTCCTAAACTAAGGCATACACCCTTATCTTCCAAAGTCCAAATTTCCATATATACAGGGTGGTCCACTAGGCGCGCGGTGCTCCCTAGGTGTCATACCGTTTAAATTAGACGAAAATGGTTTAAATGAAAAACGTTTCTTTTCAAATGCTCTACATTTAGAAAATAATTTCAAAGATGGCGGACTTCCAGTTATACCGGAAGTAGGCATCAACTTCCTGATTTTAAATGGAACACCCTGTATATTATCACGTTTTTGAATTCAGCATCGATTTTTAGGTCCAGTTTGTTAACCATTTATGTCTACGAAGCGTATTTTCGGAGTTATTCAGCAATTTTTACCAAATTTGACGTTTGTAGTACTTTACAAGAAACGTTAATATCTCGGAAACTAAACGCGATACAAAGATGCGGTTTTCGGTTTTGAAACAAGCGAGGAACGTATTTGTGTTTTATTAAGATCATTGTTCCAAAAGAACATTAATTCAGTAGACTAGCAATTTTCAAATTTGAAAAATTAAACACGTTAAAAACTTTTATTTTTCAAATGGGATGGTGTCATAAGTTTCGCATCGGTGGATGCGAAATTAAATTCTCTTTCACTTTTATCTAGGCACATGTGGTTCTATCTTTCATGGTTTGCAAGATATTTACGGTTTTGTAATTATGGCATAGGAATTGGAAAAATCGTAGGTGGTGTGACTCGCAGATGAAACAATTGACAGCAAACCTTTCTTCCAAAGTGTTTCGGTCTCTAATACTAAAATGTGCTTTCGCTCCATCTACCTATCTTCTTCTTAGAGTGCCATCTCTATTCAATGAAGATCGGCAACAATCATGGCAAATTCCTCTCTATTTTGGGCTCTTCTCAACAAAGTATTTGAGTCCAAGCCGGTCCAGTCTCTGATGTTCTTCAGCCAGGAGCATTGGCGACGTCCGGGTCCGCGCTTTCCCTCAATCTTGCCCTCGATTATAAGCTGGAGGAATTCATACTTGCTATGCCTCATAAGATGACTCAAATAGGCTGTTTTCCTCTTGTTTATTATGTCGAGGAGTTCTCGCTCCTTGTTCATTCGATGTAGAACTCGTTCATTCGAGACACGGTCAGTCCATGGTATTCTCAACATTCTGCGATATACCCACATCTCAAATGCTTCCAACTTATTCATTGCGCTCGCTTTGAGTGTCCACGACTCAACTCCATAGAGTAGTGTGGAAAGGACGTAGCATTTGACGAAGTTATCTCTTATATGGATGTTGAGACGTCTATCGCAGAGTAGGTTTCGCATTTTTAAGAAGCTCGATCTAGCCATTTCGATGCGAGCTCTAATTTCTAAGTCTGGGTTTAGGTCTTCACTAATCCAACTGCCCAAATATCTAAACTTTGAGACTCTTGTTATCGGTGTCCCATATACGACTACATTCGTTGTTTGTCTTGTGTTTCGGTTTATTACCATGACCTTTGTTTTCTTTGTATTTATCCTGAGACCCATAGAGTCACACACCAACGACAGTCTATCGAGTAGTCTCTGCAGGCCCTCAGTGCTGTCTGCGATCACAACGGTGTCATCGGCATATCTCAAGTTATTGATTAGAAGGCCATTCACCTTTATGCCGTCTTCTGATCCCTCAAGGGCATTTTGAAATATTGATTCGGAGTACATATTGAAGAGCATAGGGCTAAGTACGCATCCTTGTCTAACTCCACGCTTGATAGGTATCGCTGTTGTTTCGGTGCCTCGTAGTTTTACTGCTGCTACTTGTTGTTCGTATAGCTTTTGAATTATTCTTAGGTCTTGGGAGTCTAGGCCTCTCCTCTCAAGGATGGTCAGTAATTCCCTGTGATTGACGCAGTCAAATGCCTTTGTATAGTCAATAACCACATTATTCTTAAAAACCCCAGTGGTAAATTTTCCAACAGGTTTTCTAGATTTTCATTTAGAAAATTTTAGAAAACCTTAGTTTAATATGCGGTTTCCAATAATACCACCCCAAATGCTTAGACTCGATGCTGGTTGTCAACAAGCCTCTCAAAATTTGGATTTACGTCGGTATAGAAATGTAAATTATGCCAGTTTACATGGCCGTTAATGATAACGCTGTAGCTACATTTCGTAAAAAGGAAAATGAAAGAATTTCATAAGAAATGTAGCTTCATTCGTAAACCTCACACTTTTGGAAAGGAGTGCATCTTCTTGGACTCGAGCACGACTCCAGTTACAGAAATTCTTCCAGTTTTCAAAGTCTTGTCTTTCAACTGCTTGATTTAGCTGCACGTGATAAAGATGCCATATGTAGTCCGTTAAGATCATGTTCACAGATGTTTGACCAATGCCCAAGTAGCGCCTAATTTCTGCTGTAGTACTGCTATGCGGATCTTTAACTACAATTGCGAGAATGTCGAACTCACTATCTTCATGTATTACTACTACAAGTTTCCTTATCTCATATTTTACGCACATGTAAATCCAAATTTTGAGGAGTTTGTTGTCACCCAGCATGAAGTCTAATCATTTGGGGTGGTATTATTGGAAACGGCATAATAAACTAACGTTTTCCAAAATTTTCTACATGAAAATTTGGAAAACCTGTTGAAAAATTCACCACTGAAGTTTTTAAGAATAATGTGGTTACAGTTAGATGGAGCAAAAACACATTTTAGTATCAGAGGTCGAAACACTTGGGATGAAAGGTTTCCTGCCAATTGTTTCGTCTGCGAGCCACGCCACCTACGATTTTTCCAATTCCTACGCAATAATAACAAAACCGTAAATATCTTTAAAAACCATCAAAGATAGCACCACATGCGCCTAGACAAAAGTGAAGGAGAATTTAATTTCGCATCCACCGATGTGATACTTATGATACCATCCCATTTGAAAAATAAAAGTTTTTAACGTTTTTAACTTTTCAAATTTGAAAATTTCTAGTCTATTGATTTAATGTTCCTTTGAAACAACGATCTCACTAAAACACAAACACGTTCCTTGCTTCTCTCAAAATCGAAAACCGCATCTTTCTATCGCGTTTAGTTTCCGAGATATTAACGTTTCTTGTAAAGTAAGTAAACGTCAAATTTTGTAAAAATTGCTGAATAACTCCGAAAATACGCTTCATAGACATAAACAATGGTTAACAAACTGGACCTAAAAATCGATGCTGAATCCAAAAACGTAATAATATACAGGGTGTTTTATTTAAAATAAGGAAGTTGATGGCTACTTCCGGTATATCCGGAAGTCCGCCATCTTTGAAATTATTTTCTAAATATAGAGCACTTGAAAAGAAACGTTTTTTATTTAAAACATTTTCCTCTTATTTAAACGGTATGGTCGCCAGGGAGCACCGCGCGCTTATTGGACCACCCTGTATATCTAAACACGTTAAACTTGTTTCAAAGTGATTTTTAAATCCAGCAGCTCCATGTTCCTCCTCCTAAGCTGAGGTATACACCCTTAGTCTCCCAAATTCAAATTTCCGTATACACTACACAGCTTACCTAAGTTCAAACATGTTGTTTTACTACCTGTACTCAATAACAGGCTCAACGTCTTACTCCATAACACCCCCACTAATTCCCACATGCACTCCAAAGTTCCCGCTTCAGAGTACCCTAACTTGTCCACACATTTCACATGTAGATTCGCCTGGCTAAACCATTTAAATGGGACTGTGAGAGCTCCCTGTATACGTGGGAATAGCGGACGAAACAGACGGGATAGAAAACAGCACCTCGCCTCAACTTTAACCAGTTTAATTAGAGAACGGCTTCTAAGCTTAATGCATTCAATTAACAACGAAAATACCACCTCGTGCAAATGTTATTTACGGTACAGAGCACCACGCAACGTACGAAGTTCAAACTCGACGCGTTGCGTTTGAATTTGTGCTTCCTTACTGGTTGGAATGGACGAACTACGCTGAATGATAAAATGGAGTCAAGCTGATTGACTTAGTGCTTCCCACACATAACGGTGATACCAGTTAATTATTTTCCCATAGCATGAAGTGAAAATTTACACAACTGTTATAAGACAAACATATGGACTGTGAGATGTAGACTATGAACAAATAGGAGGAAGAAAAAACTATAAGATGGGGAAAGAAAAATGTTTTTTTTAAATTTAACTCCCAATTGATTTGATATCTGTAAAACTAGTCACAATGAGCAAATAGTTTGTTGCACTAACACTAACATGTAGGGAACAGTTCAGTAACTATTTCCTCTTACATGTTTGCACATACACAAATTTTAGCACTGGGAACTACACACTACACATTCACTCAAATCTTTCTGGAAGATCACTTGGGATGTGTCTCTTCAACCTGCGGCTGCCCTGATGCTGCATAAGGTGTCTGGCTAATGGGTTGAGATGCTCTTGAAGACGAGTTCTGTACCTCTCGGCGATGTTTGACCCTTCTTCTTTCACTGATGGGATCTGCAAGTCGCGCCTGATAAATTCATTTGGAACATACCATGGAGCTTTGGTTAGGAATCGTAATGTTTTGGCTTGGAACGTCTCCAGTATTTCGATATTACAATTCGAGGCCGATCCCCAGAAAAATGTTGAGAGCTATTTGTGGAGGCGAACGAGGGATGGAGAAGAAAAACAAACCAGGAAGGGGAAGACATGTATAAGAACCCCAATAATGTTGCAGTCACCAAAGCGCACAGAGTGAGGTGGCTAGGAGATGTGGAGAGGCTGAGTGGGATGAGGATGGTAAAACTAGTCCTCAACCGGAGACCAACAGGAAAAAAAGGAAGGGTAGACCAAGCGAGAGATAGCTGAAGATGGAAGAAGATGATTTAAAGAAAATTAATATTAAACACTGGCAGAGAAGACGGCAGACAGATACAGGTGGCGTAGAGTAGTGTAGGATGTACTCAGAAATTTTAGGTTACATAAATTTTGGTGGTATAAGATCAGACTACTCATTTCTGCCCTAAGCCTTCATGGCCTGTTGTGCAAATTAATAGAGGTGTGTTATGCCGCTACGTCTTTCTTTCACAAGTCATTGAACAACCTATTATAAATACAACAAATGTTTCAGTTTTACAACCCCCCATTCCACAACCATCCTAATTTCACCCCCACTCTCAGTCAAGCAAAATGAAAAGGGGCCAACCCTAATCTAAACCTCCCCCCCAAAACTAAATCCTGGATACGTGCCTGGATCACCATGGTGGTGATACTGTATCAAAACTCCATTGAAATCAATTCAAACATCACACAATAGATAATGATCTAAAGCAATACTCGTATCTATACATCAGAAAATGCTCAGTCCCTTGGTTTCTGTAGTAGACAAAGCAACATTCGGATGGACCTAAAAAGATGCATTATTACGCCAGGTCTTTCTCTCATAGGTCAATGGACAGTCCATCATGGATGCAACAAATTTTTTAGTTTTACAACCCCCCCCCCCCCAACCACCCTTATCCAGAAAAATGTAGAAAATGATCAGGAACTCCTAAAACGCCCAAAAACTAAGTTTGAGCTGTTTTTATGTTTCTAGTTTTTTTATTGTTGCGCCGCCACTGGCATGTTTTCTAAAAACCATACGCGCTTTCCGTCCTCGCCACTGTGATAAGTCAGTTCCTTAAAATCAATTCCATAATTTCCAAGTTACTCAATACAGAACGATCTAAAACAATACTCGTATGTGTACATCAGAAAATGCTCAGTTGTTTTCTGTCATAGACAAGGCAATATTCGGATGGACCTAAAAAAGTGTATTGTGTCACTAAGCCTTTGTTTCGCAGGTCAATGGACAGCCTATTATGAATACAATAAATTTTTGAGTTTTACAACCCCCCACCCACCAACTACCTAAATTTCACCCCCACCCAGTAAAAAGACCAACTCAAGTTAGAGGTATGTGGAGGAGAAAGATTCTCAGGAAGGATTTCGGAGGAATTAAAATTATGAAGGGTATTTGGAGAAGAAGCACAAATGCTAAAGTACTTAAAAGGAAGGGGTAATAAAAGAAGAAGACCAATTATAGAAGGTAGCTGGATAATGTCCGACAAGATATAAGGGGGCTATGAATAGCTGCATGAAAGGAAAAAGCTGCAGATCGAAATAAAAGCGCCAAAAAACGAATATGTATAGATTTTTGTCTTTTGCCGATTGATTACCCCGCCGCCTATACACCGAGGTTCAAAATTAGAGCAGCATTACCTACTAAGACCCTACAGCACATCGCAGCCCAAATTTCATCACAATCCATGCAGCGGTTACTGAGATTACGAGGCTAGAAGAACGCCGATGAACAGACCAACCGACAGTCAGACAGACTGATGGAAACGAGTAACGTAGATTTTCATTACGTAGATACATATCATAAAACTCCCAAAAAGCGTATCACCCAACTACAACTGTGTTGTGTTATATAACAAGTTTCCGTACGAGCTACGCGGCATAACTCATTATAATAGTTTTAAGTACCAAGTGAAGTATTTCTTAGCAAACCGTGCTTACTATACACTAAATGAGTTTTTGGAAACTATGTTAAATCTGTCTTATGTGCATGTACCTTGATATTTTAAAATGTATATGTTAGATTGTGTGTTAATCTTATTTACATCCGATAATAGGTATATAAGTGCAAATGATATAAATTTAAAAATTGTGATACCTGTTGATCTGTATTAATGTTTTCCTATATTCTGTAATTATCATTGTATACCCTATTTTTTTATATTTCTGTTTTATTTAGTTTCTTGGCCTTTCTCTTTGTACACTGACGTGCCATATACACTCACCTGTGTCCTTTTAGTCAATAAAGCTTACTTACTTACTTACTTATGTCAAAATTAAAAAAAAATCCCGATCGCAATATTCCCCTCAACTATCGGTCTGGGAAGTAAAAGGACGTGACAACCTGTACTGGGGTCATAATTTAATAAATATATGTCCTTGCAAGATTCCAATATGTCGGAAGAATCGAAAATTTCCAAATCCTTAAAGAACTTTAGAAAAGCTAAGCCTCCATTTCTATATTTTGTAAACCTTTTTACTTCCCACACCGATAGGTGAGGGGAGTATTGTGATCACGAAAATTTTCGATTTTGAGATAATACACTTTTTGGGCGTTTCATGATGTCTACATAACGAAAATCCACGTGACTCATTTCCGTCGGTCTGTCTGTCGGTCTGTCTGTCTGTCTGTCGGTCTGTCTGTCGGTCTGTCTGTACGCGTTTTTCTGTCCTCGTAATCTCAGTAACCGCTGCATGGATTGTGATGAAATTTGGGCAGCGATATGCTGGGGGGTCGTAGTAGGTAATTTTCTTATAATTTTGAAAATCGGTGCAGGGGCGGCGGAGTAATTAGCAAAAAACAAAGGAAATAAATATTCCTCGAACTTCGTTTTTAGGCGTTTTAGAGGTTCCTGATCATTTTTTACTTTTTTTTGGGTGGGGGTGAAATTGGGGTGGTTGGGGGGCGGGGGGTTGTAAAATTGAAAAATTTGTTGCTTTCATAATAGACTGTCCACTGACCCATGAAGGAAGACCTAACAACATAAATAACTTTTTTAGGTCCATCCGAACATTGCCTTGCCTATTACAGAAACCAAAGGACTTAGAATTTTTTCTGGTGTAAACATACGAGAGTATTGCTTTAGATCCTTCTATATTGTGTTACAAGGAACTGTTGAATTGATGTTAATGAAATTTTGACACCGTATTACTACCGTGGCGAGGATGGAAAACGATTAAGGTTTTTATAGATCGTGCCAGTGGCGGCGCAGAAGTAATAAAAAAAAGTAAAAATATAAAAACAGCTCAAACTTCGTTTTTAAGAGTTTTGGAGGTTCCTGATCATTTTCTGCGTTTTTTTTGGGTGGGGTGAAATTGGGGTGGTTAGGGGGTGGGGGGTTGAAAAACTGAGAAATTTCTTGTATTCATAATAGGTTGCCCACTAACCTGTGAAGAAAGACCTAGCGACATAAATCAACTTTTTAGGTCCATCCGAACATTGCCTAGCGTATTACGGAAACTAAGGGACTTAGAATTTTCTGTATACATACATACGAGTATTTATTGCTTTAGTGGCCTTTTGTATTTTGTATCGTGGACACTATTAAATTGATTCTAATTAAATTTTGACACAGTACTATTACCGTGGTGAGGATGGAAAACGCGTATGTTTGTTAAATATCGTGTCAGTGGTAGCGTATATAGCAATAATCAAAAAACTAAAAGTATGAAAACAACTCAAACTTCGATTTTAGATGTTTTAGGCTGTCCATTGGCCTCTGAAGGAAAGACTTAGCGGCATAAGACAATTTTAGGGGAGGGAAGGCTGCCGATGATTTGGTTGCAAGGGGATCTCAGACTAAAGCTTCATGCTATGGGAAAATAATAGACTGATATCACAGTAATGTGTGGGAAGTACTGAGTCAATCAACTTGACTCCATTTTTTTTTTATATCTGTACCCATGTCCACGAGTGAGACGTACTTAACTTCCTTGTTTTCCATGTAAATATACAAAACTCTCTGTTCACCTGCAGTCCTATTGTCCGCCGCACCCAAATTAAAAAAGTTTTAATTGGAGTTTCGGCAATTAAATCGAAAACAAGGATTAGCTTCAGTCCGAACAAAAAGTGATGCTTTGGTTGTTTACCAAATGTATCAGCAGCGCTGCGAACGAAAACAGCCATAACCTAACAACGGTGCTCAGGAAATACACAGGAATATCACAGCATATTCAAGCACCATCAGTGAGACTCGATAGAAATTACGCAGACATTTTTCCAAGTATTCGTGCCCTTTACATAATATGCTTAAGGGTTCTGGGTATACATAGTTATTTTGTCACGTAAAACATGGGTTCCCATTTAGAACAGAACTCACTTGTTTTTCAAAATAAATATCAGTATTTATACCTGAGACCAATTTTTTCAAAAAAGTTTTAAGTCTGCAAGAAAAATCGCAAAGCAAAATGGTACATTCTTCAAATATTTGTAATTTAGCAAACAAACACGGTATCAAAATAAGGCCACCACAGGGACAAAGCGCAAGCTTTCTTCTTCAATTTGATCTCTGAACCATTACTGTAAGGTTAAAGGTAATGTCGGGAGCTTGGAAATGCGAAATTCATTTTTATGGTGACCTTTGTACCTTACCTTTGAACCTTTTGACCTTACTTTTGGATTTTTAAGCTTATCTCCCCTCATCTTAGAGTTCTTAGACACCCACACTGGAGAAAAGGAACAGGCGGCCACGCCTCCTCGCTAGCACGGGAATGCGTATATTCTTGGTTTCTCAATTTCGCGCGCATAACCCTAGACCCTTAAGCGTCTTTGTATACAAGTTTTACTTGTGTACCTACCTTTCACTTGAATGTTTGTAATTATTGTCAGTAGTATTTTTGAGCAAGATTGACTTAGAGGTGTTAGCTTCTGACTAATCATCGGTGTTTGACGCTACCATCTATCATATCGGCGCAACCAATCGAATACACACCCTTTCCTTTAACTTCCTTTAAACTACTACCCCCATCTATTACTTATGGATATTTCCCCATTTTTACTTCCCACGCCGATAGGTGAGGGGAGTTTTGTTATTGCGAAAATTTTCGGTTTTGAGACAATACGCTTTTTGGGTATTTTATGATGTCTACATGGCGAAAATCCACGTCAGTCATTTCCGTCGGTCTGTCTGTCTGTCTGTCGGTCTGTCTGGTCGCGTTTTCCTACCCTCGTAATCTCCATGGATTGTGATGAAATTTGGGTACCGATATGATGTCAGGTCACAGTAGGTAATGGTGCTATAATTTTGAGAATCGGTGTAGGGGCGGCGGAGTACTTAGCAAAAAACAAAAAAAATATTCCTCAACTTAGCTTTTAGGCATTTTAGGGGTTATTGCCGTCAGACGAGACTGAGACTCATCTCAATAGAAAGCCAAATAAAGATTTTCGATTTTTTTAGGTGCACCCGCCCGCCCGAGAGATGCTGAAATCTTTTACTTCCGTCAAACGAGACTGAGACTCAAAACTGCGACTGAATTTGTGGTCAGCACCTTGTAATCATCCGAATTGCGAAGTTTCATCTCAACAGAAAGCCAAATAAAAATTTTTCATTTTTTTAGGTACACCCGCCCGCCCGAGACATGCTGAAATTTTTTATTTCCATCAAACGAGACTGAGACTCAAAACTGCGACTGAATTTGTGATCAGCACCTTGAAATTATTCGAAATACGAGGTTTCATCTTAGTAGAAAGCCAAATGAAAATTTTCGATTTTTTTAGGTACACCCGCCCGCCCGGGAGATGCTGAAATTTTTTATTTCCGTCAAACGAGACTGAGACTCAAAATTGCAACTGGATTTGTGATCAGCGCCTTGAAATTATACGAAATGCGAGGTTTCATCTCAATAGAAAGCCAAATAAATATTTTCAATTTTTTTAGGTACACCCGCCCGCCCGAGGGATGCTGAAATTTTTTATTTCCGTCAAACGAGACTGAGACCCAAAACTGCGACTGGATTTGTGATCAGCACCTTGAAATGATCCGAAATGCAAGGTTTCATCTCAATAGAAAGCCAAATAAAGATTTTCGATTTTTTTAGGTACACCCGCCCGCCCGAGAGATGTAGAAATTTTTTACTTCCGTCAAACGAGACTGAGACTCAAAACTGCGACTGAATTTGTGATCAGCACCTTGAAATTATCCGAAATGCGAGGTTTCATCTTAGTAGAAAGCCAAATGAAAATTTTCGATCTTTTTAGGTATACACCCGCCCGCCCGGGAGATGCTGAAATTTTTTATTTCCGTCAAACGAGACTGAGACTAAAAATTGCAGCTGGATTTGTGATCAGCACCTAGAAATGATCCGAAATGCAAGGTTTCATCTCAATAGAAAGCCAAATAAAGATTTTCGATTTTTTTAGGTACACCCGCCCGCCCGAGAGATGTAGAAATTTTTTACTTCCGTCAAACGAGACTGAGACTCAAAACTGCGACTGAATTTGTGATCAGCACCTTGTAATTATCCGAAATGCGAGGCTTCATCTCAATAGAAAGCCAAATAAAGATTTTCGATTTTTTTAGGTACACCCGCCCGCCCGAGAGATGTAGAAATTTTTTACTTCCGTCAAACGAGACTGAGACTCAAAACTGCAACTGGATTTGTATTCAGCACCTTGTAATTATCCGAAATGCGAGGCTTCATCTCAATAGAAAGCCAAATAAAGATTTTCGATTTTTTTAGGTACACCCCGCCCGAGAGATGCTGAAACTTTTTATTTTTGTCAAACGAGGCTGAGACTCAAAACTGCAACTGGCTTTGTGTTCAGCACCTTGTAATTATCCGAAATGCGAGGTTTCATCTCAATAGAAGGCCAAATAAATGTTTTCGATTTTTTTAGGTACACCCGCCCGCCCGAGAGATGCTGAAATATTTTATTTCCGTCAAACGAGACTGAGACTCAAAACTGCGACTGAATTTGAGATCAGCACCTTGAAATGATTCGAAATGCAAGGTTTCATCTCAATAGAAAGCCAAATAAAGATTTTCGATTTTTTTAGGTACACCCGCCCGCCCGAGAGATGTAGACATTTTTTACTTCCGTCAAACGAGACTGAGACTCAAAATTGCAGCTGGATTTGTGATCAGCACCTAGAAATGATCCGAAATGCAAGGTTTCATCTCAATAGAAAGCCAAATAAAGATTTTCGATTTTTTTAGGTACACCCGCCCGCCCGAGGGATGCTGAAATTTTTTATTTCCGTCAAACGAGGCTTAGACCCAAAACTGCGACTGGATTTGTGATCAGCACCTTGAAATGATCCGAAATGCAAGGTTCCATCTCAATAGAAAGCCAAATAAAGATTTTCGATTTTTTTAGGTACACCCGCCCGCCCGAGAGATGTAGAAATTTTTTACTTCCGTCAAACGAGACTGAGACTCAAAACTGCGACTGAATTTGTGATCAGCACCTTGTAATTATCCGAAATGCGAGGTTTCATCTCAATAGAATGCCAAATAAAAATTTTCGATTTTTTTAGGGATACCCGCCCGCCCGAGAGATGCTGAAACTTTTTATTCCGTCAAACGAGACTGAGACTCAAAACTGCGACTGGATTTGTGTTCAGCACCTTGTAATTATCCGAATTGCGAGGTTTCATCTCAATAGAAAGCCAAATAAAGATTTTCGATTTTTTTAGGTACACCCGCCCGCCCGAGAGATGCTGAAACTTTTTATTTTCGTCAAACGAGACTGAGACTCAAAACTGCACCTGGATTTGTGTTCAGCACCTTGTAATTATGCGAATTGCGAGGTTTCATTTTAATAGAAAGCCGAATAAAGATTTTCGATTTTTTTAGGTACACCCGCCCGCCCGAAAGATACTGAAACTTTTTATTTCCGTCAAACGAGACTGAGACTCAAAACTGCGACTGGATTTGTGTTCAGCACCTTGTAATTATGCGAATTGCGATGTTTCATCTCAATAGAAAGCCGAATAAAGGTTTTCGATTTTTTTAAGTACACCCCGCCCGAGAGATGCTGGAACTTTTTATTTTCGTCAAACGAGACTGAGACTCAAAACTGCAACTGGATTTGTGTTCAGCAGCTTGTAATTATGCGAATTGCGAGGTTTCATCTTAATAGAAAGCCGAATAAAGATTTTCGATTTTTTTAGGGACACCCGCCCGCCCGAGAGATGCTGAAACTTTTTATTTCCGTCAAACGAGACTGAGACTCAAAACTGCAACTGGATTTGTGTTCAGCACCTTGTAATTATGCGAATTGCGAGGTTTCATCTTAATAGAAAGCCGAATAAAGATTTTCGATTTTTTTAGGTACACCCGCCCGCCCGAGAGATGCTGAAATTTTTTATTTCCGTCAAACGAGACTGAGACTCAAAACTGCGACTGAATTTGTGATCAGCACCTTGCAATTATCCGAAATGCGAGGTTTCATCTCAATAGAATGCCAAATAAAAATTTTCGATTTTTTTAGGGACACCCGCCCGCCCGAGAGATGCTCAAACTTTTTATTTCCGTCAAACGAGACTGAGACTCAAAACTGCGACTGGATTTTTGTTCAGCACCTTGTAATTATGCGAATTGCGAGGTTTCATCTTAATAGAAAGCCGAATAAAGATTTTCGATTTTTTTAGGTACACCCGCCCGCCCGAGAGATGCTGAAATTTTTTATTTCCGTCAAACGAGACTGAGACTCAAAACTGCGACCGAATTTGTGATCAGCACCTTGTAATTATCCGAAATGCGAGGTTTCATCTCAATAGAATGCCAAATAAAAATTCTCGATTTTTTAGGGACACCCGCCCGCCCGAGAGATGCTGAAACCTTTTATTTTCGTCAAACGAGACTGAGGCTCAAAACTGCAACTGGATTTGTGTTCAGCACCTTGTAATTATGCGAATTGCGAGGTTTCGTCTTAATAGAAAGCCGAATAAAGATTTTCGATTTTTTTAGCTACACCCGCCCGCTCGAGAGATACTGAAACTTTTTATTTCCGTCAAACGAGACTGAGACTCAAAACTGCAACTGGATTTGTGTTCAGCACCTTGTAATTATCCGAATTGCGAGGTTTCATCTCAATAGAAAGCCAAATAAAGATGTTCGATTTTTTTAGGTACACCCGCCCGCCCGAGAGATGCTGAAATTTTTTTATTTCGGTCAAACGAGAGTGAGACTCAAAACTGCCACTGAATTTGTGATCAGCACCTTGCAATTATTCGAAATGCGAGGTTTCATCTCAATAGAATGCCAAATAAAAATTTTCGATTTTTTTAGGGACACCCGCCCGCCCGAGAGATGCTGAAACTTTTTATTTCCGTCAAACGAGACTGAGACTCAAAACTGCAACTGGATTTGTGTTCAGCACCTTGTAATTATGCGAATTGCGAGGTTTCATCTTAATAGAAAGCCGAATAAAGATTTTCGATTTTTTTAGGTACACCCGCCCGCCCGAGAGATACTGAAACTTTTTATTTCCGTCAAACGAGACTGAGACTCAAAACTGCAACTGGATTTGTGTTCAGCACCTTGTAATTATGCGAATTGCGAGGTTTCATCTTAATAGAAGGCCGAATAAAGATTTTCTATTTTTTTAGGTACACCCGCCCGCCCGAGAGATACTGAAACTTTTTATTTTCGTCAAACGAGACTGAGACTCAAAACTGCAACTGGATTTGTGTTCAGCACCTTGTAATTATGCGAATTGCGAGGTTTCATCTTAATAGAAAGCCGAATAAAGATTTTCGATTTTTTTAGGTACACCCGCCCGCCCGAGAGATGCTGAAATTTTTTATTTCCGTCAAACGAGACTGAGACTCAAAACTGCGACCGAATTTGTGATCAGCACCTTTTAATTATCCGAAATGCGAGGTTTCATCTCAATAGAATGCCAAATAAAAATTCTCGATTTTTTAGGGACACCCGCCCGCCCGAGAGATGCTGAAACTTTTTATTCCGTCAAACGAGACTGAGACTCAAAACTGCGACTGGATTTGTGTTCAGCACCTTGTAATTATCCGAATTGCGAGGTTTCATCTCAATAGAAAGCCAAATAAAGATTTTCGATTTTTTTAGGTACACCCGCCCGCCCGAGAGATGCTGAAACTTTTTATTTTCGTCAAACGAGACTGAGACTCAAAACTGCAACTGGATTTGTGTTCAGCACCTTGTAGTTATCCGAATTGCGAGGTTTCATCTCAATAGAAAGCCGAATAAAGGTTTTCGATTTTTTTAGGTACACCCCGCCCGAGAGATGCTGAAACTTTTTATTTCCGTCAAACGAGACTGAGACTCAAAACTGCAACTGGATTTGTGTTCAGCACCTTGTAATTATCCGAATTGCGAGGTTTCATCTCAATAGAAAGCCGAATAAAGGTTTTCGATTTTTTTAGGTACACCCCGCCCGAGAGATGCTGAAACTTTTTATTTCCGTCAAACGAGACTGAGACTCAAAACTGCAACTGGACTTGTGTTCAGCACCTTGTAATTATCCGAATTGCGAGGTTTCATCTCAATAGAAAGCCGAATAAAGGTTTTCGATTTTTTTAGGTACACCCCGCCCGAGAGATGCTGAAACTTTTTATTTCCGTCAAACGAGACTGAGACTCAAAACTGCAACTGGATTTGTGTTCACCACCTTGTAGTTATCCGAATTGCGAGGTTTCATCTCAATAGAAAGCCGAATAAAGGTTTTCGATTTTTTTAGGTACACCCCGCCCGAGAGATGCTGAAACTTTTTATTTTCGTCAAACGAGACTGAGACTCAAAACTGCGACCAGATTTGTGATCAGCGCCTTGAAATTGTCCGAAATACGAGGTTTCATTTCAATAGAAAGCCAAATAAAGGTTTTCGATTTTTTTAGGTACACCCGCCCGCCCGAGAGATACTGAAACTTTTTATTTCCGTCAAACGAGACTGAGACTCAAAACTGCAACTGGATTTGTGTTCAGCACCTTGTAATTATGCGAATTGCGAGGTTTCATCTTAATAGAAGGCCGAATAAAGATTTTCTATTTTTTTAGGTACACCCGCCCGCCCGAGAGATACTGAAACTTTTTATTTTCGTCAAACGAGACTGAGACTCAAAACTGCAACTGGATTTGTGTTCAGCACCTTGTAATTATGCGAATTGCGAGGTTTCATCTTAATAGAAAGCCGAATAAAGATTTTCGATTTTTTTAGGTACACCCGCCCGCCCGAGAGATGCTGAAATTTTTTATTTCCGTCAAACGAGACTGAGACTCAAAACTGCGACTGAATTTGTGATCAGCACCTTGCAATTATCCGAAATGCGAGGTTTCATCTCAATAGAATGCCAAATAAAAATTTTCGATTTTTTTAGGGACACCCGCCCGCCCGAGAGATGCTCAAACTTTTTATTTCCGTCAAACGAGACTGAGACTCAAAACTGCGACTGGATTTTTGTTCAGCACCTTGTAATTATGCGAATTGCGAGGTTTCATCTTAATAGAAAGCCGAATAAAGATTTTCGATTTTTTTAGGTACACCCGCCCGCCCGAGAGATGCTGAAATTTTTTATTTCCGTCAAACGAGACTGAGACTCAAAACTGCGACCGAATTTGTGATCAGCACCTTGTAATTATCCGAAATGCGAGGTTTCATCTCAATAGAATGCCAAATAAAAATTCTCGATTTTTTAGGGACACCCGCCCGCCCGAGAGATGCTGAAACTTTTTATTCCGTCAAACGAGACTGAGACTCAAAACTGCGACTGGATTTGTGTTCAGCACCTTGCAATTATCCGAATTGCGAGGTTTCATCTCAATAGAAAGCCAAATAAAGATTTTCGATTTTTTTAGGTACACCCGCCCGCCCGAGAGATGCTGAAACTTTTTATTTTCGTCAAACGAGACTGAGACTCAAAACTGCAACTGGATTTGTGTTCAGCACCTTGTAGTTATCCGAATTGCGAGGTTTCATCTCAATAGAAAGCCGAATAAAGGTTTTCGATTTTTTTAGGTACCTACACCCCGCCCGAGAGATGCTGAAACTTTTTATTTCCGTCAAACGAGACTGAGACTCAAAACTGCAACTGGATTTGTGTTCAGCACCTTGTAATTATCCGAATTGCGAGGTTTCATCTCAATAGAAAGCCGAATAAAGGTTTTCGATTTTTTTAGGTACACCCCGCCCGAGAGATGCTGAAACTTTTTATTTCCGTCAAACGAGACTGAGACTCAGAACTGCAACTGGATTTGTGTTCAGCACCTTGTAATTATCCGAATTGCGAGGTTTCATCTCAATAGAAAGCCGAATAAAGGTTTTCGATTTTTTTAGGTACACCCCGCCCGAGAGATGCTGAAACTTTTTATTTCCGTCAAACGAGACTGAGACTCAAAACTGCAACTGGATTTGTGTTCAGCACCTTGTAGTTATCCGAATTGCGAGGTTTCATCTCAATAGAAAGCCGAATAAAGGTTTTCGATTTTTTTAGGTACACCCCGCCCGAGAGATGCTGAAACTTTTTATTTTCGTCAAACGAGACTGAGACTCAAAACTGCGACAAGATTTGTGATCAGCGCCTTGAAATTGTCCGAAATACGAGGTTTCATTTCAATAGAAAGCCAAATAAAGGTTTTCGATTTTTTTAGGTACACCCGCCCGCCCGAGAGATGCTGAAAGTTTTGATTTCCGTCAAACGAGACCAAGACTCCAAACTGCAACTGTATTTGTGTTCAGCACCTTGTAATTATTCGAATTGCGAAGTTTCATCTGAATAGAAAGCCAAATAAAGATTTTCGATTTTTTTAGGTACACCCGCCCGCCCGAGAGATGCTGAAATTTTTTATTTCCGTCAAACGAGACTGAGACTCAAAACTGCGACTGGATTTGTGATCAGCACCTTGAAATTGTCCGAAATGCGACGTTTCATCTCAATAGAAACCCAAATAAAGATTTTCGATTTTTTCTATTCTATTTCTATCCTAACTATTCAATAGTTTTTTTGTTGGATGTTTATTTTTGAGGACAGGCGGGTGATGATTTGGTTGCAAGGGGATCTCAGACTATAACTTCATGCAATGGGAAAATAATAAAATGATATCACTGTTATATGTGCCAACTACTGAGTCAATCAACTTGACTCTATTTTATTAACTTGTGACTGTTCTCACGATCTGACGTGTTGTAGGAGGTTGCGCTACTGGTACATAAATATGCTGTGTAATATCATGCACACCCCTGTGCCCGTGTTATAGTTCCATGAGTCCTGGATTAGGTAAGGCATATCTTGGGCAAACACGGTTGTTTGTTTGATCTGTTTTGCTTGAGATGCACTAAATGTTTGTTTACTTTGCAGCATGCAACATCAGGTGTATATTCTGCATAATCGCACTTTATGCCATGCTGCAATAAGGTCTTACATAGGAGAGGACTTGATAGATACGGAAAAATTGAGCCAAGTGATAATGATACATTGTTATAAAATGTTTATTTATAAAATTTACGATACGTGTTCCATATATGTGTGTTTGCATAAATAAACATCAAAAAGCTGCATAAAGTGGAACACCTTGAACGCAGCAAAAATGTATATGGATAATTCTATGTAAGTTTACATTTTGAGGGATACTTATTCCATTTTTAGATAAAACACTTTTTTTATGGTCAGCCTCCCGCAAACGCTGAAAGCCTATGGCGCTGCAGAAGCGCTGCGAGAGGATACGTGTTGGTCCGGGGAGTAAGGACCTCGACCTGGTAAGGATGAGCTCGCAGAGCTTCTCTAGTGTTCCTGGTTCGGACGGCCTTTGGTGTTATTATCTAGGAGAGCTCACTCGAACATCTTCCGTGATAGAATCTGCAAAACAGGAATAGGTCAGCCACCCTCCTTCGATGTTCCAGGCTGTGGAGGTCCTTTGTGAGGTTAGGCGTATCTATTAATCTAATTGCCATCGTGAGACTTCTTTGTAAGTGTTGTTGCCTGAGTACGTCGAACTGTACTTTATTTGCTAATCCCCACTCGACAATTGTTTTGATATTTGCGTTGATCTGTGAGGCATGCTGCTGTCGCCGACGTACCGTCTCCTGGGATGATAGTGGCTTGTCTGGTTCCATGCACGACACTAATGTACTGTCATCTGCGAAGCTGTAGATTGAATTGGATGTTATTTCCAGCAGCTCGTTGTTGTACAGCAGAAACAGTGTATGGGATAGGACAGATCCCTGAGGAACGAGGAACACCTGCGTTTATTGAAAATACGTCTGATGAACAGCCCTCGACTACAACAAACAGAGATCAGTCGTTCAAAAAGCTATTCAGCCATTGGCGCAGACCAGGTGGTAAGTAGTCCATAAGCAGCAAGCTTGACCAGAAGATGGTGACATAAGATGAATACTAACTTTCTATGAAATTTATTCGGGACTTTAGAAAAGTTGCAAAGTATAATAATAATCTTGCAATTATTTATTAATTGGTTTTATATGAGCTAGGTGTATATAAGGTCTCTATTTTAAAACACCAATTTGCCAACAACATGTTTCTCAGCATTGGCGCATTAGAGAAATCAAAAGATAACACACAAATGAAAATTTACAAACCAACCTAATATAACTAACGAAGAGTGAAGAGAGAAAAGTCTGTGGGCGTGTGGGTTTGTAAAACACTGCGCTGTTGCCAGGTTTAAATATGGACTCTTAATTTCCGAAATAGTTTAACTGCCATGACTAAAGTACTGAAACGGTCGTCAATCCTATTCTTTAATGCAATAATATAACTAAATATTCCAAAGAATATTTTTGAACATTATTTATTTTTGTACCTACTCTTGAAACATGTTTATATTACCCTTTAGTACAAAAAACTCTAATATGTCATAAGTGAATATGGGGGAGTGATTGAGAAGCAGGACAGGGAAAATCAAACTACCCACATTTCAAGCGTAACTGAATGTAATAGAAATAGTTTCTGTATAATATTGCCAGTGAATCACAGCAGTTTGCCAAGTTCACTGCCGAGTTTTAAAAACTTCTTGGAGCCGCGTACAAAGAGAAAATGAAATTGTAATTATGAAATAAACTAAATAACTGATAAAATATAACTTTGAATGACGGAATGAATCAATTGAGAATGGGAATGTCCAATTCAGACTAGAACAGAACTGATAATGACGCACAGCTCGACGGACTTTTCTCGGGCCTGTTATTTACTGTCATGATGACACACGCATGGCCTGCTATGTGGCCTACTACCCGCTTTCTACTGGCGTATACCGTGTGATCCTTTTTGAGAGTGCATAGCGTAAATTTTATATTTTTTGAGCAGAGAAATACGTGTTTAGTTGTCCACCAACAGTGCCTATGTTAAAAGTATGATCTTTAATCGTTAATAGCTTTCTGAAACTATCGATAAGGAGTCTTGAATGTTTGAGTATAGATATCTATGTGATTAAGCATATCAAAACCGAAGAAAAAAATTTCATCTACCAACAACTCTCGCGAACAAAGTCATTAAGTGGTCTTTCACTGAAAGGCAAACTGCAAATGAAGGAATTAGGATGACGAAAACCCGATTTTAAGATGACACAAGCTGCCACTGCTTCAAAAAGGAGCACCCCCTAAATTCCTATTTCTGGGCGAAAACAAATTTTTTAATTTCAGTAATATTTTCAGGAAATGAGGTGACGTACCGCTTCCTCATTTGCATTGCCCATAGATTTTTAGTTCATGACGTGATCCCCCTTTTCGAGAGTAGTTATCTCAAAGCTGGGAAAATTTGAATAATCGGTCGATCATGCGTAAAATCAAAGAAAAATCCATTCCGGATGCGAAACGTGGAGGATCCATATTAATATTCCAAATTTATACCAACGGGGTCCTCGGATACTACCGTGGATGAAAATTGAATTTTTCAACTACGTTTTAGATTTAAAGCAGTGACATATCTTCATTCTAAAAATGGGAATGCGAAAGACTTGCTGTAACTAAGCTCTCGCCTAAGTATAGGTAAATTTTGTTGTTCTTCTTTCATTACCTTTTATTACCATCTTTTGGAATTTCTATCTGTCTTGTTGTTTATACAGGCAGGCTTCGTAAAACGACGCGGAACGCGTGAACAGATCTTAAACTTAAGACAGATTATTGAAAAAGCCAGAGAGTATTATTTTCCCGTTTTTATCTGCTTTGTGGACTATTCTAAGGCGTTTGATAACGTAAAGTAGCCTAAACTGTTGGAAATCCTTATCTCCATGGGAGTCCCTTACCACTTAGTATTTCTCATACAGCAACACTATGAGTCTAGCTCAGCTTGTGTAAGAATTGATGGTAACCTGTCTGGTCAAACAGCAAGCAGAAAAGGAGTTCGTCAGGGATGCGTATTATCTCCGATGTTATTTAACATTTACTCTGAATTTGTGATGACACAGGTATTGGACAACTGGAATGGCGGTATAACTATTGGCGGAAGCAAAACGTCTAACTTAAGATTTGCTGACGATAGAACCCTTATTGCTGCTTCTCAGGCAGAACTAGTAGCTCTATTGAACGTTTTAGAACAACACAGTGCAGCGTATGGTCTTGGTATTAACTACAACAAGACCAAGGTTATTATCGTAGATAGAGAGCATGACAATCATCAAGAAATAAAGTCAATGGGCCGATGTGAGGTAGTTCAAAGTTTTGTGTACCTCGGTTCTTTGATCGACAATTCAGGTAGCTGTGAGAATGAGATCCGACGGCGCATTCAACAGGCACGCTAGCTACCAAAATGTCACTGGTTTGGTCTCTTGTGTTCTCCATATTTTAGTATGCCTCGGAAACTTGGACTGTTAAAAAGGCAGATCGAGCTCGCATAGATGCTTTTGAAATGTGGACGTGGGGGAGAATGCTGAGAATTCCTTATACCGCCCATCGAACTAATGTTTCCATACTGGATGAGCTCGGTAATCCAAAGAGACTATCCTCCATTGTGTCGATGAGAATGCTTACATTCTTCGGACATATTCACAGAAGCGATAATATGGAGAAACTTGTAGTTCAGGGTCACGCCCGGAGTGGGCGGCGCCGTGGCCGTTCCCCTGCATGCTGGGTGGATACGACGAAACAGTTGCTAGATATGAGTATCAAGAGCGCCACTGAACTGACAGTAAATCGCGAACGATGGCGAGCTACAGTTCTCAAAACTATTGATAATATTCGTGTGGGCAATACTCTAGCTCCGACTTAATGCATTTTACGAGTTTACAACATGTCTGTTAAGACATTGTGACTATGATGACGTTGTTTATACAGGTCTCCCTTATGTTGAACAACTGAAAAGTTCTGAGGCCAGGAGAACCTTTTACGTCCACTAAACTTAAATTACCTTGTAGTTTCAGTATTGCATCATGGTTTGATAAAGGCACTGTGTGTCAGAACAATTATTGTAATGATTTTTAAATATGCGTGGAGATTGTTCATCGAAACATTTTTTGTAAAATCAAGGATCTCCATCAAGTAACAGCCAACTCCATTTGCCTCTTCGTGCTAACTAAGGAACATAATATATGTAAGTCCATTCTGAACATCTCTGTGAAGATATAGTTATATTCCAAGAGTTCGTGTTCCTCAGAGATCTATCCTATCTCTTACACTTTTTCTACTGTACATCAATGAGCTGCTGGCAATAACTTCGAGTCATAATCTACAGCTTCGCAGACGACAGTACATTAATATCGTTCATGGAACCAGGCAAGCCATTATCATCCCAGGAGACGGTACGTCAGCGACAACAACATGCCTCACAGATCAAAGTAGTTATCAAAACAATTGTCGAGTGGGGATTAGTAAGTAAAGTACAGTTCAACGTATAGAAAACTCAGGCCACACTGACACAGAAGTTTCACGTTGGCTTACCACCTGTGGAAATAGAGGGTCATCCAATAGTCGAGTCACCTTCCGTCAAGCTTTTGGGGATCAACATAAACAACAACATTACCCAGCACGATCACGTCGTCAGCATTTTTAAAACGGCATCCCAGAAGCTTGGAGTTTTGTTCCGCTGTAGGAAGCTATATACACCAGAGCAACTACTGCTGTTCTACAAGGCACAGATCTCACCATCATTGGAGTATTGCTCCCATGTGTGGAGATGCGCTCCGAAGCACTCTCTAAAGCTTCTGGACACTATCCAGAGAAGAGCAATTAGACTATTCGATATGCCTAACCCTACAAAGGACCTCCACAACCTGGAACATCGAAGGAGGGTGGCTGACCTATGTCTGTTTTACAGATTCTATCACGGAAGATGTTCGAGTGAGCTCTCTCAGATAATAACACCACAGGCCGTCCGAACCAGGAAAACTAGAGAAGCTCTGCGAGCTCATCCTTACCAGGTCGAGATCCTTACTCCCCGAACTAGTCTCCTCCAGCATTCCTTCTTTTGGAGAACTTCGACGCTGTGGAATCAGCTGCCGGGGAATTTGTTTCCCGACAGCTACAACCTGCAGCGTTTCAAATATAACGCGAACCGATACGTATCCTCTCGCAGCGCTTCTACAGCGCCATAGGCTTTTATCAGCCTTTGCGGGAGGCCGACCATATAAAAAAAAACAAACCTGAGATGAGATTTTGTACACCTTTGCTACCTATTACCTGCTAAAGCCACTACTACCCAGGTTTCACAAATAGAGATCGTTCTTATCTGTATGGGGCTAAACATAGAAAAACTTTCAACTTACATAAAATTTTGATAGTCTGGCACTCACGGGCTCTTGCTCTATTATCTAGAAAATGGAAGTTGGAGGTAAAACTAGTGCCGCAAGGTTACAAACAACTGACTGGCGTCGTATACTAGAAAAACAAGTGCCAGCTTAAAGCATATGCTTGCGGCTTGGCACATGTGGCCAATCCCCATGTCGGACATATTTAAATCCCTGGCATCGTTGCGGCCAGACCGACACAATGGCCAAAGTAGCTAATACGTTATAATTACTAAACTGTAGCATCTGCTGTAATGTGCAGTTTAATAACCGGGTATTACTAGATAGAAGTTCAGGTGACTATGAAGCCAGTGCATATAGATTCATTTGGTGTACTCTACCTTTGAAATTGTGGTAAAACTGAGATCTTACTGCATTCACTGAAGAAAAGGAGTAAAAAATTATTTGAAACCCATATCTTGGGGCTTTACTCGGATAAATCGAACTTAACTTTTCTGTTTATAATAACATCACTGCTCTCAGTATGCAGTTTTGTAGACGGCGTGCGTATAACCCTTGACCATACAGTAAAAATTTATATATATTGTGCATGGTTACTCCGTTTGTTCGCTGGATAAGGTATAGTTATGCAGTTACCTAGATGTGTAATTTTTTTCGATCTGAAATTAAATAAAACCTTGTTATTATCATTATTATTATTCTCCTGACCGACCGAACGATCAAAGTAGCTATTACGTTATGATAAATAAACTGTAGCGTCTGTTGTAATGTGCACTTTAATAACGGGGTATTACTAGATAGAAGTTTAGATGACTATGAAACCAGTGCACATCGATTCATTTGGTGTACTCTATAAAAATCTATAAAAATCTTTTCAGACAGCCAGGCTGCATTGAAAGCACTGTGCTCCAGTCGGGTTGATTCAAGACTGGAATGGAACTGCATGCACCTCCTCAACAAACTCGGAACGGGAAACAGGGTAACCTTGATTTGGGTTCCGGGTCACAGCGGAGTGGGAGGCAATGTATTGGCTGACGCGCTAGCAAAAGGAGGAACTGAATCTGTGTTCATAGGACCAGAACCATTCGCGGGCATGGCAAAAAGCACCGCTAAAAAGACCATCTCGGACTAGGCAGTGAGGAAAGCACTCCTGAACTGGCGAGATACACCAGGGCTACTGCACTCGAAGGTGTTTATAAGATACCCCTCGAGTCAGGCCCCCCGGAGGATCATGGAATGTAATAGGTGCGACCTCCGCATTCTGGTCGGTCTGCTGACGGGACATGGTCGTCTAAGGTACCATATGTGGAAGTTGGGTCTTGAACAAACTTCAGACTGTCGCTTCTGCTACATGGAGAACGAAACAGCGGAGCTCCTTTCCAGTACTGGATAATACTAGGTTCCAGACATTCGGATTTGCCCAACTGGCACCTCATGACTTCAAGGAAGTTTCACCCTTCACGTTGATCGCCTTCGTAAAGAGGTGCGGACTGTACGGTGAACTCTAAAAAGGTGTGAGCCACAATAGACACAACTGAGTCGCAGTGGAAGGAGGCAGCTCTGCCCCACTCACCTTCAACCTAACCTAACCTAACTTACCTCTGAAATTGTGGTAAAACTGAGATCTTGATATATATAGTTGTATTTGGTCGTTTTCTGTAGTTTACGGTTGTTATCTGCTTGATTTCTGTGGTTTCGAGCAGTTTTCTGTTCTTTTCTGTTGCATTCGGCTGTGCTGAGTCGTTTTCTGTTGTTTTCGGCTGTTATCTGCTTGCTTTATGTTGTTTTGAGCTATTTTTGATTCTATTTGGTTGTATTTCGTCTTGTTCTATCGCTTACTGTTGTTGTCTGCTTGATTTCTGACGTTTTGAGCTGCTTTCTGCTCTTTTCTATTGTATTCGGCTGTGTTCAGTCGTTTCCTGTTGTTTCCCGCTGTTACCTAGTTTTGATTCTATTCGGTTGTATTTGGTCGTTTTCTGTGGTTTACCTGTATAGTTACCTAGTAGTATTAATTTTTTTATCTGAAATTAAAGCTATTATTATTGTCCTGATATTCTGAGTTTCCCTCGCATGTTTGCGATAGTAACAATTCTTGACGGGCTGGGCCAAGTCAACACCTGAACTATTATTGATTTGTTCGTACAAGATTATATGTCTTCAAGACTACAGACTTGTGATGATCTTGTACAGGGTGAGAAGGCAGGTGATCGGGCGGTAATTGGCAGGGCCAAATTTTATCAATAATAATTATTGCTGATAATCAATCGAAAAAATATGTTTAAGTATATCAATCTTGTAAATAATATATTTTTAAAGTACAGGATAAAAGATCAATAATTTGTTTACTTCATAATCCCATTTTCTTACAAACGATTGACCAAGGCCTACTAGAGTGAAAGTACAATAAATGTAAGGCTTTCACGTCTTATTTTGCTTGTTCTTCTAAAGTTCTACCTTTTAAAGAAGTTTGCATTAATAAATTTATTACAGCCCGTTGGCTACTACACAATAAGTCGTGCACAGGCTCTGCAGTTATATTAGAAAGAAAATTGGCTTAGAAGTAAGACATTTTTGGAGAAAATGCATGGTTAGGAACATAAGTATGGAGGGTAAACAGGATGGACATTTATGTGGTTTAAAATACTTAGTTACTAACTTCTATGAGCTTTCGTGGCTCTTTTCTACTGATTTGGAGAAAATATTTTTTTAAACTCAACGAGTTTATGCGCTTTAAATAAACGCGATTCATAATTATAAGGCAGACGACTGTAGGTCTTCGAGACAGGTGAAAATGGCAGCGTAAACTTATACACAGAGAAAAATCTGTCGTTCGGTCAAAGACTTACGCTTGGATTCAATGGGACGTTACACTCAGCGTTCCTCAAATACTGCGATGTTTTATCCAATGGGAAGTGTATAGTTGGTAACGAATTATATCGTATTTTCGATTCAGCTACAAGATGTCATTGGGTTCCAATGAATAATTCAATCGCAGCCTGTCGTTGAATCGAATCTGTGTTTGGTAATTGATTCTAAACTACTTTCTTTTCCTTGGATTAACAGATTTTATTGCAAGGACAGCTGATTGATTCGTTTGGATGTTTAATTGTGTGATTTTGTATGAAGTTATAAGGAGCATGATATAAGAATTGGACATAAGCCTGCACCAGTTGTTGCATTATTACCTGACTAATCTAAATACCTACATTCAAATGTGATTGTTAGCTCTTCTAAGTCCCAATTTCTCAGTAGGTCCTCCATTTAATATTTAACTGGACACATTTGAATCACACTATTGCTGATGCAATACGCAAAACCACGAGACGACTCAACACGGCTAACACCGAAACAACACAACGGAACAACCTCGTCCATTGACGGGTTAGCGGCGATAGTGACACTGAGATGATCCCTCTGTTCTTTATTTTTACGTTCCTTCAATTGGGACATCAGTCCCGTCGAATACTGATTATAGTTCAGCGAACGACAAGGGCCATTGAAACAAAATTAATTTTTATCAGATGAATTATCACGAACTGCTGTTGCAGTAATAATTTTTGTACATTGAATAGATTGTATGCTTTGCTTAAATGAAACATAGGGTAAATTTCTAAAACAAAAGGATGGTTTGATAGCATTATATGTCAATACTGGTATTAGAAGGATTATATATATCGTTAGGACGAATATAAAATTATTTTGAAATTAGTGGCGTACCTGTGATTACTTAGAATATAAGGATTGAATTCTTTCAATGACATGGATTTGAAACAACTGTAAATATATTTAAAGCGATGGAAAAACATCCAAATACTAACAATTAATTGGAAACGCAACAGTATTTTTTTTCTGTGTATTCCTCTGCAAAGTCTGTATCTCCAGGTTTTGATTTTCCCTGTGTCTTGTACTGTATGCTTGGCTTGCCTTATCGAAATTATGTGTATTTTCATACATGAATAAAATAACCTAATGAATGTATAATTGCCTTATATCGAGCAGCGCAGTGTTTGAAAATAATTGATCTGGCGGATAGATGATTGTTTTGTTGGCCATCACTTTTAAGATTCTTTTTACTTCCCACACTGATAGGTGAGGGGAGTGTTGTGATCGCGAAAACTTTCGATTTTGAGATAATACACTTTTTGGGCGTTTTATGATGTCTACGTAACTAAAATCCACGTCACTCATTTCCGTCACTCTTTTCCGTTGGTCTGACTGTCTGTCGGTCTGACTGTCTGTACGCGTTTTTCTAGCCACGAAAACGCAGTAACCGCTGCATGGATTACGATGAAATTTGGGCAGCGATATGCTGTCGGGTGGTAGTAGGGAATATTTCTATAATTTTTGAAATTGTTATACGGGGGGCGGTGTAATTAGCAAAAAACAAAAAATTTCAAATATTCCTCAAACTTCGTTTTTAGGCGTTTTAGGGGTTCCTGATCATTTGCTACTTTTTCTTGGGTGGGGGTGAATTTGGGGTGGTTCGGGGGTTTGGGGTTGTAAAACTGAAAAATTTGTTGTATTCGTAATGGGCTGCCCATTGATATGTGAATGAAAAACCTAGCGGGATGATACACTTTTTACGTCCATCCGAACGTTGCATGCTTATTATAGAAGCCACGGGACTTAGAATTTGTGATGTATACATAGGAGTATTGTTTTAGATCGTTCTATATTGCGTAACGCGAAAATTACTCAATTGATTTTTATGAAATTTTGGCGCAGTACTATTACCGCGGCAAGGATGGAGAACGCGTATGTTTTGGAAAAATAGTGTTAGTAGCGGCGCAGCAATGATCAAAAAAACTAAAAATATAAAAACAGCTCAAACTTTGCTTTTAGGCGTTTTAAAGGTTTCTGATCATTTTCTAGTTTTTTGGGTAGGGATGAATTTGGGGTGGTTGGAGTGTGAGGGGTTGTAAAACTGAAAAATTTGTTGTATTCATACGTCCATTGACCTGTAGAAGAAATACCTAGAGGCATATTACACTTTTTTGGGTCCACTTGTACATTGGCTTGCCTATTACAGAAACCAATTTTGTGATGTGTACATATGAGTTTTGCGAGGGCTGCTCTATACCGGCAGAATTCTTTCTGTCTGCTCGCATACGAGTTTTGCTTTATTTCGCTCCATGTATATTGCGTAAACCGAGAATTATTGAATTGCTTTTAACGAAATTTTGACAGAATTTACTACCACGGCGAGAATAGAAAACGAATCTGTTTTTGAAAAACCGTGTCAGTGGCGGCGCAGCAATAATCAAAAAACCAAAAATATAAAATCAATTCAAACTTCGTTTTTAGACGGGTTGGAGGCTCTTGATCGTTTTGCATCTTCCAGTAGAAGAAAGAAAACTGTGGCATCCTAGTTCCTAAGGAGGGAGACGCAAGAAACTATTTACGAGGGTTTTTGTGTTGGATGTTTTTTTGCGGGAGGGTGGGCGACTATAGCTTCATGCAATAAGCAATAGTAAAATGGTATCATCATCAGGTGTGTCGAGTACTGAATCAATCAACTTGACTCTATTTTTGTAGTACTTCTAGAGGTTGCATATAGCAGGTTGCGGCGCTCAAAATAGCGTGGCGTAGTCGTGACTCTACTAACGAGTACTACAAAATTTTTAAGTTTGAGTAATCTATAATATTTTTCAAGTATCCAAAACAATATAAGAGTTGCCTCAGGGTACCAGTAACATTACATATATGAGCATCCCATTCTACAGTATACAGTAAAAGTTCCGTTTATACTTATATATTCTTTCAAATAATATTTTCCATTAGTGAAATAATAAAGCCCTCTACATTATGTCACAAACAAAACAAATTCCATTATAGCCAAACGTACTCAACTCATTCCGGTATACAACGTCGTTCATTTTCTGAATATCAATTTAGCTTGAATGGGTCAAGCGCCTTTATAAACGCGAAATTAGGACCTTGGAATATTACAGTGGTCGGTGATATTCGAAAACTTAAATTGGCTTTTGCTTGCTACCCCCGACTTTCAGTTCCGGCAATTATTACAATTGCCGGGCTTTCAGGTGCTTGAAGCGTTTACACGATAATTGTATTTAATCTGGCCGCTATTGATTCTATTAATAGCTTGAGATAGTTGGGGCTTGGCTTTTATCGTCTGCTACCTGAATGGCTTCGCGACATGGAAAGACTAAATAAAATAATTTGTCCGTTATTTTCATCTTTCATCAAGCCAATTACCTTTTTGTTTTTTCTTGGCATGTCACAAGTGATGTGCTTCCACCTAAATAACAAACAAGCACAGCTACAGCCCCAAGTGTACTTTAACAATTAACTACTTCGATACAACCCTTACCCGAAATACCTAGGGGTTACAATGGACCGTACACTCTCATTCAAGAAACATCTGGAGAATATCGCAGCTAAAGTAAATGCTAGAAACAATATAATTCACAAACTGTGCGGAACCACCTGGGGAGCTAGCGCGTCGACTCTCAGAAATTCTGCTCTCAGTCTTGTCTACTCGGTGGCGGCATATTGCGCCCCCGTCTGGCTGAACAGCTGTCACGTAAGGATCATTGACACTAAACTCAATGAGACAATGAGATTGATCAGCGGCTGTTTAAAAAGCACACCGTTACCTTGGCTACCCGTCCTGAGCCATATTGCGCCTCCCACAATCCGCAGACAGGAGAGCCTTGTAAGGGAACATAACAAAATATTGTTAAACTGGCTCCTACCAATACACGGCGACCTGACCGACGCCGGCTTGCAGAGACTGAAATCTAGATCTCCCCCAACACTACATGCAGAAAAACTCGTGGGCGAGAACTATGACCTGAACGATGAATGGAGGAAACGCTGGGAAACATCGAAACCCGGCCAAGCAGCATATATAGCTGACCCCACAGTGCCCCTGCCAGGAATGGAGCTGCCCCGCCACCAGTGGAAGACCCTGAACAGGATCAGAACGTCTCACGGCATCTGTCGTGATTCATTCCATAAGTGGGGTTTGGCCGAGACACCAACTTGCGCCTGCGGAGAGCCCCGCCAGACTGTCCACCACATAGTGGCCGAATGCCCTCTCACATCATACAGAGGAGATTTGAGCGACTTCTACGAGGCTACTGCCCCTGTGCTGGAATGGATCGATGGCCTTCATTTTAAAATTTAGTCTGTTTGTTTTTTATGTCTGTATTTTATGTTTGTACCATGTAAGACATACGCTAAATAAATAAATTGGCATGTCAAATTGATTATTTTCTGGGTAGTCAGAGGTGTCAAATCTTAAAATGTCTTTTTTCATGTGATGATAAAGGTCATCGATAAAAAAATGATACACTAAACTGTCTGTATCACAGTAAAGCAACTTAGCCTTATCTTCAAATGTTTGTTTGATGTAATTGTAATGAAAGTAGATTTATCCTCCAAAAGCTAAACAGGAAGAAAGCTACTGGTACTCTCTAAAGCTTGTGACTAATCCATATATCTAATCTCACAGAGGACTAACCTACATATACAGCCTGAAACATCGCAAAAGGATGGCAGACCTATCTCTGTTTTACAGATTCCATCACGAAAGATGTTCGAATGAGCTCTCCCAGATAATAACACCACAGACCGTCCGAACGAGGAACACTAGAGAGGCCCTAAGACCTCGTCCTTACCAGGTCGAGGTCCCTACTCTTCTAACCAGTCTCCTCCAGCATTCCTGCTTTCAGAGAACTTTGACGCTATGGAATGAGCTGCCGGCTACAACCTGCAGCGTTCCAAATCTAACGTGCATCTCGCAGCGCTTCTACAGCGGCATAGGGTTTCACCCTTTGCGGGAGACTGACCGTAAAGTAATAATCTTACTTCGTGAAATGGTTTCTAAGTGTTAAAAAGGGACTGCCGAGGGACTCGTTAGCTCTATTTTGACTATCAATTTTGAGACTTGTGTACTAAAAAAATATAACTTTGAAGAAAGAGGACAGTTTTAGAATGGGCTCGTTCACCTTTCTTTTTTTATTTGTGCATCTGAAAGAATACATATTTTTTAGTCACCGTGCCAAAAATTAGACCTCTGTGAAGTTTCTAAGTCGCTCAAAAAAAATTATAAACATGAATGCCGGGCGCATTTTCGATACGCTCTCGTGACGTCATCAGATACGTTGACCGCGGCTCTGCGCACATTTTAGAACACAAAAACTACCACCAGTCACAATCACTGACAATAGATGTCACAATAACACAAATACATACATCAAACGTAACTACGCGACGAGTCTTGATGATCACAAAACATGTATATACTGAGTGATGATCTGAAATCACATGCGAACATATCTGCTTACGTCACAGTTAGGCGCGCTTGGATTTCGCGAATTCAAATGATTATATTAGGCGAACGGAGCATCCTACAAGTATGAAATTTTCAGAATCATGTTTTTTCTATTTAAGCTTTATTTTAGGCAGGTCAAAATTGATTTTAAATATTTTGTGAACAAGCCCATTAACCTCCTAGTTGAGATTTATCAAATAGCTGGTAAATTTTGAGTTTTTTTACTAAAACCTCGGTTTTTCTGACCACGTAGTCTAAAAGCTGTCATGATGGTATGACTCACAGAAGGCAAGAACGTCTGTCAGTTATACAACAACCACAGAGGACCTCAACGTTATCTGCACATGCATTGCCACCTTTATATTTTCGACAACATGGCACTTCTACCGCCTACTATATTGGGAAGTAAAAATGGAGAAATCGGTATTTGGACTCAGACGCTTATTTTTTACAAAAAATTTGTATAAATCATGTTAAGGTTGGCTTTCATGCAGAGCATCATAATCCATCAGCGTACTCTACTTTTGTTGGTTCAAAAACCCTAATATGACTGGACTATACAGTCTATCCAGTGCAGGCTTATTTATTATACATGGAAGAGTCTTTATCTAATGCTTGATTCAATTGAAAATCTAGTTTCGTGTGCCGCAAAAATAACTCCTAGAAACGAGCTATACGGATTTCCAGGGTGAGGTAATATAAGGCACTTAAATTTCTGAAATCGATATTACCCGATAAATTTGTATTATTACGTTTGAAAGCCTTTTGGATTTTATTAAAATCGTAAATCTGGCTGGAAACGTTCTTTTGTTTCAGTATCTCAGAGGGTGCGAATTTTAAAATATCCTTACTTGCAACACATAAAGAACTGTGCTGCTACATCTTCTCATACATTGTTTGAAGAGCTACTTTCTAAAGCGTTTTTTTCTAAGCCTACATACAAGACTCCACAAAAGCTTACCAACCGTGGAAATGGAGGGTCACCCCATAGTCGAATTACCTTCCGTCAAGCTTTTTGGGATCAACAATAACATGTCCTGGCACGACCACGTCGTCAGTATTGCTAAAACGGCATCCCAGAAGCTTGGCGTTTTGTTCCGCTGTAGGAAGTTGTACACACCAGAACAAGTGCTGCTGCTCTACAAGGCACAGATCCGACCGTCGCTGGAGTATTGCTCCCATGTGTGGGGATGCGCTCCGAAGCACTCTCTAAAGCTTCTGGACAGTATCCAGAAGAGAGTAATTAGATTAATAGATCCGCCTAACCTCATAAAGGACCTCCACAGCCTGGAATATCAAAGACGGGTGGTTGACCTATCCCTCTTTTACAGATTCTATCACGGAAGATGTTGGAGTGAGCTCTCCTAGATAATAACACCAAAGGCCGTCCGGACCAGGAACACTAAAGAATCTCTCCGAGCTCATCCTTACCAGGTGGAGGTCCTTACTCCCCGAACCAGTCTCCTTCAGCATTCCTTCTTGTGGAGAACTTCGACGCTGTGGAGTAAGTTGCCGGTGAATTTTATTCCCGACGGCTGCAACCTGAAGCGTTTCAAATCTAACGTACACCGACACTTATCCTCTCGCAGCGCTTCTACAGCGCCATAGGCTTTCAGCCTTTACGGGAGGCTGACCATTAAAAAAAGTGTGAGGAGGTAAATGGAAGCAAGTCAGTTTGGATTTAAGAGTGGGTTTGTAACAAAATAAGCTATATTTAGTCTCCAAACAATAATACAGAACTACCAAGACAAAACAAAAGGTGTCTTCATGCGCTTCATTGACTATGAGAAAGCATTTGACTAATATGATTTCCTCATAACATACTTTGGCGATTTGGGACTTGATGTACTAGAACCAAAAAGCAACAATATCTGATATGAAGATGACACTGTCATACTAGTAGACAATGTGAACTACCTTGCCATCGTACGCGATCTACTGTCAGCTCAGTGGCGCTCTTGATACTCATATCCAGCAACTGTTTTGCCGTATCCACCCAGCGTGTAGGGGAACGGCCATGGCGCCGCCCACTCGGGGCATGACACCGAACTACAACTACAAGTTCCTCCATATTATCGCTTCTGTGGATATGTCCAAAAAATTCTCGTCGACACAATGGAGGACAGTCTCACTGGATTACTAAATATTTGTGATACATAATAAACGAAAGAAGGCAGCAATTATGAATAAGATCTTAGCTTTCAAAATGTGAACTCTGATGAATGCTGAGAGAGTCCTGGATCGATCATGTGAGACTTGAGCCTTGAAGAAAATAACAACTAAATTCCTCTCAAATTATGGCATATTAGGTTGGGAAGGAGTGCATCAAACTCATTTGAAGAGTATGAGTTCCTTGCAAAAATCTGTTTTGAAGGTTATTTATTATAAAGAACCCACTTACCCCTCAAATAATTTATTTAAAGAATCCCAGAAATTCGATATCCGACAACTATACAGCTATAACATATTGAATTTCATCCACAAACATAAAAATTACATCAACTTCAATAGCCATGAACATAATACACGAACCAAGAATAGGACCTTAAGACCTCCTATATTTAAGTCAATAGGCCAAAAAAGTTTAATACATTTATGTTGCTGCATATACGATTTACTTCCTGCTTCACTGAAATCCATAAAACCTCATGTTGCATGCAAAAAAAAGTCAAAAAATGGATAATGGACACACCCAGAGATATTTTTTCAAATGTCTTTAACAGGATTTTGAACTGATGCACTTACAAGTATTTAATATAGTTAGTATTAGTTTTAGTATATGTATTTGTAAGATATATGTATCTATTGCAATGTAACCCACGCACAAGGTCAGCATCTTCTGTGGGTCAAACAATTTATTTACCCTCTGTATTGGTGGTGAATTAATTATTATTATTATTATTATGTAGACGGTCCTATATTGTTAATTGTTATTTTATTAGGTGAATACAAAATTTCTTTTTTCAAAATTATCGCACAGAAGAGAAAGTGAGTAAAAACGTATTTTGTTCCAATTTCAAGCAGCTGTAACTTAGAGAGGAAGGAGCTTTGAACTGGGTGACTCTTTATCATTTTTCATTTTAATTTTGAACCACCCTGTATATTGTTTTTGACCACTAAATAAAAATGAAGCTAAATATTTTCACTCAATAGATAACAGTAAATTAACCAGTGAGTAAAGAGACGCCACTGAGATCTACAAATCTTTCAAAGTACACAGAACTAAGTTATTTTTAGCTTTTCGTAAGGTATTAAAAAAGTTTTAATTGCTTCGTTATATCAGTTAATTAGTGACGGTGTAAAGAAGACTCTGCTAAAAGGATATTCTTGTGATTTTATTTCAAGACTCGGTTTTTTAATTTTTCGTGCTAACAGTATCGATTATTGAATTATTTCTGCGCTTTTTCATGAATCTCGCAGCTACAAAGAGCAGAGCAAGAAAGGAAAAATTTATCATGGTAAATAGACGATAATAGAGCTCGTAGACTATTTTTTGAACAGAGAGCTTTATCCTGTTACATTTTCTGTGTTGGCACAAATACTTTCATCTACATTTCTAAGACAGAAAGTGATTGATTTTCTTTGTTTTGAATGTATTTAGAATAAAGCTATTTTTCTGAAACCAACTTTCTGCCCTTGATTGTACGTCAAAAATTTCCGCTTTTAAACTTTCAGATGACTCACATTTTGCTGATGTTGTTGTCTCATCAGCAAAAAGGACATAATTCTCGTCAATACTTATTTCAGGGACGTTATTCGTATATATCAGAAATAACGAGGGACCAACCACAGACCCCTGTGGCACTCCTGTTTCAATGGTCATGTCATTAGATGTTTCCCCATTGAGAGAGAGATTTGCAGTTTGAGTTTGATTTTCCAAGTATGAATTTATTAAATTTATGTTGAACATCTGAACAGAAATTTATTCGTATTTAAAAACATTGGTTTTGTAAATTTGTTTTGTTCACGTTATAAAAAAATGAAGTCAAGTTGATTGACTCAGTACTTCCCACACATTACGGTGATACCAGTTTATTATTTTCCAATAGCATGAAGCTTTAGTGTGAGATCCCTTGCAAACAAATAATCGTCAGCCCCCCCCCCCTAAAATTGTCTTATGCCGCTAGGTCTTTCCTTCAGAGGTCAATGAACAGCCTATTATCAATACTACAAACTTCAGTTTTACGCCCCACTCCCAAACCACCCCCATTTCACCCCCACCCAAAAAAAAGGTAGGAAATGATCAGGAACCCTTAAAACATCTAAACACGGAGTTTGAGTTGTTTTCATACTTTCAGTTTTCTGACTATTGCTACGCTGCCATTAATGCGATTTTTAACAAACATACGTGTTTTCCATTCTCACCATGGTAATAATACTGTGTCAAAATTTCATTAGAATCAATTTAATAGTTTCCACGTTACAAAATACAAAAAGATCCAAAGCAATAAATACTCGTATGTATACAGAAAATCCTAAGTCCCTTAGTTTTCGTAATGAGCTGGACCTAAAAGGGTGATTTATGTCGCTAGGTCTTCCTTCACAGGTTAGTGGACAGCCTATTATGAAAGCAACAAATTTTTCAATTTTACAACCCGCCCACCCCCCAGCCACGCCAATTTCACCCCCACCCAAGAAATGTAGGAAATGGTCAGGAACCCCTAAAACGCCTAAAAACGAAGTTTGAGCAGTATTTTTTTTTTGTTTTTTCCTAATTACTCCGCCGCCCATGCACCGATTTTCAAAATTATAAGAACATTACCTACTACGACCCCACAGCATATCGCTGCCCGAATTTCATCACAATCCATGCAGCGGTTGCTGAGATTTCGAGGCTAGAAAAAAGCGACAGACAGACAGACAGACTGACGGAAATAAGTGGCGTAGATTTTCGTTATGTAGACATCATAAAACGCGTATTATCTCAAAATCGAAAATTTTCGCGATCACAATACTTCCCTCACCTATCGGTGTGGGAAGTAAAATGGTACGGTATAACAGTTTCTAAGAAACTGTGATAAAATATATTTTTGCTAGTTACTCCGCTGTCTACGCACCGATTTTTAAAAGTGTAGATACTAAGACCCCACAACTTATCACTTCCCAAATTTCATCACAATCCGTGCAGCGGTTACTGAGATTACGAGGTTATAAAAACGCCAACAGACAGACAGACCGACGGAAATAAGTGACGTGGATTTTCGTAGAGTAATACAACAAAGCGCCCAAAAAGCATATTATCTCTAAATCGAAAGTTTTTGCACTGACAGTCACACAGTCACACCTGTCGGTTTGGGAAGTAAATAGGTATTTTCAACTTTAATAATATTTGTTGAGAATCACGCTCTACTATACTTTGCCCATAGTAAATAGGTACGCAAACACCTCATCATCAGACTCGCATTGCTATTCAAACTTCATCCTCATACACAAATGTATGTCTTTGAGAGTTAAAGTACCTAATGCATATTTGAACATTCAATTAAATCCAGCTAAAAGTGCACGTGTAGAGAAATTTAGTACTATTGATGTTCCCATTCTGAGCTCTCTGTTTGCCTTTCCCTATTAACCCAGCAACTACAACGGAATTCTAAGCTCTTCATTACACGGAGTAAAGTTATGTCTTCACCCTTCGCAGAAACTCAGGTTCTAAATCCAATCTAATCTGGAACTATTTCGTTTCACTTAGCTGAGTTTTCTGAAGCGGCGAATTGAAATCCTAGACATACGAAAGTCCCACACTTAACAAGAAAAATGACCACCAGAAATACGTAATGCACCCAGTGGCGTCTGCTGTATCAGAGCTGCAGGGGTGCAGAACACAAAGCTAATCAAGAAAATAATATGATTTTCTATACCCATAGCAAGGTCGAGAATATCACAATGCTTGGTTGGAACATATCCTAAATCTGCTGGAGGAACACGCGAATTAACTCGGGAACTTACGAACCGGAGTTTTTAAAAAACTACAATTCGATTGACCGAACTAATAATTTGTTTTTTTTGGAAGTGCAAAATTGATTGTTAGAGGTGAAAAATGAATCTGAAATATTATAACTGAACCAATAAATATATAATAAATTTCAGATAAGCATACAATAGACAATGAATATGCTGATTCTGCTGTCTGGGCTGGTTCCTCTCATGGATGCAGTGGTGTAACTCGCGTTTCTAACGACCGTTTAAACTTGATGACTATTTATTTATTTATTCCCTGTGTCACACGAGATAGGATGCTACACCAGTTGGACAACTGCACAAATTCCAGTAAGTCCAAGTGCTGGAAATAACATCCAACCCAATCTACAGCTTTGCAGACGATAGTCTACTAATATCGCGCATGGAACCAGGCAAACCACTATCATCCCAGGAGACGTTATGTCGGCGATAGCAACATTCCTCACAGATCAACGTAGGTACCAAAATAACCCAAGAAATATCTTTAGCTTTATCAAAACCTACAGGAGGCTGATACAGCTCAGTATTTCATACCCTTTTAAAGCAAACTTGCTTCAAGAACTTCATTAGGGCAATGATATAACCTCCACACAGCCGGGAGGGCCCACACTTAAGAGAGCTGTCACGGCTTTCCATGAATCTAGCCTTAAAACCACAAGTACTTGAGCAAGTCTGTGTTAAGTCTCTGATAAATACTCATTCTTCTGATCTTAAAGCTTTGTTAAATTCTTTAGGCTTTAAGGCATCATAACTTGAGGCCATGAAGTAACTATTCTATCTTAAGATTGCTTTCCTGTAGATATTTTGGTAGACAAAATGACGTATAACGATGAGTTGGTTTTATGTACATTTTATCAGTGCTCTATCATGAAAACGGGAAGCTTTTTTATCTAGATATTTACAACATGGAGTATTGTAGGTGTATATACCATCTATTACTAGTTTATGATCATAAATTCAGAATTTTCTCGAGTACTACAATGAAAAAATAAAACGAATCACAGTTCATTGATGAAACTTTATAAGATAGCCCTCAAAAATGAGAGCTCTCCAAATATAAAAATCTTAATTAAAAAATATTCAATTCTTCGAGGTTAAAATATTGTCACGACGGCCTCTTTTTCTTCACCCAGGGAATCAAACTCGACGTAACTTTCACCGTTTTACTTCAGAACTTAACACAATATCTCTTAACCTTATCTCAACTAGATCTCAACTCAACTGACCCCTGCCACGCTACTCGTGGTGCCTTATATACTTCATCGAACCATCTAGAAGATTCGAGACACCCAGATGACATTCGAGAATGCCGATCTGACAGTCCAGAAAATTCCAGATGATTCGATGACGTTTACACATCAAAAAAATCTAACCTAATCATTGTGAAAGAAACATTGGTAGTGTTCAACGGGACTTAGCGGACGTCAGCACTTGTGGGCGCTTTGCGCTAACTAACCGATGAACGACAAGCTGTCAAAAAAGCGCCAGTCAGCTTGGTGAGCGCTTCAAAAAAGCGCTGTTTGGTTAGCAAAGCAGCACATAACTGGAAAAAAGTTATTTGTAGTTCTGAGAGAAGCAGTTGCCTTTGTTTAGTGTCAATTTAATATCAGGTTTTGTAATTCTGTAGCCTAGGTTTTTGACAATACAAATAATAAACATGAAAATATGGAAATGGATATGACAGTTTTATTACGTCAAAAGGAAAGTTGTTCAACGGTCACTCCTAGCGCCTGCAAGCGCTCCCACGCTAGCGCTTTTGCGCTAGGTCCCGTTGAACACACCCATTAACAAATCCAAATAAGCAATGTAATATACAGGATGTTACAATATAAAGTCGCATATATATTAGTTTCAAAATGCAAGGATTTACTTGCAATATATGTTCAGTCGATATGCTAGGAGTTGTACTATTACCAAATACAATTACGTATATAAAATAATTGCGGTAATCAGTAACTCAAAAAATATGGCGCAATAGACGCCCATTTCCAGAATATTCTTAAAACCACCTTAAAACTCATAGGTCCTTCATATGGATAATATGGTCTTGATACTGGCCTACTTGTTTTAAAGTAGCTAACCTCAAAATATATTTCTTATTCCGTAATATATCATAAGTAGGTTAACTTGTTGATGTTGGCAATTCTGTGTGATATTACAATTGACAAACTAAAAACTAATCATTTTGTAGTTTCGTGCATTAATAATTATGTGCTGCTGTGCTTGTAGTTGAGCCTTTGAAATTGTTGAAATGACGTTGGTAATTGTTGTCATCACATATTTTTTTTTTAATTTGCTTTTGAAATGTCCATTTTTATTTATTTTGCACCACTTATTAAGTTTAGATGCCTTGTTAAGTTTTAATTTTATCCAAGCCTACCTAACAAAGGCATGTCTATCCTATCATAAGCATCCTTAAAGCCAATAGGTTTGAAGGAAGACTTTAGTTGTGCCTATTTGACTTGGAAAATATATAGTTTTAAGGCGGCTTTATTGAGTATTTTCCTTCGACTGTTTAAAACCATTAGGCTTTCTTGAAGGCTCTTTTGAAGTCGGTAAGTCTTAAGACAGTCATAAGGACAAAACAGCTTTAACAGAATTTATATAAGACCACCATAAAGCTTCATTAAAACTCTACAGTTTAAATTGACTGTTGGCCGTATGAAATAGGTTTTATGAATACTCCTTATAACCTGTTGAGAGGATAATTTGATCCTGAGTGCATTTGGCCATAGTCAATGCAGTCATAAAACACAACTCTAATCAAGTATCACCTTAAAACCTATTTAAAACCTCCATGAAGCTAATAGGCTGCTAAAATGTTTCTTGGGAACTACTGTCGAGTGAGGATTAGTAAACGAAGTACAGTTAACGTACAGAAAACTCAGGCAACAACACTGACAAAGAAGTCTCAGGTCGGCTTACCAACTGTGGAATAGAAAAGGAGGGTCACCCAATAGTCGTCTCCTTTTGTCAAGCTTTTGGGAATTAACGTCAACAATAACATGCCCTGGCACGACCACCTCGTCAGTATTGCTAAAACGGCATCTCAGAAGCTTGGAGTTTTGTTCCGCTGTAGGAAGTTGTATACACCAGAGCAACAATTGCTGCTCTACAAGGCACAGATCCGACTAGGTGTGGGGATGCGCTCCGAAGCACTCTCTGAAACTTCTAGATACTATCCAGAAGAGAGCAATTTGACTAATCGATACACCTAACCCCACAAATGACCTCCACAGCCTGGAACATCGTATAAGGGTAGCTGACCTGTCCGTGTTTTACAGATTCTATCACGTAAGATGTTCGAGTGAGCTCTCCCAGATAATAACACCGAAGATCGTCCGAACGAGGAACACTAGAGAGGCTCTGCGAGCTCATTCTTATCAGGCAGAGGTCCCTACTTCCAGAACCCAGTCTCCTCCAGCATTCCTTCTTTTGGCGAATTTCAACGCTATAGAATGGGCTGCCGGGCAATTTTTTTCCCAGCGGCTACAACTTGCACAAATACTTATCTTCTCGCAGCGCTTCCAAAGCGCCATAGGCTTCCGGGAGGCAGACCATAAAAAAAATTTAGCTAGACAGCTTGCAAAAATGTCCGATACTTTGAAAAGGAGAATCAAATAATGTGAAACATCAGGGCTCTGTTTTTGTCTGAATACTGTACTATGAGCTGGAAAGTTATTGACGGAACAGTTACTTAAAGTCATTTTCTCTCAGATAAGGACGTTGAGACGTTATCCGTTTTATTTTTCCGAGGACACCGAATTCCGAATATAACGAGTGCCCTCATTAATCTACTTTTGTGTTCCGCATAGATAATTTGGCGGAAGGCAAAAAAGAAGTCGTTCCGGGCCGACGACGACAAAAAGTAAAAATGGACGTAACCTGCTTTTACGCCAGCTCTGGGACTTTTCGGCGGGATAAAAGGGGATCTTAATTTTCTAAGAAAGACCCGAAGTTTTCGACACGACGACGCTGAGCGAAAGCAACTTTCTAAATATCGCCGGGTAGTTTTTGAAATATGGCTCGACCATCCAGCGTAATCCCGATTTAAAATTTCTCACAACGAATGCCTTAATTGATTGTCCCACAATGTCGATGGTTTTTGATCTGACAAATGATCGTGGTGCTCTCCGGACTACTTTTTTCTCAACAAATTAATTATCTCCAGTGAAACTTCAAAAAATTCTGTTCACAATGAACCGGGACACCGAAAGCGGGACTTGATGCCTGCATCCGCAAAACTGTGGATTGGATTTGTAAAATTTGGAAAATTTGGAAAATTTGGAAAATTTGGAAAATCTGGAAAATTTGGAAAATTTGGAAAATTTGGAAGATTTGGAAAATTTGGAAAATTTGGAAAATTTGGAAAATTTGAAAAATTTGAAAAATTTGGAAAATTTGGAAAATTTGGAAAATTTGGAAAATTTGGAAAATTTGGAAAATTTGGAAAATTTGGAAAATTTGGAAAATTTGGAAAATTTGGAAAATTTGGAAAATTTGGAAAATTTGGAAAATTTTGAAAATTTGGAAAATTTGGAAAATTTGGAAAATTTGGAAACAACATATCATTTATGTTCTTTATTCTTTAATATAATTGAAATAACATGATTATATGGATGGTTACTTTTTTATGTCAGCCAGTATACTAGACAGTTATGTAAACCTAAATTGTAAAATGGGTTTTCGACAATACATCTTCGTTTGCGTTCGGCTAATGGTACATTTTTAGCGGTCATTCGGGACAGCTATCTGATGCGCAACATCCAAAATATGAAACGTTAAATTTATGAAATGTGCAGCTAACGGAAAAACCATGTTAACCATCAATTAGTTGATGCTATTCCGCAGTTTCACATTACCGAGCTGTATAATAAAACTCTCGTTTTTACTCCGGCAAAGAACAGAAATCCAATTATGGTTTTTTGATACAACTATTCGTCCGTTTCAATCAAGCACTCGAGCGGCCAATGGGAAATTCAATCGGAGTTTCTATTATTTTTGACAAAGGCTCTTATCAGCTCGATGTACAAACCCGGTGAAAATGAGAAGTGTCGCTGATTTTGAATGTTGATTTTGTGCAGCGGTTAGTACGTTATACAGGGTGACTGGTCAAAATACAGGGTGGGGCATATTAATCAAGTGTTTTTGAAATAATCATAAAATTATTAGTTTTTACTCTGAAAAAAATGATTGGTAGTAGAACATAGCTGATAATAAACCATTTTGAAATATTGAAGTGCAATAATTACATCTGGCATATGATGCAGCCGTTCACGAAAATTCCACTTCACTGTATCCAGCATGTCTTTGTTGATTTTTGAGAGATTCCATGGCGAATCGCTTCCTTCTCTGCGTCTAACGGACGGGGCTTGGTCCTTTAAACACGTGACTTGAGTTATCCCCATAGAAAAAAATCACAAATTGATAAGTCGGGAGACCGAGGAGGTCATCAAATGCCACCAAACCTCAAAATTGAACGATTTGGAAACAGGTGGCGAAGAACAGCCATGGATGCTCTAGCGGTGTGTGCCGTGGCCCCATCTTGATGGAACCACTAATCTTTGATATCCACACCTCTTCTTTGCAATTCAGGTATGAAAAAGGTATTCACCATTTTATCCAAAAAAATATGGGCCAATGATGCCACGCCATATGCCACGCGTTGTTCTAGTGTCTACCGCTCAATGATGGCAAGTGGCGAGTAAGAAAGTGAAATGGTTTGAGTCAAGGAATGGATTGTAATAAACCGCGCGCTCCTCCCTTTTCTAATATATGAGTACTACTCAAACCAAAAACACTTGGTTTTTATGCCCCACCCTGTATAAATAATCACTTTATACTATAATATATTGTAACATACTGTATAATATCGTTTTTCTGTGTTGTGTGTTAGTTGCCATGTATGAAAAGAAAAGTCAAAAGTCAAAGTCTAGGTTAGATTTGTGATGTGTAAACGTCATCCAACTTATCTCGAGACTGACAGATAGACGTTCTAGAATCAACTAGAAGTCTCGAATTATCTAGAGATGGTTCGGTGAGGTATACAGGGTGTCCCTGAATTTCCTTGACACGTCATATTCTCGTAACAAAAAAATGTTCAAACAAAAACTGAGTGGGATGTTTGAAAGTACTATAAGGTCTATCGTACCATGCTTTCAAAACATTTTTTTTGTACTTCAACCCTTAAAACTCACCCCCAACATTGTTTTTTCAAATAGCATCTAATGGTTTTTCTTACACAAATTAAATCCTTAGTTTATTTAAAATCTTGTAGTGCCTTTGATTTTAAACTGAAACCTATTTTTTTTGTCACAGTCACAATCATAAAATAAATAAAATAACGATTTGTTTAAGGCGTAATATCTTCGTAAGAAAAACAGAAAAAAACGACACTAAGTGCGCCTTTCATAGATATCGAATGACCTATCATACCAACCTTTCGAAGCATTTCTTTTATACTTCAACCCCTAAAACTAACCCCTAATTTTTTTTCCAAATAGCACCTCACAATTTATCTTACATTCATGAGGTCACTATTTTATTCAATATCTCGTAGTGCCTCTGACTTCATAACAAACCAATTTTTTTCGTAGTCATTACCATAGGATAGGTAAATGAAATGAGCATCTGTTTGAGACGTAATATTTTCGTGATAAAAAAGCATAAAAAAGACATTTGTTGACATTTAGAGCTTTTGAATACCCAAATAGTTTTATTTTTATCCGTTTTTTGCGTCAAGCAAATTGTTATTTTATTTATGTTATGCTTATGATTTTACGTAAAAAATAAGTTTGCGTATAAAATGAAAGATACTCCAAGATTTTTAATAATATAAAGACTTCATTTGTGTAGAAAACACTATTTGGTGCTATTTAAAAAACAAAACTTGAGGGTGAGTTTTAAGGGTTGAAGTACAAAAAAAATATTTTAAGAGCATGGTATAATAGACCCTATAGTACTTTTACAAAGTCCACTCAGTTTTCGTGTGAACATTTTGTTTTTACGAGAATATCGTGTCTCAAGGAAATTCAGGCGTCATGAGTTGTGTAAGAGTTATCCAGATTGAGATAAGGTTGAGTGAGTTTTGTATTCAGTTGTGGAGTGAAAAGGCGGAAAGTACGTCCAGTTTGATTTCCTGGTGTGCAGAAAAAGCAGCCGTCGCGTCGTGACAATTGACGGTGTCAGGAGTGTGGGACTATCAGTAGTAATATTCCCAGAACATTGAAAATAGACGAGATAATTTTATAAAATCGGAAGCTTGTTCCCGAAGCCAAGCTTGTTCCCGAAGCCGCAGGCTGGGTGCTGTTGCCAATTAACGAGCTTGAGAAATTTTTCAGAAAATTATGAGGAATTTTTCACTGAAAATTTTTTGACGTTGTCAAACTCAATTGTGTAGTCATCTCATCTTCACAGTCACAATGTCTATTCCAGATATTCCAGATATTCCAGATACTCCAGATATTCCAGATATTCCAGATATTCCAGATATTCCAGATATTCCAGATATTCCAGATATTCCAGATATTCCAGATATTCCAGATATTCCAGATATTCCAGATATTCCAGATATTCCAGATATTCCAGATATTCCAGATATTCCAGATATTCCAGATATTCCAGATATTCCAGATATTCCAGATATTCCAGATATTCCAGATATTCCAGATATTCCAGATATTCCAGATATTCCAGATATTCCAGATATTCCAGATATTCCAGATATTCCAGATATTCCAGATATTCCAGATATTCCAGATATTCCAGATATTCCAGATATTCCAGATATTCCAGATATTTCAGATATTCCAGATATTCCAGATATTCCAGATATTCCAGATATTCCAGATATTCCAGATATTCCAGATATTGCAGATATTCCAGATATTCCAGATATTCCAGATATTCCAGATATTCCAGTTATTCCAGATATTCCAGATATTCCAGATATTCCAGATATTCCAGATATTCCAGATATTCCAGATATTCCAGATATTCCAGATATTCCAGATATTCCAGATATTCCAGATATTCCAGATATTCCAGATATTCCAGATATTCCAGATATTCCAGATATTCCAGATATTCCAGATATTCCAGATATTCCAGATATTCCAGATATTCCAGATATTCCAGATATTCCAGATATTCCAGATATTCCAGATATTCCAGATATTCCAGATATTCCAGATATTCCAGATATTCCAGATATTCCAGATATTCCAGATATTCCAGATATTCCAGATATTCCAGATATTCCAGATATTCCAGATATTCCAGATATTCCTGATATTCCAGATATTCCTGATATTCCAGATATTCCAGATATTCCAGATATTCCAGATAGATAGATATTCCAGATATTCCAGATATTCCAGATATTCCAGATATTCCAGATATTCCAGATATTCCAGATATTCCAGATATTCCAGATATTTCAGATATTTCAGATGTTCGAGACGTTCGAGATGTTCCAGATGTTCCAGATGTTCCAGATATTCCAGACATGCCAGATATTCCAGATATTCCAGATATTCCAGATATTCCAGATATTCCAGATATTCAGATATTCAGATGTTCCAGATATTCCAGATATTCCAGATATTCCAGATATTCCAGATATTCCAGATATTCCAGATATTCCAGATATTCCAGATATTCCAGATATTCCAGATATTCCAGATATTCCAGATATTCCAGATATTCCAGATATTCCAGATATTCCAGATATTCCAGATATTCCAGATATTCCAGATATTCCAGATATTCCAGATATTCCAGATATTCCAGATATTCCAGATATTCCAGATATTCCAGATATTCCAGATATTCCAGATATTCCAGATATTCCAGATATTCCAGATATTCCAGATATTCCAGATATTCCAGATATTCCAGATATTCCAGATATTCCAGATATTCCAGATATTCCAGATATTCCAGATATTCCAGATATTCCAGATATTCCAGATATTCCAGATATTCCAGATATTCCAGATATTCCAGATATTCCAGATATTCCAGATATTCCAGATATTCCAGATATTCCAGATATTCCAGATATTCCAGATATTCCAGATATTCCAGATATTCCAGATATTCCAGATATTCCAGATATTCCAGATATTCCATATATTCCAGATATTCCAGATATTCCAGATATTCCAGATATTCCAGATATTCCAGATATTCCAGATATTCCAGATATTCCAGATATTCCAGATATTCCAGATATTCCAGATATTCCAGATATTCCAGATATTCCAGATATTCCAGATATTCCAGATATTCCAGATATTCCAGATATTCCAGATATTCCAGATATTCCAGATATTCCAGATATTCCAGATATTCCAGATATTCCAGATATTCCAGATATTCCAGATATTCCAGATATTCCAGATATTCCAGATATTCCAGATATTCCAGATATTCCAGATATTCCAGATATTCCAGATATTCCAGATATTCCAGATATTCCAGATATTCCAGATATTCCAGATATTCCAGATATTCCAGATATTCCAGATATTCCAGATATTCCAGATATTCCAGATATTCCAGATATTCCAGATATTCCAGATATTCCAGATATTCCAGATATTCCAGATATTCCAGATATTCCAGATATTCCAGATATTCCAGATATTCCAGATATTCCAGATATTCCAGATGTTCCAGATGTTCCAGATGTTCCAGATGTTCCAGATATTCCAGATTTTCCAAATTTTTCAAATTTTCTACATTTTCCACATTATCCAAATTTTAGAGATATGAAAATTTTTAAAACGTTGAGACTGAGTTTCTTCTTTCTTTCTCTTTATCTCTTTTCTCTAATTGCCTGCGAGTCAATAAACACGTAACAGGTTATGAAATTTCTCAAAATTTTGGAGACCCTAGAAAAATTTTGTTGACGTGACACAATATAAGTATCTACATGTTTGCACCGACGCCGACATAAATATCATATAGAATGCTGAACAAAAGCGTTACTCGCTAAGCTGCGAGGCATCATCCATCTACGAGCGAATCCACAAAAGGTCGCAGAAATACTGAATCCCTCCTTTTCAAAACTAAATGCAGCCAAAATGAACCGGCGGATCCCATCTCTAAATGCAGCGCAAATCCTCGTACAGTTACAAATTGCTCTATTTCATTTCATGCTGCAACATTGCATATACTCCCATGACAGCAAGATGCTCAGAGCAACAGGGAAAGGCTTCGTATTACAGTGCGGTGAAATTAATGCTAATTCTAAGTGCGGCAAATCATCAGTATCCATTCGCTTAGTTAACTCAGAGAATGCATTCCAAAATTACATTAGGAACTCCTGTATAGTCCGGCACACTATCACCTTCGTCTAGATCGCGTTTAGTACAGTTGACAGAGAAGAGTAATGTTTGTAAAACATACAACATCAGAACCATATCAGAGTGGGTAGATTCTGTAACTTCCGCTATAGCAACGAAAGCAGGCGAAATCGAAGCTAATCATTTACGAAAAAGATTTTTGTCGGCATTCCATAACCAAAGTTTAACGCTTCGTTACGCTTTAGGCATGGGGCACGATGACTCACAAGCATTCAAAGTTGGCTTAAATATCTCTGGATGAAACTCTGCAAAATCCAGCAATGTCGACCATTGCGAAGGATTAGTTTTTTTTCTTCGATTGATTAATTGTTAATTAAGTATACAAATAAATTTAAGAAAATTGTCACTTTGACACACAGCAATTATAACGTCAAAACTTGACAAACGAGATCCAAAATTCTTCGCTATCGCTTATACCGTTCGTCTGCGTTCGTTGTGTCCGAGTCGAAACGAAGACATTTGTGGAATATCGAAACGAGCGAAAGCGTTGGAAGAATGTCGCTATCGCTTCGCTTAGAGTTACAGAATTCACCCACTGTTCTCTTGCATGGAGCAGAAACATGGACATTAAAAGTGGATACCATGAACAGACTCCAAGTTTTTGAAATGTGAACCTTCCGTAGATTATTAAAAATATCATGGACTCAACACATAGGTGCCTAACGATGAAGTGCTTAAACGTATGAGACGGGAATGAGACTACTACAATAAAACGAAGGAAGACCGCTTATCTGGGCCACATATACCGGAACAACAAGTATAATATACAGGGTGAGTTTTTAGTACCGGCTCGGTCGATAACACCACTACTATAGACGATATCGAAAAAAGTTGTATACAAAAGTTGTAGCCACTGATATGTTCCTTGCTCAGAAAATATTTTAATTTATACAGGGTGATCCATAACTACGTGGTGATGCAAACATGCATTATTTTAAATGAAACACCCTATATATTATTCTATATTCAAATTCTACTAATGATTTCCGTTCTTCCAATATAGGGTATTGTTACATTATATAGGGTATTTCAACAGTTATGGCCATTTTTATTTTAAATCGCTGTCAATTGAACGTGCTGTATATCAAAAAGTGATGAATCAAAAATCATTTTTTTTACACGGATGGATGAAAAATATCATCTAGTTTTAAAATCGGCTATAAAAAAAGGCCGCGACGCATATTGGTATACAGGGTGATGTAGAATGCTAAATCTAGATTTTCTCTCTATTTTTAAATGTAACCCCCAATATTTTATTACACCAAAGAATTGCTTTCAATATGGACTTTCATCATTGTATAGCACTTGTTATGGCTGAATTCATTAGCTTCTGAGATATTTCGATTTTTCTACAAATTTCAAATATACCTTATATTTGTTTACTAAAATTTATTTATTTTGAGAAACAAATCAAATTTTATTTTTGCTTAACAAACAACTAAAATATAAGGCCATAATAGTAGTTGATTAAGTCAAAACACTGGATTAACGAGATAACATAGGTCAAGTGTGCTGAGGAAACAATTTTATAGACGTCATGCATAATTATCAAGCAGATCTATCAGGTAGGCTATGAAATATTAAACGACACGGTCCAAACAAAAAGATTCTTCATTCTTTCAAACGCATTAGTTTTAGAGCGCCTCCGTTCTGGATATTGCTGTTCATAGTCGATATATTCTAGAGGCAAGCAGACAATTTCTCAGGTTCTCCTAAATACCCTCACTGGAAAAATTAATTTTTAAAGCTCGTTTTTCGCATAGTACGGAATTGTTGAGCAGGTTATAAATATCGCCAATTTTTCAAAGCATACCTGATAAATCTGCTTGATAATTATGCATCACGCCTACAAAATTGTTTCCTCGGCATACTTGACTTTATTATCTCGATGACTCAGGGCTTTGAGTTCATCAAATACTATCATGACCTTATAATTTAGTTGTTCTTTAAAAAAAACAAATTCGATAGTACTTCCTCAAAATAAATAAATTTCAGTACAAAAATAGAAGCTATATTTTAAATTCACCGAAAAATCGAAATATCTCGGAAACTGATGGACGAAGGTACAACAAGTGCTATACAAAGATGAAAGAGCATATTAAAATCAATTCTTTGGTATAATCAATTATTGGGGGTTACATTTGAAAAAAAAAGAGAAAATCTGTATTTTGCATTCTAAATCACCCTGTATACGAATATGCGTCGGGGACTTTTTTTATAGCCGATTTTAAAACTAGATGATATTTTTTATCCATGCGTGTAAAAAATATGATTTTTGATTCATCACTTTTTGATATACAGTACGTTGATTTGACAGCGATTCAGAGATAAAAATGGTCATCACTCTTGAAATACCCTGCATAATGTAAAAATGTCCTATATTGGAAGAACGGAAATCATTAGTAGAATTTGAATATAGAATAATATATAGGGTGTCTCATTTAAAATAATTCATGTTTGCATCACCACGTAGTTATGGGTCACCCTATATAAATCAAAATATTTTCTGAGCAAGGAGCATATCAGTGGCTACAACTTTTATATACAACTTTTTTCGCTATCTTCTACAGTAGTGGAGTTATCGACCGAGCCGGTACTAAAAACTCACCCTGTATGTACTAAAACTAATAATAGAAGGAAAAATCCAAGGTAAACGTGGTCCTGGTGGCAGACAACATTCATGGTTAAAAAACATACTCGGTTGCACTGGTATGAACACGTCATCCTTAATTCGTACTACTCAGGACCGAAAGGTATGCTGACAATGTCGCCAACCTTCATTAAATGGAGATGGCACATGAAGAAGAAGAAGTTCGCGTTTAGTACAGTTGACAGACAAGACTAATGTTTGTAAAAGATACAACATCAGAACCATATCACAACCGTCTTAAGAATAATATTCTTCATGTCTCGCAGGTGTTAATAGCCTAGGGCAGCTCGGAACCATAGAGGATAGTTCAGAGGAGCAGGCTCCATTTGAATACCGGAGAAAAGTGATAACTAGTTTTAGCAAGCGGGTCAATGCAAGCAATGTCTTGTTACTAGCAGCCCAAATATCGAGTTAGTATCTAAACTGACAAAGTGACGAGGTTTCATCTTAATAGAAACGCAAAAAAACTCGATTTTTTAGGTAAACCCGACGAGCTGAGAGTTCCTAATTTTTTTATTTCCGTCCAACGGGGACGAAACCCAAAACTGCGACCGGATTTGTAATCAGCACCCTTAAATTATCCAAATTACGCGATTCCATTTTAATAGAAAGCCTAATAAAGATTTCCGATTTTTTAGGCAACCTTGAAGATCTGAAACATCTGATTTTTTTATTTCCGTCAAACAAGATTGACACTCAAAGGTGCTACCGGATTTGTAATCAAGACCCTCCGGTTATCCAAAACACGAGGTTTCATCTTAATAGAAAGCCCAATAAAAATTTCAGGTTTTTTAGGAAAACCTGAAAATCTGAACGGTCTGAAATTCTTGATTTACGTCAAGAGAACTAAAAACTGTGACCTCATTTGCAATCAGGCCCCACAACATGTCCAAAACAGGAGGTTTTATTTTAATAGAAAGCCTAATGAAGATTTCCAATATTTTAGACAAACCTGAAAATCTGAATCATCTGAAATTTTTGATTTTCGCCAAACGAGACTGGAACTCAGAACTGTGACGAGACTTGTAATCACGACCCTCAAAGTATCCGAAACACGAGGTTTCATCTTAATAGAGAGCATAATAAAGTTTTTCGATATTTTAGGCAAACCTGGAAATCTGAATGATCTGAAATTTTTGATTTTCGTCAAACGAGACTAGAACTCAAAAGTGTGACCAGATTTGTAATCAGGACCCTCAAATGATCAAAAACACAAAGCTTCATCTTAATAGAAGCCCTAATAAGGGTTTCCGATTTTTTGGGCGAACCTGAAAATCTGAAATTTCTGATTTTCATCAAACGAGACTGAAACTCAAAACTGCGACCCGATTTGTGATCAGCACCATCAAATTATCCAAAAAACTAGGTTTCCTCTTAATAGAAAAGCAAGTAAAGATTATTGATTTGTTTAAAAGCTCCTAAAAATAGGAATAATTAAGACGATATGGTAACAGCAACATATAAATAAATGAATTAATGAATGTTCTAGATAATTGTAATATAAATAGGTATTTGGCTAATAAATAATAATGTTTGTTAATCTTTATTTCAGAAGTCAGGTGATGTATTAGGTTTGGGGTGGCTAAATTTCGGTTCATCTGTGGCGACGGTTTTGGATTAATTGCTTTGTATTGCATTTTTTATGATGTGTATGTACAAAACGTATTCAGGTTGGGAGCAGAAATACCTTTAATTCAATTACAAGGTCAACATTGGGGTTAAGCGGTTGTTAAGATAAGAATTTATAATATATCGAATTCAGGTATTGGTTCTGCACATTGCTATTTTCGTGAGCGAAATAGGTTAATAGCTCGTAGTCTCACATTTATTATTATTAACTCACAACTACGGTCGGATTTTTAATCAATACCCTTAAATTATCCAAAACACAAGGTTTCATCTTAATTGAAAGCGAAATAAACATTTTCGATTTTTTAGGTGAACCTGAAGATCTGAAAGATTTGAATTCTTTTATTTTCATCAAACGAGAACTGAAACTAAAGACTGCTATCGGATTTGTAATCAGCACTCTCAAATTATTCAAAATACGAGATTTCATCTTAATAGAAAGCCTAATAATGGTTTTCGATTTTTAATTTAGGTAAATTTGAAGATCTGAAAGATCTGAATTTTTTTATGTTCGTCAAACGAGACTGAAACACACAACTACGACTGGATTTTCAATCAGTACCCTCAAATTATCCTAAACTTGAGGTTTCATCTTAAATCAAAGCGAAATAAAGATTTTAGCTTTTTCAGGCAAACCTGAAAGATCCGAAATGTTTTATTTTCGTCAAACGACACCTCTTATCAGTGGAGTAATACTACTTATGGAATACAACAATCATAACGTCAAATAACGGAAAATTTGGTAATTTTTTCGGTCCAAAAAATCATTTTTATCTAGCAATAGTTAACGAGGGTATTATATATTTTCGACGTTATTTTAAGTGGCCCAAAAGCTCCCTATCATCGGTGATGTGTCGTAATTCAAAAAGCCTTGCCTAAACCGCAGCATAAAGAGTAAACCAGCAGCGCAACTCTTCAAATTGATGCAAGAAACATGTGTAAACTTTTTCGCCTATCTCCCGATGTGTTCCCTATGCAGAGGATTAGGTCACTTCTTAGACAAGGAAAGAGAGAGGACAGAACGCGCGACTGACATTTCTGTTACCAAATGGCACCAAAAAACTACTTAAATATACCCGTGATAAGTGATTCCTGGCTCCTTCCTGCTGCTGTGGCTTTTACAACCGTAAACTGTACACCGTACCATTATGCATACCACAATATTTTACAATGATTGGTCTTAAAAACGCTAAATATCATAAAAAAATATGTTGGTGGCTATTCATTTTCGGAAACAGCTAATGACAGCTAATTCAAATAGCATGGAAATTATAACGGCGTTGCCAGCTCCTCAAAATTTATGTAAGACGAGTAAGACAGAAGGAATTCCGCCGGTGCGCCATCTAGTACCCGAAGGTGACGGCAACCAAAGAGAGAAACGCTACTAGCAGCAGTAAACTCTCCTTGGTGTAACGACAAGGCTCGTTCGCTTTTTGCCACTAGAGGCGCGGATTCTGACGCACGCAGCGTAAAGCCGATATACGAGGGTTGCTCTATACCTCCGTCAATCCACCAGTACGCAGACAGCTGTTTCACGCTTATTAGCGATCATCAGTGCGCCATAGGTCGATTGACGGAAGTAGAGAGCATCAATTTTTCCATGTTTAATAAACATGTGAAGGATGTACGAGTAAGACAGAAGGAATTCTGCCGGTGCGCCATCTAGTACCCGAAGGTGACGGCAACCAAAGAGAGAAACGCTACTAGCAGCAGTAAACTCTCCTTGGTGTAACGACAAGGCTCGTTCGCTTTTTGCCACTAGAGGCGCGGATTCTGACGCACGCAGCGTAAAGCCGATATACGAGGGTTGCTCTATACCTCCGTCAATCCACCAGTACGCAGACAGCTGTTTCACGCTTATTAGCGATCATCAGTGCGCCATAGGTCGATTGACGGAAGTAGAGAGCATCAATTTTTCCATGTTTAATAAACATGTGAAAGATGTACGAGTAAGGCAGAAGGAATTCTGCCGGTGCGCCATCTAGTACCCGAAGGTGACGGCAACCAAAGAGAGGAACGCTACTAGCAGCAGAATCCGCGCCTCTAGTGGCAAAAAGCGAACGAGCCTTGTCGTTACACCAAGGAGAGTTTACTGCTGCTAGTAGCGTTTCTCTCTTTGGTTGCCGTCACCTTCGGGTACTAGATGGCGCACCGGCAGAATTCCTTCTGTCTTACTCGTACATCTTTCACATGTTTATTAAACATGGAAAGATTGATGCTCTCTACTTCCGTCAATCGACCTATGGCGCACTGATGATCGCTAATAAGCGTGAAACAGCTGTCTGCGTACTGGTGGATTGACGGAGGTATAGAGCAACCCTCGTATTTATGTAAGACTTCAGAATTTGCGTTTATGATGAAGAAATAATTATGCAGTAACGAAGTAGAGGTCAACATATCTATTGATTTTGCTGTAATCATTCCTGTACCATCAAAATACCGTCTTTTTTAACGTAGAATGGAATATTTCTGCATACTATACAAGTAGGACAATAGTAAATAATTATGATTGCCGTATCTGGTGGTCAATATGACAACGTAAGAAAAGATGTCGGCCTATTAGAATTAGTTGTTTACTACCTCTATGTTCAGTTATTATTCTGAGGCTGTGCCTAAGCTAACTAGACTATCATGACGTTACTACGTAAGCACACAGACCTCGCCAGCTCAGCGTCCACAAAAGAACCGGTAGTTGGGAGTTGTCAGAGGCCCGAACAGCGCAGAACAGACAGTTGCAGGGGCCACCGTTAGAAATGGTGTCGCACACCGTTGATGGGCAGACACGACTACATGCACTCCTCTATAGACATTCACTCTAATTAAACCTATTGAAGCGCCGTTGACGAAATGGAGGGCAAAGGGCAAATGGAGTGTATGTACGACAGGGAGTAAAGGGGAAGCACCAATACACTTGATATGAATATTGTATCAAGATGCTACCAGCCATGATGAAATGCAGTGAGCGCCAAGGTGATGGAAGGTTTAAATGAGGGTGTCACGTTGTTGAAGTATCTTATAGCAGACCAAATGTGTAAAATTTAAGAATAGAATCCTATAGAATAGTCTAAGGCCCGGTTGTACAGTCTCAGTTCAAGCCACAGTTCTATTAAACTATGCTCAATGATGAACTTGGTTCAAAAATTCATTTCCGTTGTACGACCTATTTATAATCCCAGCTCTACAAAACCAGAATCAAGAAAGAAGTAGTTAGGTTCGTAACATTAACGCATGCGTAGTTGGTCTGTTCTGTCAAAAATTAGTCGTTTGAAGACTGTTTTGTTGGTTATTGGTTGATGGTAATTGCAATAAACAATAGTTTTTCAGGTAAAGATGCGTATAAAACGATTCAAAGAAAGTTTCCAGTCGCATGATGCCTCAATGTGACAAGAACCATTTGTTCAGCAGGTACAGCACAGTTCCTGAAAAACAATAGGATTACAGAACACTTTTGATTCATTACATGAACAAAAAAGTACTCGCCGTTCTCTTGGACACTTTATTTGTGCTTTAACCTGGTTTATTACAAATTGAACACCTTGTTTAGAAAGTCGAAACCTTTGAATGAATTCATCGTCATTCCACACCAAAAAATGATCAACTCTATCTCTGTATTTCTTTTGACGCCTTTTTGCGTTTCTTAATATTTCTGCTGCCCCAACGAAGTCTTCATCATCTACGAGGGTTGCTCTATACCGGCAGAATTCCTTCTGTCTACTCTTCATCATCTGTTAGTTCCAGGCGATTTTCTCTAAGCTGCTGAGCCATTACGTACTTTAATTTACAACAAATGATTTTGCAAAATTTTCTCTAAATCAAATTATTAAATTAGGTTATGACACATTAGATCCTTAGAACTGGGTTTAAGCGCCCAAATTCGAGCGCTCAGCTGAACCTTAAAAATATAAATTAGTGAACCGAGCTTAGAGTTGAACTGATCTTGTACAACAGGACTTCCGTATTTGAACTGAGTTCAACCTTGAACTGTGCATGAACTGAGACTGTACAACCGGGCCTTAGATACAAATCTTTTCAGATTTACTTTCTTACTAAGCGTTATACGTTTTTCTGTGACATGCTTGCAAAATCGTCAGAATGAGAGTAGAATTTGAAAGGTAAGACCTAACATGCTGACGAACGAATCATTTCATTCTAAAGGATTAACCTCATTATATGGCACAAAGCAAAAGATCATCATCATAGTCACAATGCCTTAACAGACATGTTGCGACTCGTAAAATGCATCAAGTCGGGGCTCAAGTATTGTTGACGCGAATATTATCAATAGTTTTGAGAACTGTAGCTCGCCATCGTTCGCGATTTACTGTCAGTTTAGTGGCGCTCTTGACACTCATATCCAGCAACAGTTTCGCCGTATCCACCCAGCATGTAGGGGAACGTCCACGGCGCCGCCCACTCGGGGCATGACCCTGAGCTATAAGTTTCTCCATATAATCGCTTCTGTGTATATGTCCGAAGAATATAAGCATTCTCGCGACACAATGGAGGATAGTCTCTTTGGATTGCAGAGCTCATCCAGTATGGAAACGTTAGTTCGATGGGCGGTATAAGGAACTCTCAGCATTCTCCTCCATGTCCACATTTCAAAAGCATCTATGCGAGCTCGATCTGCCTTTTTAACAGTCCAAGTTTCCGAGGCATACAAAAATATGGAGAACACAAGAGACTGAACCAGCGACATTTTTGTAGCTTTAGTGATGTTATGGTCACGCCATATTTTAGTAAGCTTTGTCATGGCCACACGTGCCTGTTGAATGCGCCGTCGAATCTCATTTTCACAGCTACCCGAATTGTCGATCAAAGAACCGAGGTACACAAAACTTTGAACTAATTCACAACGGCCTATTGACAACAAAAGGTAGAGATGGTATTATTCTTATCAAAGGTGCCTCTGGAATATTCCCTGGTATATTATTCGCCGACAGAACTGTTCTACAGGGTGTTTTAAAATTAGGATAATGCAATAACGTTTCGATTCACCCTCTATGTTAGGTTAAACAACGATAGTGTGGTTCTTGGGTTTTTAATCCAGTTGAGAGTAATTCTTATCCCAGTTCTTTTAGTAGAAGAGATTTCTTCGGATTTTGGGATAAATTAATGCAAGAGGCTTTTAACTTAAAGAGCCGACGTTTCGGCGTTTATTTTACGCCTTCTTCAGAGCTAAAATTCATACGAAGATGAAAAATATATAAGCAAAACATGGAGTGCCAAAACGATGGGTACAAGCATGACAATTCAGTCTAACAGACAAATTTAAAAAAAATTAAAGTTTTATATTTTAATTGTAACTTTATGTGTAAAAATTTTAATTTTTTTTTTAAATTTGTCTGTTAGACTGAATTGTCACGCTTGTAGTCATCGTTTTGGCACTCCATGTTTTACTTATATATTTTTCGTAAAATAAACGCCGAAACGTCGGCTCTTTGAGTTAAAACCTCTTGCATTAATTTATCCCAAAATCCGAAGAAACCTCTTCTACTTGGGTTTTTAGGTCGACGTCGATAAATATTGAGGCTTGACGCTTCCACAAGTGGGTGCCATCTTCAGAAGGCTTCTAAAATACTGACGGCTGGAGAATTGGCGACAGTATTTATTCCTATTGACGTGGCCCAACTTGTTAGCGTAAGTAGCTCCGCCCCCTTGTCATATGGCAGTGTCTTCAGGTCCTTTAGGACGGGTACCCATGTCCGGTTGACTTTCTATATTTTTTCTTTCCTATTGAAATTACTGTGGTGCTTTGAACGTGAATATGTTGCAGCAAAGCAAGAACCTAAGTTTCTTGAAACCTAATCCTATGGCCTCCTCCCTTCATCGCATGTTCGACCACTGCTGATTTGTCTGTATAACCCAGTCGACAGCTATCCTTATGTTCTGCAATCCTTGTGTTTATCGATCGCTTCGTTGTTCCTATGTATGCACTCCCACATGTGCACGGGATACGATAAACCCTCAGCGTTGTGAGTGGATCCCTTTTATCCTTAACCGTTCTCATATGCTCCTGTATCTTTATTGTGGATGATTTTGACGTTGTCTTTTTGTAGCATTTTTCCTATTTTGCCTGTTATTCCAGGCACATAGAGTGAAAAAGCTTTTGCCATCGATTCAGGTTACTGGTTTGCCATATTTCTCCTCATTGTTCTTATTATTTCAATTTCTTTATAGCCATTTGTCTTAAGGCCGTTCTTTGGGTGTTTTAGTTCGGTGTCGAGTTCCTCTGGTTCGTAAACCTTTCTAACCCGTTCTGTCCAAGTTCAATAATTCCGTACTTCTGAGATGCGTGGTGGTTTGATTCTTTGTGGCTCCTTTCTTGTTAGAAAAACACCAAGAAAGGGTGGGTGGTTTTTGATTTTCTTCTACCTCCATGGTGAACTGCATGTTTTCATACGTTTTCAGGTGTGATAGAAATTCTTCTAGCTTTTCTCTTTCGTGATTGCAAATGACGAACGTATTGTCCACGTATCTGACCCATATGTTGAGCTTGTATTGAGCACCTTCAGAGCCTGCGTGTTCAATTTTATCTTTTATCCATTACAAAGTTCGCACTGCTGGGCTCAGAGGGCTTCTCATGGCTACCCCTTCAAATTGTTTGTACCTATACGCTGTTATCCCAGACGAGGTAGGTTGTTCTTGAAATGTGCCTGAATATGCAATGGTTTTAAGCAGGAGTGTATGTATGTGGAAAAAAGTATTTAAATTGCATTTAGCCAAACATCTGAGCACTAAAAAACCACTACTCAGTACATTATCCACATTTTTGTATGGTCATGTTCCGGAAAGGCTAAAAGCCCATGGCGCTGTAGAAGCGCTACGAGAGGATAACCGTCAGTGCACGTTAGATTTTAAACGCTGCAGGTTGTAGCCGCCGGGAAACCAATTTCCCGGCAACTCATTCGTCAGCGTCGAAGTTCTCCAAAAGAAGGAATGCTGGAGGAGACTGGTTCGGGAAGTAGATACCTCGACCTGGTAAGGATGAGCTCGCAGAGCCTCTCTGATGTTTCTTGTTCGAACGACCTTTGGAGTAATTATTTGGAAGAGCTCACTCGAAGATCTTCCGTGATAGAATCTGTAAAACAGGGGCAGTTCGATGTTCTAGGCTGTGGAGGCGCTTTGTGAGGTTAGGCGTACCGATTAGTTTCAGTATTCTTTTCTAGATAGTGTCCAGAAGCTTTAGAGGTTGCTTCGGAGCGCATAATTAGCAGTAGTTGCTCTGGTGTATACAGCTTCCTACAGCAAAATCAAACTTCAAGCTTCTGGGATGCCGCTTCAGCAATACCGACGACGTGGTCGTGCCAGCGCATGTTACTGCTGATGTTGTTTCCCAGAAGCTTGACGGAAGGTGACTGGACTATTGGGTGACCCTCCATTTCCACAGTTGGTAAGACTTCTTTGTCAGTGTTGATGCCTGTAAAATGCTTAGTCTTAGCATATGGTCATCTTGACCGAAGTATTTCATAATCTTGACTGAAGCATTTCATATCTTAGCTGGGAGCATTTCATAAACTTGACGCAAGTAGCTCAACTTTTTTCCAAAGTTGTGACATTCTTGGATGAGGAATCTAGTAGTATTAATTTTAGCATTCAAACTCTTCTATGAGCATGTAGAAATTTTTCTAGAGAAATAGTTCTGCAAAATTTCTTAAATCACTTTTAATATACTTAGTACTTATCTAGGAACACCTGAGTCAGGTCTTCGCATCCCAATTTTTTCAATAGCTCATTCATGGTTGGATAGATCCAGTGATAAGGAAGCTGATGGGAACTGGGACGCGACTCAAATGGCGGTGGACCAGCACTACCGACAGATTCGATGACTGATGGTTGACGGTGGTATCACGGGTATCACGTGGCAATGGCAATTCATTCATAACAGTTTGACTAGGTACTAGTATGCAGGATCCAGGATGCAGGTATTACGCTATGATGCTAAAGACGGCGGCGAATGCGACAATCCGAAAACCGATAATGACGGCGCGAACGCGGACGGGCAACACGCTGTTGAGTAGAGAGGGTGAAGAGGTTAGAGTTGACCCATGACACGCTGCGCGCCTACGCACTCCAACGTTGGTAGACGTCAAATAAATGATTTACTTGATACAAATATAGGATGTGCTTGTAAAACAGCGTTCATTTTCAAAGCAAGATTATCATATTGTAAATGAAGGTTCACATTTGCAAGCTGTCTATATTCTTGATAGAAGTAAACTGGACACCGCTGGAAAAAATGATAATTTTGATATAAAATTTTGAAATATTTGTTATTAAATTATTATAGCCTTGATTGCAAAGAAAATACGTATATAAATCAAAAATATATTATTCTTGATACAAATTTTCTGTAATTTTCTCATCAAATATTCTTTCTAGGAGTGAGAACCGATATTTTTGTTGTGAGTATATATTTACAAGCATATCACAATTCTTGACTTGAGAATTTCTTTTTATGTGTGTGGACAGTTTTTTGGATATCTACTTTTATCTGTGAGGCATGTTGCTGTCGCCGACGTACCATCTCTTGGGATGATAGTAGCTTGCTGGTTCCATGCGCAATATACATGAACAAACCTCAGCTTGCCATGACAACATAAAAGCCTATCATTTCCCATCTCTATTCACCCTGAGTCTGAGTTGACAAAGCGACGCAGCAACATGAGCTTCATACGCGTTAGCCTTAATTAAACGTATGGAGGCTTCATTGACAAAACGGAGGGCAAGCAGAAAATGTAAGTGGTGTTTTTAGGATGCTTCACGTCACGTTAGTGCCTTTTGGGCGGCGGTTAAGAATGGCTTGGATGTGCTCCGTTTAACACGTAGCGTATTGCCTTTCATTACGTGTAATGAGCAATTACATAACTGCTCTCAACTTGTATAGTCCGTATGTTGGGGTCTGTTTGCAAAGTTGTTTTTCTAAGTAATTTGGTGAATGTTTGTCGCATGTGGCTTGCTTTTAATTAACTAGTGGACGAATCAACTTAGTGTTCATGTTTTCAACGAAAATGACTACTGTATGTTTACTCTCATTTTAATGGTCGGAAATAGGGGTCAGCGATCTAGAGAGAAAGAAAGAAACATCTACCCACAGAGTTAAAATTTCTAGAGGGAATGTAAACAACAAAATGCACAAGTCCCTGACCAGCCAACATGTAACGAAAATTTTGACAGCTTGAGGGCATTATCAGTGGCGTAAGGTTTTATATTGAATTCGGATGTTCATTAATAGATTCAATTATTACTGTGATGTTACAAACTGATACAATAAGTTGTATTAGTATTTAGCTATGCTTAGAGAGTTACTCTTATTATAACTTGATTGTAACAGTTGATAATTTATTATTACTAGGAAGTGTTTCCCCATATTTTACGCTACTGAAAACCAAAACAAAACCTATACTAACCTATGATAAGTGGTGTTCACCGACTCGTCGCTATTGCAGCAAACTATGCACTTTTTATTTCGTCCCGTCATGCAATTATGACAATATTGTTCATAAATAATTTAATTCACACCACAAATACAAAGTCACTCAAATATACACTAAAACAACAAAAATCTCAACATACGCAATAACCACAACTACAATGACAGACACATGACAGCTTTAGGGGACGCCGATTGTAGGTTGCCAGATTTACGACATATTAGAAGTTATTGCGACATTCCGCTATGAAATTTACCATTTTTGAGATTTCGTTAAACCAATACAAATTATCTTCACGTAAGTCAGTTACATTGCAAGTATATTTTAATGTATAGTTAAATAACCAGTTAAATACTTTGAGGAACATGTGTTCAAACTGCGAAAACTGCCAGATTTTGAAGAAACTGGAAGGTCCTTAGGCGGACGAAGAAGAGTGGCAATAGCGCTATAGATGTTGGCTGGCCAATATTCAAATTAGGCTCCCTCTAGAGATGTTAACTCTGTGCACGTACCTTTAGGTCTATCGTCTAATGTTTCTATGCTCTGTGAATGACAAACACTCCTATTAAGGGATTGGCATCATGGAGGATTGACATTGATAGGCAGGTTATGTCAAGGCCCGGTCAAACACAGGGCTTTCTAGAACGCGACGTTACGGCGTTCTCTAACGCCGCTTCACCGCATTCCGCTGTTTGTACCAAACAGTTAAATGAGTGCTCCACAAAAAACAGTCTGTTTGTTACCGTACCTGCAGGTTTCTATACCTGATACTTTTAAATGGGTCACATAAACAGTGCTCGGATACTAAGATTACACGCTCAGGTAGCGGCTTTGGTAGACAGATGGCGAACCAATACTTTTTCAATGTACTGCTTCCCAATATCTATGTGTTGCTACTACTGGTATGAGTTTTGCCAGCTAGGCACTATCTTGCAATTTCATTTATTCGTCTGAGACCTAAATCACACTGACGAGCTTTAATAAAAGCGAAACTACGTCGCCTGTGATTGTCTTTGGATGGATGAATGAAATTGCTACTGTTTAATTGAGTTAAGTTGCTTTTTAGCATAAACCGAATGTCGGGAGTGTTAAATGAGTGTTCTACAAACAAAAGTGCCTTTGTTATCGTACCGGCAGGTTTCTATACCTGATGCTTTTAAACGGGCCACATAAACAGTGCTCGGATACTCAAATTAAGCGCTCAGGTACCGGCTTTGGTAGATAGATGGCGAACCAATACTTTTCCAAAGTACTGTTTCCTATATGTGTTGCTACTACATAATTGTTACTGCGTTGTGTTATTCAAGGAACCTTTTTTGGCAGGTAAACACATCTGTCAATTAAAATGATGTAACTTATGAGATAATGCATGATGAAGACTTGAATGCGTATTGAAAACAGCAAAGAAAAAAAGGTTGGCAAATCACAGCTGTCACATTCACTTGGGCGACAGTTGTTATAGTCATACTGCATCTTTGTCACCTCATACTCGAAGTAATGCATTTCTTCACTTGAAATTTTATCTGTGAAGTAGTTCGTTGCAGTGACCTTTGGTGGATTTTGGGTGCGCTAATTCTGGATCCTGTGGTACAGGAGCGGCTATAGACAGCATAATGATAATGATAACATTTATATTTAATATGCTTATTGGCTGGTAAAAATATATAGAAAATTGAATGTTTCCAAAAGTGCAGTGGTCAACTAAACTACTAAACACATCTTTATTATACTAATCCATGTTAAAGTAGCAAAAACGTTCATTCGTAGGTAATAATTACTAGTTTTATATGTAAATATAGGCAAGTTCAAGGAATGGATCAATTAAAACATTGATCTTTTGACATAACCTGAAAGTTGTGTTTCTGGAACAAGCGATATATGTAATTATTAAAAAAAAGTATGTTTATTATGACTATTCACTTCTCTATTAAAATAATTTTTTCACTAATTCAAAATGCTTGTTTTTTGTCATTATAGGTGTGGAAAAAATTCTTCGACAGACCAGGCAGACCAATATCAGGAGGCGAAGAATGTTATGGATTCGGGGCCCCCATGACATATGATATAGCATATACCTGAGTGTCAAAAAATATTTAAGAATGATTCCGTTCGATAATGGCTGTAGGCAAACTTCGTTCTATCACTGTTATAGCTTATAATAACTGTTGATAACCCGCAGAGTTTACCGACAGCACTATACGAGTAAATGTGGAAGCATCAGACATTTATCACAAGGGATTTGATAGAGTCGTAAATAGTTGGTTGATCGTAATGGGAGAAGTTAAGTTCAGATATATTGGCTTAAGAGCTAGGAGCGGATTCATTGTCCTTGGTTTGTCAGGATGATCTGACTTCGAAGTACATTTGTGTTGTAAAGCGTCGAATGGATTATGGAACGAATAATTAGAGCAATGGTGGTAGATGGAATAACTTTGAAGCATAATTTTAGTTGTCAAGCGTTTTGGTATGTATCAATAAACTTCATTCATATAACAGGTTAGCAAAAACTTAATAATCCAAGAATATACAGGGTGAGTTTTTAGTACCGGCTCGGTCGATAACTCCACTACTGTGGAAGGTAGCAAAAAAAGTTGTACATAAAAGTTGTAGCCACGGATATGCTCCTTGCTCAGAAAATATTTAGATTTATACAGGGTGATCCATAACTACGTGGTGATGCAAACATGCATTTTTTTAAATGAGACATCCTATATATTATTCCATATTCAAATTCTATTAATCATTTCCGTTCTTCCAATATAGGATATTGTTACAATATACAGGGTATTTCAAAAGTTATGACCATTTTTATATTCAAATCGCGGTTAAATGAACGTACTGTATATCAAAAAGTAGTGAATCAAAAATTATTTTTTTTACATGAAAAGATTAAAAATATCCTCTAGTTTAAAAATCAACTATACAAAATGCCCGTGACGCATATTCGTATACAGGGTGATGTAGAATGCATAATTTAGATTTTCTCTTTTTTTTAAATGTGACCCCCAATATTTTATTATGTCAAAGAATTGCCTTTAATATGCTATTTCATCTTTGTATAGCACTTGTTATGTCTGCATCCATTAGTTTTTGAGATATTTCGAATTTTCTACAAATTTAAAATATACCTTCTATTTGTTTACTGATTTTTATTTGTTTTGAGAAAATACTATCAAATTTTATTCCTGCTTAACAAATAACTGAAATATAAGGCAATGATAGTAATTGATCAAGTCAAAACACTGATTTAACGAGATAATATAGGTCAAGTGTGCTGAGGAAACAATTTTATAGACGTCATGCATAATTATCAAGCAGATATATCAGGTAGGCTATGAAATATTGAACGACACGGTCCAAATAAAACGATTCTTCAATCTTTCAAACGCATTAGTTTTAGAGTGCCTCCGTTCTGGATATTGCTGTTCATAGTTGATATATTCTAGAGGCAAGTAGACAATTTCTCAAAGATTCTCCTAAATACACTCAATGGAAAAATTAGTTTTTAAAGCTGGTTTTCCACGCAGTACGGAATTATTGAGCTGGTTACGAAAACTGTCAATTTTTCAAAGCCTACCTGATAAGTCTGCTTGATAATTATGCATCACGCCTACAAAATTGCTTCCTCAGCATACTTGACTTTATTATCTCGATGATTTAGGGTTTCGACTTCATCAAATCGCATCATGGCCTCATGCCTTAGTTGTTCGTTAAATAAAAAACAAATTAGATAGTACCTTCTCAAAATAAATAAATTTCAATACACAAATAGAAGCTATATCTCGGAAACCGATGGACATAGGTACAACAAGTGTTATGCAAAGGTGAAAGAGCGTATTAAAAGCAATTCTTTGGTATAATAAAATATTGGGGGTTACATTTAAAAAAAAGAGAGAAAATCTAGATTTTGCATTCTACATCACCCTGTATACAAATATGCGCCATGGGCTTTCTTTATAGCCGATTTTAAAACTAGAGGATATTTTAAATATTCTCATGTAAAAAAAAATAATTTTTGATTCATAACTTTTTGATATACAGTACGTTCATTTGACCGCGATTTGGATATAAAAATGGACATAACTTTTGAATCACCCTGTATAATGTAACAAAACCCTATATTGGAAAAACGGAATTTATTAGTAGAATTTGAATATGGAATAATATATAGGGTGTCTCATTTAAAAAAATGCATGTTTGCATCACCACGTAGTTATGAATCACCCTGTATAAATCTAAATATTTTTTAGGCAAGGAGCATATTCGTGGCTACAACTTTTATATACAACTTTTTTTGCTATCTTCTACAGTAGTGGAGTTATCGACCCAGCCGGTACTAAAAACTCACCCTGTATGTATTACCGTGTTAGCCAGGAGGTGTGGTCGCCTGTACCTTTCTCCAGTATGTGTGTCTAAAATGAGAGGGGGTAAGTTCAACGGTCCAAAAGTTTAAAGGTAAGGTCCAAAGGTTACCATAAAAATTTATTTCGCATGTGGAAGCTCCTGACATTACCTTTAAACTTACAGTAATGGTTCAAAAAGCAAACTGAATAAAAATGCTTGCGCTAAAGCAACACAATAGCCTTATTTTGATATCGTGATTGGTTGTTAAACAACAGACATTTGAGGAATGTATGATTTCACATTGCGAGTTTTTTCGCAAACTAGAAAGACCTTTTTGAAAAAATGTTGCCCTTCATTAAAGTCTTAGCTATCATCTTAAAAAATATGTATGTATATATAAATATAAATGTATGTACCCAGATCCCTTAAGTATCTCCAAAACTAGTGAAAGCTGGAAACATTTTGACAATAATTTTGCCAGTTCTACCTTTTAGGTTAAACGTCATAATTTTGTTATTTTAAATAGAATACCATATTTGTTTTTGTTGCAGTGACTTGAGCATGTCGAATTTAGTTAGCCATCAACTTCAAAATTTTGTTTCTACTAGTTACTGAGACGGAAACACCACTTTTTCAGTAAAAAGTACCGCAACTCTTGAATATCGCCAAAACTGCAACAGCTGGCACCTGGAACGATAAAGTGCAATACCTGGAGATTTCACCATTTTTAGGTTTTACGTCATAACTTTGTTATTTTTAATAGAATGACCTATTTCCGACATGTAACGTAAATGTGGTAAATCTGACAACACTGCATCTTTGAGGTCTGCATGTTCAAAAGCCACCTAGTATTCAACTCTATCGTTCCATCTATAGCAGCTTGGAAAAGCGATCCGGTATTTTTTACTGAAAAAGCAGTGTTGCAATAGAAATAAAGTTTTGAAATTCTGACACGACCCATTTTTGATATGTACATATATACTTTTATATCACGCACCGCAAGTTAGGCAAAATTTTATATTTTGAGATGGGTTTCAAAACTAAGGATTTTGAATTGCGAAAAATTAAGGCAACAACTAAATAAGTTACTGTTCGTTAAAGATGTAATAATAAATTCACTCCTCAAAAAAACTCAAAAAATCTAACTTCATTTCTGAATCTCGCACTCACTCTTCATATTTATATTATTATATTCCCTAGTCGTTAAGTTAAAAAATATAAAGGCTAAACTTTACCTATCGTTACTGTTCGTTAAAGATGTAATAATAAATTCACTCCTCAAAGAAACTCAAAAAATCTCAAACTCAATTTTTGAATCTCGCACTCACTCTTTATATTCGAAACTATTTTAACATGTACTTTGATAGCTGATTTATATTAATTAGAATCACATCGTTTTGCAATCACTTCACTTGACCCTATTTCTTTATTTTCCACTATAGCTACAGCGAATGTAAAATTTCTTGGTTACATATATTTAAACTCATCAGTAATGTCGGTTACCTTAATATGCTATATTATTCAAATATTAATTTTGGTCTGTTTTACATTGTATACGTATTATAGTCCAAGAGATATAACTAATGCTTCAAATGTATTCGTTAATTATAATGTTCAGACATTTAAGAGGATTTTTACGCACGTAGGTATAACATTGGAAATTGTGTATTTTAGAACAAATAAATAAATAAAAATAAAAAAAATAATTATGCTACACATATTTTTTGTTCTAATGGACGTATTCATAGTGACTAATTAATGATTCTATAAAACTTCAGGGCTCTACAATAAGTTGTATTTTTGACTAGTTGTCTTGAAGTTGCACTTTAGTGCATTATATTATACAGAGTGGGTTAGAGACCTATGAAGAAATAAAAAATTTCAGATCAGGTTGGCCTAAAAAATAAAAAATCTTTATTTGGCTTTTTATCAAGATAAAGCCTTGTGTTTTGATTAATTTGAGGGTACTAATTACAAAAACGGTTGCAGTTTTGGGTTTCAATGTCGTGTGACGAAAATAAAAAATTTCAGACCTTTCAGATCTTCGGGTTTACAGTTTGCATGAAACCTCGTGTTTTTGATAATTTGATGGTGCTGATTATATATTCGGTCGCAGTTTTGAGTTTTAGTCTCAAGTGACAAAAACCAAAAATGTCAGATCCTTCAGATCTTCAGATTTGCCTAAAAAAATAAAAATCTTTATTTGGCTTTTTATTAAGATGAAGCCCCGTCTTACGAATAATTTGAGTATGCTGATTACAAATCCGATCGCAGTTTTGATTTTAAAGCTCGTTTGACGAAAATAAAAAATTTCAGGTCTTCTAAATATTCAGGTTTGCCTAAAAAATCAAAATCCTTATCTAGCTTTTTATTAAGATGAAACCTCGTGTTTCGTATTATTTGAATATGCTGATTACAAATCCGGTCGCAGTTTTGAGTTTCAGGCTCATTTGACGAAAATACAAAAATTTCAGATCCTCAGGTTTACTTAAAAAATTTGGCTTTCTATTATAACGGAACCTCATATTTTGGATAGTTTGGGGATTCTGAATACAAATTCGGACGCAGTTTTGAGTTTTAGGCCCAGTTAAGTGTCGCACATATTTTGTCTTGCTCACTTGGCAAAAGTGAAAAAGTGGCAAAAACTTACGATTAGGCTATCTGACACTTGTCATAAGGTAGTGGATGGCCTTTAGTATCGTTTGACGAAAATCAGGTAGATAAAAAGACCATGGTTTAGTGAACTCACAGAAATGTCTTAGTTTGTTTCGAACAATCTTACGAAATATTCAAAAAGCTCTGTAAACAATTTTATAATTCAGTCTTTCAAGTAATAATTTCAGACCACTTTTGCATAACCTGACTCACACTACAGGTACTTGAATGAATATATGTGTATATTTTTGATAATTGTAAGAATCTGTGATCATTTAACATGAATGTTGACATATCCTACATCACTCTGTGATCACTGAGATACATCTATCTATCTGTCTACTACTGTGGATACTGTTTTTTCGCCTTTTCTCAAAATAATCTGAATAAAACCTTGATTTGTGTCAAGTAATCACAAGCTCTGCGTTCACTGAAGCGTATCAAATATCCGTAACCCAGTGCTTGGACTAAAAATAATTATTAGCAATATTTGTACAATATAAACAATTTATACACATGCATCTGGCAGTCATAATGAATATAATAATTAATATTACGCCATTACGCGCTAGGTATTAACTGTGTGGTGCCATAAAAACAACTTCATCACTATTACACTGTGTTTCATTATAAATGGGACAATTTTCTGATCACCGACTGTGAACATATGAATGAGGTCACTAGGTCAGGTTGAAAAAGGTGTAAGGTTCAGCACTATCTTGGATAAATCCCTTCTAGGCTTCGAAAGCTCATACAAATAAAAATTAAAACCAAAATGCATACATATTCCGGGTACAGAACTTGAAAATGTAGTTTCTGAGACAGGCTTTAGTTTAGCGATTTCTACTTTTCGTCGGCCATTGAACACATACGTAGTTGGGACTGAAAGATACTTTTCTGTTAAAAAAAATATTTTCATATAGACAAATTGTTTAGGTAAACCTGAAGATCTCAAAGATCTGAGTTTTTTGATTTTCGTTAAGCGATACTGAAACTCAGAACTGCGACCGAATTTGTAATCAGCACCCTACAGTTATCCAAAATACGAGGTTTTATCTTAGTTGAAAGTCAAAGAGAGATTTTCAATTTTTTAGACAAGACTGAAGATGCCAAAGGTCTGGATTTTTTTATTTTCGTCCAACGAGACTAAAAACCATAACTCAAATTATCCAGAACACGAGATTGCAAATTAATAGGAAGTCAAATAAAGATTTTCTATTTTTTTAGGTACACCCTCCCGCCCGAGAGAAGCTGAAATTTTTTATTTCCGTCAAACGAGACAGACACTAAAAACTGCAACTGAATTTGTGGTCAGCACCTTGAAATTATCCGAAATGCGAGGTTTCATCTCAATAGGAACCCAAATAAAGATTTTCTATTTTTTTAGGTACACCCTCCCGCCCGGGAGACGCTGAAATTTTTTATTTCCGTCAAACGAGACTGAGACTCAAAACTGCAACTGGATTTGTGGTCAGCACCTTGAAGTTATCCGAATTGCGAGGTTTCATCTCAATAGAAAGCCAAATAAAGATTTTCGATTTTTTTAGGTACAACCGCCCGCCCGAGAGACGCTGAAATTTTTTATTTCCGTGAAACAAGACTGAGACTCAAAACTGCGGCCGGATTTGTAATCAGCATCCTCAAATTATCCTAAACACGATGTTTCATCTTAATAGGGAGCCAAATATAGATTTTATTTTTTTTTAAGTAAACCTGAATATCTAAAAAATCCGATTCTTTTATTTTCGTCAAACGAGAATGAAACCCAGAACTGCTACCCAATTTACAATCTCACCCTCAAATTATCCAAAACACGAGGTTCCATAATAGAAAGCCAAATAGAGATTTTCAATTATTTAGGTAAACCTGAAGATCTGAAAATCTGAAATTTTAAGTTTTAGTCAAACCAGAGTGAAACTCAAAGCTACGGTCGAGTTTGTAGTAAGCACCCTCAAGTCATCCTAAAAACGGGGTTTCATCTCAATAGAAAGCCAAATAAGGATTTTCGATTTCTGATGCAAACCTGAAGATCTGAAAGATCTAAATTTTTTTATTTTCGTCACACGAGGCTGAAACTCAAATCTGTGACCGGATTTCTAATGAGCACCCTAAAATTATTTAAAACACAAGGTTTTACTATAATAGAAGTCCAAATAAAGGTTTTCAATTTTTTTTGTACCTAAACCTAAATTTGATTGATCTGAATTTTTTTATTTTCATCAAACGAGACTGAAACCCAAAACTGCGACCGAATTTGCAATCAGCACCCTCAAATTATTCAAAACACCATGTTTCGTCTTTCAAATAATCAACAGACTTTCTTTTGAGTTTGTTGTTTTAAAATACTATATGCGCAAACGAGACTTGATTAAATACATCGAAAGAATGTTTACAATAATATATTGAATATATTCGATATATCGAAGATGAAGTATCGATATAAATGTATCGAACATATTTTGAAAATCTATCGATATGTCAAAAATATCGTCATACAATTGCCACCCCTAAGCATAACAGTTTACCATATTATTACAAATCGTATTTGTTTCAACGTCGACCCCAGTTGTTTAGTAGGCTGATTTGACCTATCAAAATTATTTTGCTGGGTAATTATTTAAATTACGCTTGTACAGAGCACATGCCGCAGTTGTAATAACATTGAAATTCAAAATTGCTTCGTTTATTTGAATTTGCCCTGTTTATCGCTGCGTTTTAATCAAGGTTATGTTTGGTACAGTGTGTGCTGTGTTCGATCATTATTCAGCCGAAATTCGAAAGGACATGGTATATTTTCCTGTGACAAGCAATGAAACCCTGCCTTTATAGCTGAAAAACAAATCGTGCTATTTTTTTCATCGTTTTTATACTGGCTTTTTGATACAAACTATACCAGGTTAGTAAAAAGTATTGGGACGCTTAAATATCTCTAAAGCTGCCACAACTGGAATAATAAAATTCAATACCTGAGGGTTTTGGAACATACAGAATTCAAAAATGCCAAGAACAATCATTTCATTACCTGACGTCTTTGTAATGTCCGAGGTTTCACATGCGTCTATGTTGTTTCCTAAAGTTTACTACACTACGGACTAATTTTAAGTTACATAAATCTACCTTCAACACAACAACATCTACAGTTCAACAGGCACATGTGGCCAAGACAAAGCTTACTAAAATATGGCGTGACCATAACATCACTAAAGCTACAAAAATTTCGCTGGATCAGTCTCTTGTGTTCTCCATATTTTGGTCGGTAATCCAAATAAACTATCCTCCATTGAGTCGACGAGAATGCTTACATTCATCGGATATATTCACAGAAGCGATAATATGGAGAAACTTGTGGTTCAGGGTCACGCCCTGAGTGGGCGGCGCCGTGGCTGTTCCCCGATATGCTGAGTGGATATGACGAAACAATTGCTTGATATGAGTATCAAGAGCGCCACTGAACTGACAGTAAATCGCGAATGATGGCGAGCTACATTTCTCAAAACTATTGATAATATTCCTGTTGGCGATACTCTAGCTCCGACTTAATGTATTTTACGAGTTCACAACATGTCTGTTAAAACATTGTGACTATAATGATGATGAAATCTACCTTATGTTCACTTTCGACTGGACTCTTCTATTCGACCATAGTCTAGGACAGACGTGATCTGAGATGGTTGCTGCAAGACAGGACGTACCTTAGGGCTCTATCCTTGGGCCAGTGCTATTTCTTCTTTAAATTAATGACCTCCTCTTAGATTTAACAGACATAGACTATGTTTTTATATGTTGGTGACCACTTCTAATTAGGACAGAAAATCTGTATCAATTACTGCAAAAACCTGCAAGGTAAAGGTAGTTGCTGAGTCTTGATTTGTTATGAATCGCCTAAGACTGAATGATTTCAAAACTGTTGGGATGCTTTTCAGGTTTTCTTATTCTTTTGATTGTTCTTTAGACTTTGCATAATAAATTGTTTTATCTCCTGTATAACGATTAACTTGAACACGTCCCTGTGGTCCACTGGGAGGACAATTTTATTCGTTGCCATTTTGGATATACTCATTAGTAACCAAGTCTATAGTTTTACTATACTCGTATATGTGGTATGGTTATACAGTTATCATAACTGTGTATCTATTTCGCTGTATACATATACCTGTAAATTATTTCAGCAGTGCACAGTAAAAGCTTATTTGGCTCTCATATCTGGACAGCTTTCCGCAGCTGCAAGCAAAATTATTTGGATTTAAATACTGACATATTTTAGTTTTACCTGCTTTTCTGTGTATATTCGTTGATACTGCGGGTACATGTATGCGGATACTCGAACTACTAGGCAGTTTAGTTATAGTCCTGAACAACCAAATAATGGATACTACAGTATATAAAAAGTACAATAAGTTGTCACAAATGTACTTTCTCTATCTGAATAGAGCAGTAGGTACATTAAAACGATGGCAGATCTCCAAAATGTTTGTAATTATACAGGACTGTATATCATCCTAAGCAAATGATCTTGATGATATGTTGTACTTATAAGACTTCGAATATTACCTTCGGAGGTAATATCTGTGAGCTTAGAATTTATCACTCAACGAACTGTACAATATGGCTGCATTATATGTAAAACAATGCTGAAACAAAGCTTAGTTGATATACCCAGTCATTCCCCTATAAAATGGGTCCAAAAAGTCGTGAATCGCTCGATAGATGATCAAGATATGGCGTTACAACTGCGTGAACACATGGCGCTGTGATAAAGAAGTCATAATACAAAATGGCCTATTCTGTCGAAAATTTTAGTGCTAATTACACGAATTGCATGTGGTAAGACAGGAAACATCCTGCTAAACATTAAAATGTCTTAATAAATAGGCACTAATACGGCTTTTTTTCAAATTATTTTAAGTACCGTGAACATGGGCTACTTTGGCCCTAACGTCCTTCTTTGGCCCAAGAAAAACAAAACAAAATCGTACTCTATAAACATATTTGTGACTGTATTTAAAATTCTACCGGCTTATTCCGTTAGGTAGCCGCACTATACAGGCTGTCTGATAAGTCCAGTGGTTCCTTTGCTATCCACCAGAAAGCAGCACCTATAGTTGTTTGACTAGTGAAACCACGTGCAATCTTTACCTCCCAAACTTCCATTTACAAAAAACGTATTTCTCGTTGAACAAATCTGGCAAGTGCCCCCTATTAAACACTTTTCCTTTCTTTAAGCCGTACTGTAGTTACAACACTGTTAAACTCAACAAGTTTTTTTATTTTCATGTTTTTTTAAATCAGACCCGATAATCTATAAAAAACGTCCTACTTTGGCCCAACCTTTTTTTGGGCCAAAACCCATAATATTAAGTTATGAATTGCTATAAAATTTTATTTTCGTATTTATATTGCGTATTCTCGTTATCAGCTTGTTCAAGATGCTGTAAAATACTTCCTGGAGACCCAATATACACTGATAATAGCAACGAACAACTTCTAACACTTGTCTAGAAGCAATCAGACCTAGTGATCTGACGCAAAAGCAGGCTGCTGGTCATTTCAAGATACCCCTATAAAAAACAAGTTGAAAAATTTGTTTTCAAGTTCACCAGGCCATCCAAAAGTTTTTTCGCAAGAAGAAGAACTAGCATTCTTGATGAACTAGATTTAAGATTCATCATAAAATCTTATTTGACTAGGCAATGGAAGACTGTGCAGTGTTTTTGAAACTATGTTCCAGGACGTGACTGGGTCAAATCGTTTCTAAAGAGACACCCTCAACTGAGTGTCAAGTTTTCGTCGAACATCAAAAGAAATCGTACTCAGATTCATGAACAAATATCACAGATTACATTGAAAGTCTGAAAGAGGTGGTCAAAGATGTTTCACCTGATAACATTCATAATTATGATGAAACTTGATAACATTTGATAATATAATCTTTGTTGAAGAACCTGTTCTAGTCAATATCCAAGTCCTTCTAAGTCCATACCATTTGTATCATGCTTTTAACGCCAAAGATTGACTTGGGCCAAAGTTACCCTAACCACAGGATAACATAGGCCCAAAATTAAAAACAATATATTAATTCAAAAAACGTTTTGTAAATAAAAAATGATTACTAATTAGAATGTAAGATATTATAGTTGTAAAAAAGATTACCAGAACTTCTGGGCAGTGAAAACAACAGTTTCTAGAGAAAAGTACATACAATAATCACTGAGAAGTGGGCCAAAGTAGCCCGCGATTACGGTAACCTAAATAAGTGCATTACAAAATTTTTTTTTCAGTTTGGTGAATTTTTTTAGCCTTAGAAATTATCAGGTATTCTCTTTTTTTTTACTTCAGTTGATATGACCAGTCATTCTCCTATGAAATGAGTCCAAAATATCGTGAATCGGTCGATAAATGATCAAACTATGGCGCTACAACTGCGCGAACCCATGGAGTCGTGATACAGAAATTGAAAATGTAATAAAATATTAATTAAAAGGTTGACCCCTTTTTTTTCGCATTTCTTCTCGATAACTTTAATTGTATCTTCATACCTCAAAGTTTGCCGACATGATGGTGGAACACATTGTATATCGAATGCGATATAAAATATGTAGGGTGTCTTCAAGCGGATGTCTCGTGTCAGCAAAATAGGTCGATACCATAACAATAACAGCGACTCCATCCGTCCATCGTTAATAGGGTTGCTCGGTGCATTTCGGCCCAGTTTTCACATCGACCGAAGCCCGCCCTGTTCAACTTTGGTAAAGAAGGCTGGTCGACCAGCGATAAAAGTATTAGAACGGACTCCAACAACAACAACTATTGTCTAGCGACTTGGATGCCTCGAATTCGCTTCAATTGTCAAAGTTCCTGCTAGTGCTTTTTTGTCAGCTTTCCGCTCGTGTATTATCGGTCCTTCGTTGGGTTTCTAAGAGCCATCTTTATACTCTTTGTCAGTTCGGTTAGGCTCTCAGCAAAATGGACTAGTATCATGAATTTTATTTCTGGTTGCATATGATAGAGTACGTCATAAAAAGCATCTCATTTTTTTCTCCGATTTTTTTGGGCACAGGAAAGCCGTGAAAATGAGGAAAATATTTGAATTCTCCTAGGGCAGTGACGTCACTGCCCTATAGGCGAACAGCCAATCAAAAGACAGATATGTGTGCTGTGTTGCCGCATTCTGATGGCGCGCGGAGCTGTACGCGGGCTGGCTCATCTATCTTGTCTTCTGTTCCCGTCTGATATGTTTTGTGGTTTTAATGTCCCGTGATCCGAAATTCCAGGGCTGTTCCAAATTACGGTTGTATCACCGTCCTAGAACTGTTTTCATCATGCCCCACCCATTTTGTGATTCTAGAATCGATGATTGGTTGGTACGCTGGTGGACCAACCAATCATCGTTTTGAGAACTGTAAAATGGGCGGGGCATGATGAAAACGGTTCTAGGACGGTGATAGAACCATAATTTGGAACAGCCCTTCCGAAAGCTAAGTTAAGGTTCCTGATCCGTCAATCCTGTCAATCAATCGTCATTCGGTCATTGTCATTTCCAAATTCCATTGGGCTTTGGCTGTAATTTTCAACAATCTTAAAGTTATTATTATTTGTTTGCGTTTGTTTGTACAGGATATCCTTTTATTCCATTTTAGTAGGTTTCAAGTTATTTTATCATAACATAACCAACAAGTATGGGTAAAATCGATAGTGGAGTCACAAACGCCGATTCAGATAACCTGCCTAAAGTTGATATGGCTATGGTGAACGACTTTTATGTGGATAATATGCAGTTCTTCAATACGAAGATGAGAAATGTGAAAGCTAAGAAGTGAGGTCAAATTATTTATAACACTTTGGATAGCAAGTAACATGTTTATGTGAAATGTAAATGTTTTGCGAGCCGGAGCTGTTCTTGGCAACAATGCACTGCTGATAATTCGCGCGGTTGGCACTGATTGGCTGAATTTGAATTCCTTTCTTTAAACTTTAGAATGGAATTACTAAAAAACAAAATGATGTAGAAAGTAACGAAATGCAGCAGAACGTTTATTTGTGTATGCACTAAGCGGCCATAATAATTAAATCATTGTTCTTAACCTCGTGATACTAGTCCATTCAGAAGATTTAGGAGATAAAAATGGTTTTATTTAAACTAGCAGAGGTTAAAAGGAAACTATGAATTCAACAATCCTCTCAAAGTGGTCACATCTAGCTATTTGTTTTAATACGTAGAAATAAGAAAAGTTATTCAATTTCTTAAAAACACGGGTCTGTTTTACAAAATATAAACGCCACCAAGTAATACTCTAATACCTATTGGAACTTACCTTGAGTATGATAAACACAATAGTATTTAAAAAAAATACTAGCGTAGGTCGAAGCGGCAAATGACCATTGCAGTTGACGCCGCCTACAAAAAAAAAAAAAAAAAAAAAAAAAAAAAAAAAAAAAAAAAATACGTAGTCTTAATCTAAATAGCTTTGTTTTTGAGAAGATTCTTTTATGATCATTTTTATGCAAATAGCTACAACAACAGCTATTGTCTAGCAACTTGGATGTCTTGAATTGGCTTAAATTGTTAAAGTTTCTGCTAGTACTTTTTGTAAGCTTTGCGCTCGTGTAATGGTTCTTCGTTTGGTTTCTAACAGCCATATTTATACTTTGTCAGTTTGGTAGGCTGTCAGCAAAATTCAAATTCTTGGTATGAAAACAAGTTTTTATTCACATGTTTTGTTTAAAAGAATGGAAAAAGACAAAATAACAATCCATATAATACTTTCTCAGTCGCTGTCGCTTATGTCGCAGACAGTTACATCCGTTTCGGGTTCTTGAAATGAAATGCTTCCAAAATAGGCTCTATTTTCAACAGGAATTGTCTATCGTTTTGTTTTAAACAATGACAAAAGACCAACATTTTTGTCCTTTGTGATAGACATTTTACTCATATGAAGAGATTTTGTAATTTTCGTTCTATATATCGTGAGTTTATTTTTCCTTTCGCAATTTAAATTTCTAAGGAACAAAAATAGCATTTATTGTTTTTAAAATCATATCTCGTCTGCTTATAAACTTATATAGTTGAAATTTTCACCAATTTTGAACTAAGTTGGATCATGCAATCAAAAAATGTATGTTTAATGCAATTGTCACGCGATTATAGTCTCTCAAAATGAGGTATTTTTACAAGTGCGCGGTGGGGGAAATGTCAAGTCGAACTATTTCGTTTTGGAAATCGAAACTTCAAATTGGAGTGCGCTGCAAAAATTTGCAATACCTCTGGTTCTAGACAACGTGAAATCTTCATTTCTGGTCTCGTCAAGATATTACCATCAGTTTGAGATAATTTTGCAGTAGGTCAAAGCAGGTTGCCTTCACCCACAGAGTATGTCATACTGGGGCATTTTGGCTTTGACAATTTTGACATTCACAATCGTAAAATCGCCATTTTTAGCGATTTTCATTCAGCATGACAAAGTTTGACGATTTTCATGTCAAACGCTGATAACCTGGCAACATGCTATACTCACTCCATCGAAACTGTTTTCCTAGTGCGCCTGGCAGTGGAGGTAGTGGGAATGCCACTTCAAATCCAACTTTGTCAATCTTGTATACAGGGTGAGTTTTTAGTACCGGCTCGGTCGATAACTCCACTACTGTAGAAGATAGCGAAAAAAGTTGTATATAAAAGTTGTAGCCACAGATACGCTCCTTGCTCAGAAAATATTTATATTTACACAGGGTGATCCATAACTACGTGGTGATGCAAACATGCATTTTTTTAAACCGGACACCCTATATATTATTCTTCATTCAAATTCTACTAATGATTTACGTTCTTCCAATATAGGGTATTGTTACATTATACAGGGTATTTCAAAAGTTATGACCACTTTATATCCAAATCATGGTCAAATGAACGTACTGTATATCAAAAAGTAATGAATGAAAAATTATTTTTTTTTACAAGAAAAGATTAAAAATATCCTCTAGTTTTAAAATCGGTGATAAAAAAAGCCCGCAACGCATATTCGTATACAGGGTGATGTAGAATGCAACATCTAGATTTTCTCTCTTTTTTTAAATGTAACCCCCAATATTTTATTATACCAAAGAATTTCCTCCAATATGCTCTTTCGTCTCTGTATAGCACGAGTTATGGCTGCATTCATTAGTTTCTCAGATATTTCGATTTTTCTACAAATTTTAAATATCCCTTCTATTTGTTTACTAAAATTTATTTATTTTGAGAAGATACTATCAAGTTTTATTTTTGTTTAACAAACAACTAAAATATAAGGCCATAATAGTACTTGATCAAATCAAAACACTGAATTAACGAGATAATATAGGTCAAGTGTGCTGAGGAAACAATTTTATAGACGTTATGCACAATTATCAAGCAGATCTATCAGGTAGTCTATGAAATATTAAACGACGCAGTCCAAATAAAACCATTCTTCAATCTTTCAAAGGCATTAGTTTTAGAGTGGCTTCCTTCTGGATATTTCTATTCATAGCTGATATATTCTAGAGGCAAGTAGACAATTTCTAAATACCCTCAATGGAAAAGTTAATTTATAAAGCTGGTTTTTCACACAGTACGGATTTATTGAGCAGGTTATGGAAACTGTCAATTTTTCAAAGCCTACCTGATAAATCTGCTTGATAATTATGCATCACGCCTACAAAATTATTTCCTCGGCATACTTGACTTTATTGTCTCGATGATTTAGAGTTTTGACTTCATCAAATAGTATCATGACCTTATAATTTGGTTGTTCGTTAAACAAAAAACAAATTCAATAGTACTTTCTCAAAACAAATAAATTTCAGTACCTACACAAGTAGGAGCTATATTTTAAATTTACCGAAAAATCGAAATATCTCGGAAACTAATTGACGTAGATACAACAAGTGCTATACAAAGATGAAAGAGCATATTAGAGGCAATTCTTTGGGATAATAAAATACTGGGGGTTACATTTAAAAAAAAAAGAGAAAATCTGGATTTTGCATTCTACATCACCCTGTATACGAGTATGCGTCACGGGCTTTTTTTATAGCCGATTTTGAAACTAGAGGATACTATTAATCTTTTGATGTAAAAAAATAATCTTTGACTCATTACTTTTTGATATACAGTACGTTCTTTTGACCGCGATTTGGACATAAAAATGGTCATAACTTTGAAATACCCTGTATAATGTAGCAATATCCTATATTGGAAGAATGAAAATCAATAGCAAAATTTGAATATGTTATAATGTATAGGATATCTCATTTAAAAAAACGCATGTTTGCATCACCACGTAGTTATGGATCACCCTGTATAAATCTAAATATTTTCTGGACAAGGAGCATATCCGTGGCTACAACTTTTGTATACAACTTTATTCTTCTACAGTAGTGGAGTTATCGACCGAGCCGGTACTAAAAACTCACCCTGTATATTTATGCAGTTATCATTCTATTAGTCTCCCCTAATACTTAAGATTTTCAAATAACTGTGATTAATTTTAACATGAAAACGATGAATTTTTTATCCACTGACTGGGCAAGGCGATAATTGCGGTACTTTGGTGTTTAGGCTCTGCCTCACAGCTGCTTACCTAATAAAAAAAGAATGCAACAGTAAGCCAAGCAGGTGAGAGTTTTTCCAATGCCCAACGCCCTCGAAGTCGTTTCTTCTCTGTGCACCTCTGTAAATGGGAAAATGAATAAATTCCATATGTCCTCACCGCAAGTTTACATTAGACGTGGGAAGGCTTTTCCGGACGCCATCGCCACAGAAGCCACAGCCGGCTTTCTGTGTGTGGGCCTCTTCTGGTCACCCCCGAGCCTAATTAGTCACGTAGCCACATAAACATCGCAGATAAGGCTGCTGCGTCCGGCATAAAAGGCAGTTGCCGGCCACCCGGCTGAAGCCGTAGTTTCGGGCTGAACTCAGCGCAAATGTACAATTTGCATGACAGTCGAGAGGCGAGACTCGAGAGGAGATGTTCTGGAGATTGTATTTTGCATGTGTAACCTGCAATATCTTGCGGTAATGATGCCCATTACAAGCGCATGGCGGGAGGGATGGGTGTTCTTGTTGAAAATTTGGCAAACCGTAAATTATTTATTTTCTAATGTAAGAGTATTCAATGACTCTCTGCAATAAAGAGTATTGTAAAATTTACTTGTTTGTTCTATATATGTATAGATATACGGGGTTGGGATAAAGTATGGAACCAAGCAAATAACTTTGGAACGGAAAGACTGATATTGCTGAAAATTTGCAGGCAAGTGTAGTGACGTCTAATGCATCCGAAGACATTATGTTAGCTATTAATGTACTTCCGGTTTAACCGGAAGTACCATCAACTTTTTTAATTTAAATGGGACACCCTGTATATTTTTGCAGATTTTGATGCATCATTTTTTTCCGAATATGTCCATAGTGGGTTTAGTATTTGTTTCTTAAAAAATTTGTCTCACAAATTCGTCCGTGGCGGTCTACGGTCTTCCCGTTTGAGGTAATTTTTTTGTATTTTTTTTTTAGTCACCGTCAAACGTGTTATAGGACCCCTGTCGGGACGTAAATCATTAAAAGTTGACAAACTTCTTTGTGAGTTCTCGCGCGATCGCCAAAACCGACTTTGAATGACCGGCATTTTAAACACCTGAAATGATAAAGAAGCTTTATCTTTCCCGTTTTTACAGAAACTAATGCTAAACCCACTATGGACGTATTCGTAAAAAAAAGATGAATTAAAATCTACAAAAATATACAGGGTGTCCCATTTAAATTAAAAAAGTTGACGGTAAAACCGGAAGTACATTAATACCTAACATAATGTCTTCGGATGCACAAGACGTCACTACACTTGCCTGCAAATTTTCAGCAATATCACTCTTTCCGTTCCAAAGTTATTTGCTTGGTTCCATACTTTATCCCAACCCTGTATACATACATAGATTGTTATCGTACCGTATAACATACATGAAGGATCTAGAATGCTTTTTTCGCAATAGCCTGTGCTGAAGAAAGAACCCAGCACCAAATATATGTACACCATTAGCAAAACATAGTGGTGTACAGGTCCCATGTTTCTGGAGAGAATCATCCTCTTTAATATATACTACTCGCAAGCAAAATCCGAACACTGAGAGGACTAAGGACAATAATAAATTAGTTTATGAAAAATACCATAGGTCAATAATGGGTGGGTCCCCTATGTTGATTAATGCACTCCTCTAGCCTACTGGCATGCTCGTAATCTGGTTGTTGATAATCTCTATAGAGGTACAGCCTCCCAAGCTGCCCTCACAGCATGTTCAGTTCGTTCAGCGTGGTCAGAGGATTGGGTAAATCGCCTGTGTATCGACCCATCAAATGTTATATTTTTTCAACTAGCGACAAATCGGGTGATCGTGGAGGTCAGGGCAGCATCCTAACCTCAAATTTCTGTAGGATGCTCATCGATACCCTTGCAATATGAGGACGTGCATTATCTTGCTGGAAGGAATTCTCTTCGAGGCCTCGGACATATGGCACGACAAGTGGTTCCAACAGCTCATTCACATAACGTTGAGCCATAATTGTTACATGAATCACAAGTAAAAGTTAAATGTTAAATGCATGGCACCCAAACCATCAACCTATAGGACAGACAAACAGCAAACTGGAGACCACGTTGTTCACCCCGTCATCGTCTAATGCGTTGGTGTCCATCGTGTGCCCCTGGGCTCGTCTGAAAAGGCCGTCTGATGCCTCTCAGCGTGCCATTGTCGGTGTTCTTGGCACCAACCTAACCATTGACGACGATGAGTTGCAGTGAGCGGAAGCACTAGATGCGGACGATATGATCTTACACCCATTCCATGCAAGCTGTGGTACATCGTGTGGATTCGAAGGAGCCCCCCAAGCGTCAGCAGCAGCTGAAATAGATCGCATTCTATCTCGAAGGTCCAGTAGGCGTAGATGACGATCTTGCCTGTATGTAGTTCTCCTACGTGCTCCAGAGCCTCTAGCTCGCCCTTCTGCGATCCATGCGCGCCATGCTGCTTCAACTGTAACCACCCCACGTCACGTGGCTGCAGCACTTGCTATGAAAGATGCACCACGTTCTCGTTGGTTTATAATCCGACCCTGTTCAAAGGGGCTTAACTGCGTAAACTGGGGCTGTCGCCTTCTAGGGGACTGAATGAACAAATGTTAGATGTATACTAGAGATGGTACTATCAAACTGTGCATTTAATGCGAATATCCTTATTTTTTGGTTTTCGGATTTCACTTGCGAGTGGTATATAGGTATACCAAATATGTACCGATGTGAACTTTTTTGTAAAAAAGTCTTTCAGACACTTCAAATATCCCAGTCCATTTTATAATCCCATGTTGCACCTACTTTTCCTAAAATACTATTTTGTAGAAGGCACGATTATATCAACTTCAGTGCTTCAGAAGCAAATGGACAGCAGCTGGTGAACTGAGACACCTCAGGGGAAGCATCCAGCTTCATTTTGCAACCAAAGGACCAAAGTTCTTATGAACAGAAGTTAGAAAATTGATGGAGTTAGAGCCGTGAAAGTGTGCAAGCTTTTACAACGAACTCTCAACTTGTGGTATCGATACCTTAGAACATATTGAAAATAGCAAAAAGAACCAGTGGTACGCATGAAAAGTGTCCCTTTATATGAAAAATGAAAGATATTTAGCTCTTAAGCTTTTCCTACCATATGTCTTCAGCGCCTCAAAACTCTACAATGAATGTGAAGTGATCTTTTATATCACAACTCGACAGCTTTGAGCGCTAAACGCTTTCCTATAATCCTGTATTTCAACAATTTAGCCTTACAAGAACAGGTCTAGTTCCTGCTCGTGCACTACTGATAAAATCTTGCCTGCAGGAAACTGTATACTCGGTAATTTAGCATGCGGATCAAGACAAACATGTGGCAAGAATTCCATTGCAAGGGTCGTTAAAACAGGTCAGAGGAAAGACGTAGTAATTGGTTGCATATATACATATGCATGTTTAGTTAGTTGAATCTAAACACGTAGAGGATGCACTGCAGATAGTTGTACAACATATACATAAATATACAGAGCGAATCAGGAGGTGCGTCCAAAAAGCAGCTGCAACTGACATTGGATGTTTAGAGAAAATACTTTTTACGTAAAATTAATGAACTGCTGTCGTAAAACATTTCAGCATTTATATCAGTTATCGGTGATTATCATAATGACGCCTTATCATGGATTGAAAATACAGTGCGCTAAGCCACTAACCTTCGACTTTGAAATGGACTACTATCATAATTTTTGTTGTTGCATATGATAGAGTACGTCATAAACAGCATCTCATTTTTTTCTCCGATTTTTTTGGGCACAGGAAAGCCGTGAAAATAAGGAAAATATTTGAATTCTCCTAGGGCAGTGACGTCACTGCCCTAAAGGCGAACAGCCAATCAAAAGACAGATATGCGTGCTGTGTTGCCGCATTCTGATGGCGCGCGAAATGCCGGAGCTGTACGCGGACTGGCTCATCTATCTTGTCTTCTGTTCCCGTCTGCGAGTCGGAGCTGTTCTTGGCAACAATGCACTGCTGATGATTCGCGCGGTTGGCACTGATTGGCTGAATTTGAATTTCTTTCTTTAAACTTTAGACTGGAATTACTAAAAAACAAAATTATGTAGAACGTAACGAAATGCAGCAGTACGTTTATTTTTGCACTAAGCGGTTATAACAATTAAATCATTGTTCTTAACCTCGTGATACTAGTCCATTAGTATTTGGGAACATGAATACAAGCTTACTGCAACTACTGATACCTCATTATGTATTCTGGGCCCCCTCCATCATCAATCGGTTCAAAGTTAATATATCGTGCATTGATTTGATGTAATTTTTTACTAATATTACGTACATTTGGCTTCAGTACTGTATTTTTTAGCGCTTACCTGGATGGACAGCTCTGCCTAGTGCGATGAATGTTATTTCCAGTACCAGCAGAAATAGAGGTACCTAAAAAAGAACAACTAATATAATAAAGAATAAATGCATGTTCAGAGAATTTTGCAGTTTTCAGTTATTACATCAAAAAACGTACTCTAGCGATTATCACTAGGAATTAGACATACCTATCATTAGTAAGATGGGGGCTGATGGAATGATAAATGCTTTTTCCAATAAGACCAAGTTTGTGGAATCCGTTCGATTGTTAAGGCGTTATAGCTGTTTATTTAAAAAACATTAAGTGGGACTAGTAGGCTTTAGATATCCAAAAATTTCCTAGCGATTTTACTTTTTTCGTATAGAGGACCATGTCGCTTTCGACAAAAAAATTCTTGGCATTTTCACCAAATTTTTTTTGAAAAACACCGATTTTCACCATATATCGAAACCAAACAACAACGCAAAACAACCAAAACCACGACAGAACGGCAAAGTTATGATATGACACGGAACGTGTTAGCACCCATCCTCCACTCAGATTTTGCGACGTTTCCACATCTCGCTAAGACGCGATCAGCAGAAAAGGCCCATGGGCATGACGTAATTTTATGAATACAAGAAAAGCTTTAGTACGAGGGCTGCTCTATACCTCCGTCAATCCACCAGTACGCAGACAGCTGTTTCACGCTTATTAGCGATCATCAGTGCGCCATAGGTCGATTGACGGAAATAGAGAGCATCAATTTTTCCATGTTTAATAAACAGTCCCACCAAGAAGTCTACTGCTGCTAAGTAGAGATTTCCTTGGTTTGCCGTTACCTTTGAGTGCTAGATGGCGCACCGGCAGAATTCTTTCTGTCTGCTCGCACATGTTTCACATGTTTATTAAACATGGAAAAATTGATGCTCTCTATTTCCGTCAATCGACCTATGGCGCACTGATGATCGCTAATAAGCGTGAAACAGCTGTCCGCGTAGTGGTGGATTGACGGAGGTATAGAGCAGCCCTCGTATATCGGCTTTCATACGCAGCGGCGTATAGAACCCGCGCTCTCTAGTGGCCAAGCGGATGCACCTTGGTGTCCCACCAAGAAGTCTACTGCTGCTAAGTAGAGATTTCCTTGGTTTGCCGTTACCTTCGGGTACTAGATGGCGCACTGGCAGAATTCTTTCTGTCTGCTCGCAAAAGTTTTAGTGTTCAAATACCACCCTTCTCAGCACTCCAATTATGGCACGCCCTCTCCAAAACCCCTAATAGTTAAACTCTCTAGGTATCATACATGTATTTTATTATCATTCCATTTCCCATTAATATATAGACTGCTATGATGTCTGTCGCATTTTTATTCATATTTATAAGTCTATTCCCCTGCTATTCCCGAGTAGTGGTATAACACATTGAACTCCATTCATTCGGCAGGAATCAAGATTGGCGAGATGTGGCAACTTCGCAGAATCTGAATGGACGATGGGTGCTAACACGTTCCGTGTCATATCATAACTTTGCCGTTCTGTCGTGGTTCTGGTTGTTTTGCGTTGTTCTTTGGTTTCGATATATGGTGAGAATCGGCGTCTTTAAAAATTTTTTTTTTTTGGTGAAAATGTGAAAATGCTAAGAACTTTTTTATCGAAAGTAACATATTAGACTGTCCTCTATACGAAAAAAGTAAAATCGCAAGGAAATTTTTGGATACCTAAAGCCTACCAGTCCCCATTGAGTTACCCTCCATCACGTTATCTTAAGAGATACGTCTTAAAGTGTTAAACAAAAACAATTCCAGCAAATCTTAGCACTGAGACCCACATATGTTTTTGTTAACATTTACTGGGTGGATGTTAGCGAAAATTCACTTTAAGGCCCAGTTTCACTATCAGTAGTTAACTAGAGGTTAAAAGAAAACTAGTGGTTAGCGAAAACTTTGCGTTTCATAATCGGCGATTTACGTCAAAAGCTCTAGTTATCCAGTAGTTAAATTAACCCAAAGATAAAGTATGACGTCGATGGATTTTGATTATAGTCTATTGTGATACAAATCAAAAATATGAATACAAAGGTTAGGTTTATATGTCAAAGGATTAGGTTGTATTCTCAGAACACAATTATGGCAGTTCTCTGAGACCCATCGGTGCTGCCAGCTTGAAGATAAATAAGCATAACCACTTGTTTTCTTTTTGAAACTGAGCGACTCGATAACTACTGGTTAACTTCCATCTGTCAGTTAAGTGACTACCAGGGGTTACCGAAGATTGTGAAACTGGGCCCAAATGTCTCAGATGCCAGCTGCGACACCTAGTGACCATTTTGGAAATCTGAAAATATTATTTGTCTTGTTATAGCCACTTTAGTAATTTTCCCCGCCAGCGTCTATGGCGAATAGTTTCCGAGATACAGTACTTCGCATTCTTATCTGACTACCAGGTACATATAAAAAAATGATTAATAATACTAGTTGTTCTATTTTCTATGTCACTTAAGACGGGTTCTCACTATTTATGATACCTAGTTTGAATGAATCATTTTAACTGATTCAGCATTGATGAAAACGACATCTGTTTAGACATTTCATGTGGTGCTTAATACATCTGTTGGTCTGGAGTATTGTATCACTAATATCGAATGTATACAAAAATTACTAATAAAAGATAATTAAAACCTGTTGATCGCCAAAATATGTTTTTTATTAGCAAATTAATTACAAACTATTTCACCCAAAATGATACGAAGAAGACGTCGTAGATGCTGTGCAAAGATACTGAAAGAATTGGCTTCCCAAGATAGTGAATCATAATGGAGTTATTTAAGAATGAACGAAGACAAATTTGAAAATTAGTACGAAAATTCAAAAAGAAGATATTCTCATGATTTCTCATGCCTCTCGGCTTTGGTGGCTCGAATTGTACTACAAATAGCACCAGGCCCGGTCTGGCTTCATTGGCGGCCCTCGGCTAGACGGTGATTTGAGGCCCCCCTCGACGGAAACAAAACGAGGATACCATGTCCTCTCACGGAAAAATAGCCTATGTTTGGGCTGCATGCGGCTAACGTGGCTAAAATAGTTTTAATTTTCATATGATTTGGTTGAAATGAATAATTTTGCTAAATATTTTACAATGCAATTTAAAGGTCTTATCTCAGCAATATCATTTGCTGAGGTAAGACCTTTAAGTGAAATTGTATACTATAAACAATCCAGGGCCTAAAATGGTTGAAATATTTGATCTTTATATCAGCATAAAATTTAAATTTATTAATAATTGTAACTACTTGAAAGATCTGTATCAATTGCAGTACTACTTAAGATTGGTTGACTATAACAAAACGATAGTTTAATAAAAGGCCAACTACGAACATGACAATAAAAAAAGAAATGCAAAAAAACGCTGCATTACATTAAGCAAAACTTTAATGCAAAACTCTAATCCCTAGTATACATGGATACTAATATATGGCCTAATGTAATCGAAGTATAACATAAATCATTAATATTTAAAGAAGTTAAAAATAATAATTTTACAATTTTTGATAACAATATGAACAAAAACGACAAAAATCCCTACCACAGTTATGGTAATCAATTATTACCTATCCTATCAGTTTTCTTTTAAGTTCGTCACTACTCGTGGCCACGACATTAATTATTTCTTCTTTGTCGATGTCAGAAAACAGGTCTCTTTCTATGTTCATTAAAATAAGGCTACATAAGGTCTTGGCCTAAACTAGCAAAATACACCACTCTTCAATTCAATTATTCAAATACAAATGAAATACAATTTATGTTAATAAAAAAAATATTGTTAGTTGAATACGGTCATTAACAATATATTCTGTGACGCCTTCCACACCATTGTCTTTTCTTATTATCGAACGTGTTTACTTGTGTATTTTTTTGGCTTTTGGAGGCCCCCTTGAGCCGGAGGCCCTCGGCGATCGCCGACCAGCCGCCCTGGCCAGACCGGGCCTGAATAGCACCAAGTGACTGTCATTCCATGCACAGAAAAAAATACTGGTGCGTTTCCAATTAATTGTTAGTATTTGGATGTTTTTCCATCGCTTCAAATATATTTATAGTTGTTTCAAATCCATGTCATTGAAAGAATTCAATCCTTATATTCGAAGTAATCACAGGTACGCCAATATATTCAAAATAATTTTATATTCGTTATAACGATATGTATAATCCTTCTAATACCAGTATTGACATATAATGCAATCAAAACATCCTTTTGTTTTCGAAATTTACCCTATGTTTCATTTAAGAAAAGCATACAATCTATTCAATGTACAAAAATTATTACTGCAACAGCAGTTCGTGATAATTCATCTGATACAAATTAATTTTGTTTCAATGGCCCTTGTCGTTCGCTGAACTATAATCAATATTCCGCGGGACTGATGTCCCGATCTAATGAAGGTAAGAATAAAGAATAGGGGGATGATCTCAGTGCTACTATCGCCGCGAACTCGTCAATATGGACGAAGTTTTTCCGTTGTGTTGTTTCGGTGTTAGCCGTGTTGTGTCATCTCGTGGTTTTTCGTATTGCATCAGCAACTGTGTGATTTAAATGTGTCCAGTTATATATTAAATGGAGCACCTACTGAGAAATTTGGACTTAGATGAGCTAACACCCACATTTAATTGTATATGTATTTAGATTAGTCAGACAGTTATATTTCAGGTAATAATGCAACAACTGGTGCAGGCTTATGTCTAATTGTTATATCATGCTCCTTATAACTTCACACAAAATCACACCATTAAACATCCAAACGAATCAATCAGCTGTCCTCGCAATAAAATCTGTTGATCCAAGGAAAAGAAAGTAGTTTAGAATCAATTACCAAACACAGATTCGATTCAACGACAGGCTGCGATTGAATCATTCATTGGAATCCAATGACATTTTGTAGTTGAATCGACAATACGATATAATTCGCTACCAGCTATACACTTCCCATTGGAGAAAACGTCCCTGTATTTGAGGAATGCTGAGTGTAACGTCCCATTGAATCCAAGCGTAAGTCTTTGACAAAACGACAGATTTTTCTGTGTGTGAAGTCTTGCTGTTCTATATAGAGTTCAAAGTGTTCAAAAAGTTCTCACACAGCAGTCTGTATTCATTTTTATTACTGATCGGCCAAAACGAATGAAAAGTAAGACTGGTTAACAAAGATATATTCTCATGTTCATTATGTGTGCGAATCAAACTGCTTCAGCGAAACTGACCTTTAGTATACTGGGTGTCCCAGAATTTCCTTGACACGTTCAAGCAAGAACTGAGTGGTACTTTTGAAGGTACTATAGGGTCTATCACACCATGCATTCAAAACATTTTTTTTTTGAACGTCAACCCCTAAAACTCACCCCCAACCCTTTTTTTCAAATAGCACCCCATAGGTTTTCCTACATAAATGATATCCCCATTTTATTTAAAATCTTGTGTTACCTTTAAATTTATATGCAAACTTATCTTTTCCGTAAAATCATAAGCATAAGACAAATGAAATGATAATTTGTTTGACGCCTGATATTTTTGTAATAAAAACGGATAAAAAAGAAACGATAAAATTGTAATAGGCACACAAAGGTGAGGTACTATGACATTTTAATTAACGTAAGAAATTCATTTTTCCGGTAAAAATTGTGGATTAATAGCTTGAAAATAAATAGGGGTGGGAGTTCCGGTTAGAGTGATTTTTTTTGTAAGCGCAATATGATAGGTAATTCAGTACATTTGAAAACCCACGTTTTTTTATTATTTTTTTGTTACGAAAATATTTGGCGTCAAACAAATTCTAATTTTATTTACCTTATGCTGATGACTTTACGGCAAAAATTGGATTTTGTACGAAATCAAAGGCATTACAGGATTTTAAATAAAATAAGGACTTCATTTATGTAGGAAAAGCTATAGGGTGTGTAACGAAATTTTTGTTAATTTCGTTACACGTCGTCTGTGACTCCTTTATAGATTAATTCTTCCAGAATGGTATTCTAGTGGCAGGTAGATATCTGTTCCTCCCGTATGCTTTGCCGTTACGCTATTGGAAGAACCCCTTTTCCGCGCCTATGGATACTGATCATACGCCTGAGATGTATTCTTTTTTCCCGATGGATATGGGGTATATGCAACCAGACTCGCATGTAGAGGTTGGGTTGGTAGTGAGCCGTTGGCGGCATCGCCTAATTAGGGGCCTGGTGTGATTGGTCAGTTGGCTATTAAAATTCGTGAACTCTCGAGAAGCGTTCGTGGTTTCCGACGAAAAATCATAAATAGGCGTGTCCCTCCCTAGCTTCTTGCTTCTGCGTCTGCTTCTGGTCTCTCAACATCAACAGGTCGGTTCTATCCTTTTGGCCTTCCGCCATCTTTAATCCATGAACTAGTTACCATTTTCATTTTGTCGGTGGGTCAACTTTGAAGTTTATTTACTCTCTTTTCGCGAGGTTTTTATTTGAAGTACCTAACACGGCAATTATTTGTGGAATTCCGCTATTTCGACATTTTGTTTGACTGCCATTGTTTCGCAGTGATTTCGTATTTTTGCTAGCATACCGTTGATATCGAACCTTTAGTATCTAAAATCGATATTGTTGATTTGATTTAGTTTCATTTTCGAGTTAGGTTGTGAACGCCATCCTGTGTTATACCTATGTGTTTTCAGCTCAAGTATGTGCATCTGCTTCCCGAAGGAACCGACCTGGTGCTGATGTCAATTTAAGGGAATACAAGCCCCTTTTCCACCTGCTTCTGAGACCTTGGAAGGACTCACAGGGGTGTGACTGCAAGCTGTTCCTGCTGCTTTGGATATAGAGGGTACGTAAAATTTGCTTATTTCAATTTGAACGCCATTTGGGCAGCTATCGAGCTATTTTACATACTTTCGCATCTAGAGTTTGTAGTCACCTCCAAGTGTGATCTTCAGTCCGCTTTTTCTTTGTTTTTTTGTTTTGTTGCTCATTTGTACTTTTTTTGAGAGAGAGAGAGAGAGAGCACACCTTTTTTTTTATTTGGTAGAGTCTGTGTAAAATTTGCTTAGTTATTGTTTCCGCCATTTTGGGCAGTTAATGAGCACTTTTGCATAGGTGTCTAACCTTGTTCAGTATTGCCCCTTTCGTACTTTTTTTTGAAAGAGAGAGAGAGAGAGAGAAGCACCTTTCTTTATTTTGGTATAATTTTGATAGTTTTTGAGTGTGCTGACACACACATTTTGCAAATTTTGAGCTGTAATTTTGCTGTACGAATTTGATAAATTTTTCCATCTTTACAACCGATACAGCCTGCCAAAGTACATCTATGTGAGACTGAACGTACTCATAGATTTTTGTTTTTTTTGAGCTATAGTTTTAGCAGTGAGAGTATTTATTGAAGTACAGTTGCTTGTACCTTGCAACTACTGTGCGTATAATTTCAATTTCCGGATTATTTGTGATATTTGATTTTGAGACATTTCAGTAAACATTTGTGGGCTTGATAATTTTTTTTGTGGTTGTATTACCTTTCAAGATTCTAACTTTCTGGAACACTAGAGCCAGCAGTAACTTAATAGAATCATAGCCTTGATTTCCTCTTAAATCAATTAAACTGCTTTGAACTTAAGTGAACTATAGCCTTGCTCACTTCAAGACTCATATTTTTAAGTTTTATTTTAAGTGTTAGACTTGAAAGGCCTATCAAGTATCTAGGTTAGGTGATACTTTGTTGTTACGATATTGGTACTTTATTTTAAGATTATATTTTTTTTATATATGCAGATTCAATTGTGAACCATTGTGGGGAGATATCTGCTACAGCTTTGTGCTTAACTTTTAAGAAATTTTAGTACAGAATTTAAGCAATTTGTAAGGGATCCTTGTTAAATTTAAGCAGATATTGTTTCAACTAAATTGTTGGGGAGGGGGCTTTTAATTGTTCAATTCAAAGCCAAGTAGTACGCCTGAGCTTGCATAACCTCCTACATCCTGGGGTTTTGCCATAGAGGGTCCAGACTCTAATCCTTCTTTTTTCTATACTTTGCATGACGGCGGCCGGAAGTGGTAGCCGAGCCAAACCCAGATACCCCTCAGCCTAAAAGGGGGAAGTCAAAGAGTAGGGGTCAGGGCCAAAGGAACCTGAAGAGCCAGTCATCAAAGGGGACCCTCTGAAGGAGCTGTTAGAAGGAGCCCACAAGCCGACCCAGGAGGAGAAGACAACCTCGTTGAGCAAGCCAGGTTGTATCGCTCACTTAAGCCAGCAGTCCCCTTTTACCACTGTAATAAGTCACTACTCACTATTCATTTAATTTATATTTTAGCAACCAATATACTTGTTACTGTTTAATTCTCTTTTGAATTTTTTTCTGCTCCCATCCCTTCAGTGTTTCTGGAGAGGTTGGGCAATTTCACTAACTTCCTTGGAGTTTGGAGGTGAAAACTCCTGGCGCCCTTTTTCTTGAAGTTTTTTAAGCCTTTAGAGTAATCTCGTGTTAAAAGTTAGTGATTTTGCCTGACATCTCTTATAAGAGGAAAAGAATAAGTTGCCAAGGATCCACAACCCACCGTAAGTAAACTGAGCAGCCCAAAGGCACCCCAGTTTTAGCCAGCTTGAGGGTCTCAACTTAGTTGGGACTTTCAATCTAGCTTTACAGGTGCTATTTGGAAAAAAAAAGTTGGGGGTGAGTTTAAGAGGTTGACGTACAAAAAAAATGTTTTAAATGCATCGTATGATAGACCCTATAGTACCTTCAAAAGTACCGGTATTTAAAAAAGTCCCTTTTTGCTCTCTAGCGACAGCTGTGGGCTCTGACAAACGTTAACCTCAAACTATCCACGTCAGACTCTCGACAAGCGAAAAGGTACGCAAAACATACGTTAACCGAGCAGAGCAACATCTATTTACAGATTCCGGGTAAATTTATGCGACAAGTTTCCGTGTTAAGCTCGCCCGTATACATATATATATCTGCAAAGTTTTTTCCGCGCAATCCTTCTGGCCATAAATCAAAGTATCCGACACATACCAGTTTTGCCTAAAACTTTCTCGAAATTAGTAAAAACTCGGGCGGGCGAGGTTTTTTGCCCGACGGCCTCGTTCACCTAACTCAAGATGATAAATTCCATGTTTGCCGTGTTTTCAGCGCGGCGCACGGCTGCGAAAACTCATAAACAAGGAGTTGCATTACTGCATTGCATGCTGAAGTGTCAATAGTTTGACGCACTACTCGTCGTTAACTGTCAAGGCGGTCCGGAGGACCTTTGCCTTTATGTCACAGTTCGTCAGTCAGTTTGTCATCCTGTCGGCCTGGTCACCCAGAAACCAGACAATGTTATAGAGAAAAAAAAAAGAAAGGGAGTAAGAAAGAGAGGAAGAAAGAAGAAGAGCAAAGAGAGAAGTGAAACTGTTAAAATAGGCATCGTTAAAATAACTAGGGTAATTAATTTTGATGCTCTAAACGCAATTTTGTTGAGATCGGATATTGCTAAAAACGGAATTTATATGATCTAAAATTCCACGACTTAATTTTGGTTACAGTGCGAGCCGCGGCCTGGAACGTTTGCGGACTTGCTCGACCGTGTAGTCCACTGAGTCACGCAGCAAAGGGTTGCTATGCGATTCCGCTTGTTCATAGCGCCGCTGCGCCTGTGTTTTGATATAGTCCTTTAAGTAAGGAATATCAAGATCTTTATGCAGGGTCTCGTTTGAAACATACCAAGGGGCATTTGTAATAGTTCTCAGGATCCTACTTTGGAGTACCTGCAAAGCTCGCATGTGCGTCTTAGCTAGAAAACACCAAGCCGCACATGCGTACGTAATTGCAGGTCTAATAATAATTTTGTACAGCCGAATTTTGTTAACCAGACTTAATTTTGAAGTTCTACATAGCAAAGGATAAAACTGTCGAAATTTTGTTTTTAACATCTCAGTATAGTTTCGCCATGTTATACCCTTGCCTAGCGTGACACCAAGGTACTTGACGGAAGAGCTCCACCGTAATAGTGTACCGTTAATAGAGACCTCTGGCGGGGTGCCGCGACGCTTTTTGGTACAGTAGATAGCCTGCGTTTTAGAATGGTTGATTTTGATAAGCCACCGATCCGCCCACTCTAGTACTTCATCCACCGCTGTCTGTAGCCTGTCACGGACTAGGTTGCTAGACCATGACTGGGCCACTAGTGCGGTGTCATCAGCATAGAGATAGACTTCACAGTTGCTGGGACTAGGGACGTCATGAATGAAAAAGGAGTAAAGTATTGGTCCAAGGACCGAACCCTGAGGAACACCGGCCTTGACAGGCCGTATTGTCGACAACACATTGTCAATTTTGATCCGAAATTTCCTTCCTTCTAGAAGTTTGACGTGTGATAGCAGTATTTATATTACGATGAGTATAACCAGACACGTTAGGGGGGTCCAGGGGACACGACCCCCCCTCCGAAAGGTCAAGCAAGTGACACCCATAACCTGAACCCCCCAAAACCAAATCCTGGATACGTGCCTGAATAGAACGTAAGCGGACAAGAAATTCTAACAGTAGATACCTTAAAATACTTAGGCATAAATATACTGTGTAAGGCTTTCGCGGCCATCGTCCAATGAATTTGTATTTTGGAAGTCGCCGAAGTGAAATAGCTTCTGAAGATGCCATCCACTCGTGGTGGCGAAACGTCAAGCTTTAACGCTAAACGACGCCGGCCTAAAAACCCAAGAACCACAAATTCACTTAGGCATAAAGTTTTAAATATCGTATCTCAAATATTGAAGCATCGGTGTCAAGAAGTCTTGGATAAATGGAGAAGTCCAGATCTTTGAGCACCCTCAAAGTATCCAAGACTCAAGGTGTCACCTTAATAGAAAGTCAGATAAGTATTTTCGATTTTTTATGTAAACCTGAAGATCTCAAAATTGATGAAATCTTTTATTTTCGTCAAACGAGATCTAAGCTCAAAACTGTGACTCAAATTGTAATCAGCAACCTTAATTTATCCAAAACACGAGGTTCCGTCTTAATAGAAAGTCAAACAGAGATTTTCGATTATTCACTATTCAGGCAAACCTGAAGGTTCGAAAAATCTGAAATTTTTTATTGTCATCAAATGACACTGAAACTCATTTGAGTTCGCAAATTTTTGCGAACGAATTTGTAATCAACACCTTTAAGTTATGGGAAACACGAGGTTTAATCTTAACAAAAAGCCAAATTAAGATTTTAGATTTTTTAGGCAAAGCTGAAATTATGAGACCTAATTTTTTATAATTTCGTCAAACGAGACTGAAGCTCAAAATTTTGACCAGATTTGTAATCAGCACCCTTAAGTTATTTAAAGCACAAGGTTTCATCTTCATAATCTTAAAGAAAGCCAAATAAAGATTTTCAATTTTTTATGCAAACCTGAAGATCTGAAAGGTCAGAAATTTTGTGATTTTCGTCACAACTCAAAACTGTGACCGGATGTGTAATCACTACCCTCAAGTCATCCAGAACGTCAGGTTTTGTCTTGATACAAGATCAAATGAAAGTTTTCGATTTTTTAGGCACACCTGAAGATCTGAAGGTTCTGAAATTTTGTGATTTTCGTCACAACTCAAAACTGCGACCGGATGTGTAATCAAGTCATCCATAACGTCAGGTTTTGTCTTGATACAAGATCAAATGAAAGTTTTCGATTTTTTAGGCACACCTGAAGATCTGAAAGTTTTGAAATTTTTTATCTTCGTCAAATGGGACTGAAAGTCAAAACTGAGACCGGATTTGCAATCAGCACCCTCAAATTATCTAAACCATGATATTTTATCTTAATAGAAAGTGAAATAAAGATTCCAGATTTTTTAGGTAAACCTGGAGATCTGAAGCATCTGAATTTTTTTATTTTCATCAAACGCGACTAACGCTCAAAACTGACACCTGATTTATAATCAGCACCCTCAAGTTATCCAAAATACGATATTTCATCTTAATAGAAAGCCAAATAAAGATTTTCGATTTTTTAGGCAAACCTGGAGATCTGAAACATCTGATGTTTTTTATTTTTATCAAACGCAACTGACGCTCAAAACTGAAACCTGACTCATAATCAGCACCCTCAAGTTATCCAAAATACGATATTTCATCTTAATCTTCTTCTTCTTCTTTGGGTGCCATACGCTTTGCAGCGTGTAGGCGGTTATCTGCTCTCGTGACCAACGATGTGTGTGCCGTCTTCTGGTCTTCTCACTATTGTTGAGATGTCGCTGACGTGACACCAGTTTCTGATATCTCGGAGCCATGAGTGTTGTTTGCGACCTGGATCTCTCTTCCCCTCAATTTTATCCATTAAAATTTCTTTTAGCAACCTATATTTGGGGCCTCTAAGCATGTGACCTAAGTAAGCTACCTTGCGTCTTTTTATGATTTCCAGTAACTCTCTTTGAGTGGAGGCTCTATTCAATACATCCTGGTTCGTAACATGGTCTGTCCACGGGATTCTCAAAAGCCGACGTAACGTCCACATTCCGAAGGCTTCTATTCTATTCATTGACTTGATTTTGAGGGACCAAGTTTCAGCGCCGTACATTAGTATTGGCCATATATAGCACTTTACCACTCGCAGTCTGAGATTTAGTGGCGTTTCTCGGCGTAAAAGAAAGCTGTTAAACTGTCCTGGCCATCGCAATGCGTATTTTGATTTCTTCGTCACAGTCCCATTTTGCATTTAGTGTTGAACCTAGATATTTGAATTTATCTACTCGTTCGATCAGTTGGTTGTCTATGAAAAGCTGATCGTTGGTATGCTCTTTTCTGCTTACAATCATTAATTTAGTTTTTGTCATATTGATCTTCAATCCATACTCTTTTCCAATTCTATTTATTTTGTTCACCATAAAATTTAGGTCTTCTATGTTGTCGGCTAGTATTGCGGTGTCATCAGCGTATCTCAGGTTATTTATAGGGAAGCCATTTATTTATAGGATCTCACCTTAATAGGAAGCCAAATAAAGATTTTCGATTTTTTAGGCAAAGCTGAAGATCTGAAGTATCCGACACGTACCAGTTTTGCCTAAAACTTTCTTGAAATTAGTAAAAACTCGGGCGGGCGGGGTCTTTTGCCCGACGGCGGGCGGGGCGGCCTCGTTCACCTAACTCAAGATGATAAATTCCATGTTTGCCGTGTTTCCAGCGTGGCACAGCGACTGCGAAAACTCATAAACAAGGAGTTGCGTTGCAGATTTGAATGCTGCATTGCATGCTGAAGTGTCAATAGTTTGATGTGTGATAGCAGTATTTATATTACGATGCGTATAACCAGACACGTTAGGGGGGTCCAGGGGGGACGACCCCCCCCCCCCCCCCCGAAAGGTCAAGCTAGTGACACCCATAACCTGAACCCCCAAAACCAAATCCTAGATACGTGCCTGAGTATAACATAAGCGGACAAGAAATTCTAACAGTAGATACCTTAAAATACTTAGGCATAAATATACTGTGAAAGGCTTTCGCGGCCATCGTCCAATGAATTTGTATTTTGGAAGTCGCCGAAGTGAAATAGCTTCTGAAGATGCCATCCACTCCTGGTGGCGAAACGTCAAGCTTTAACGCTAAACGACGCCGGCCTAAAAACCCAAGAACCACAAATTCACTTAGGCATAAAGTTTTAAATATCGTATCTCAAATATTGAAGCATCGGTGTCAAGAAGTCTTGGATAAATGGAGAAGTCCAGCTCTTTGAGCACCCTCAAATTATCCAAGACTCAAGGTTTCACCTTAATAGAAAGTCAAATAAGTATTTTCGATTTTTTATGTAAACCTGAAGATCTGAAAGTTGATGAAATCTTTTATTTTCGTCAAACGAGATCTAAGCTCAAAATTGTGACTCAAATTGTAATCCGCAACCTTAATTTATCCAAAACACGAGGTTCCGTCTTAATAGAAAGTCAAACAGAGATTTTCGATTATTCACTATTCAGGCAAACCTGAAGGTTCGAAAAATCTGAAATTTTTTATTGTCATCAAATGACACTGAAACTCATTTGAGTTCGCAAATTTTTGCGAACGAATTTGTAATCAACACCTTTAGGTTATGGAAAATACGAGGTTTAATCTTAACAAAAAGCCAAATTAAGATTTTAAATTTTTTAGGCAAAGCTGAAATTATGAGACCTAATTTTTTATAATTTCGTCAAACGAGACTGAAGCTCAAAATTTTGACCGGATTTGTAATCAGCACCCTTAAGTTATTTAAAGCACGAGGTTTCATCTTCATAATCTTAAAGAAAGCCAAATAAAGATTTCCAATTTTTTATGCAAACCTGAAGATCTGAAAGATCTGAAATTTTGTGATTTTCGTCACAACTCAAGACTGCGACCGGATGTGTAATCAAGTCATCCAGAACGTCAGGTTTTGTCTTGATACAAGATCAAATTAAAGTTTCCGATTTTTTAGGCACACCTGAAGATCTGAAAGTTCTGAAATTTTTTATCTTCATCAAACGGGACTGAAAGTCAAAACTGAGACCGAATTTGCAATCAGCACCTTCAAATTATCTAAAACATGATATTCTATCTTAATAGAAAGTGAAATAAAGATTCCAGATTTTTTAGGTAAACCTGGAGATCTGAAACATCTGATTTTTTTTATTTTTATCCAACGCGACTGACGCTCAAAACTGAAACCTGACTCATAATCAGCACCCTCGAGTTATCCAAAATACGATATTTCATCTTAATCTTCTTCTTCTTCTTTGGGTGCCATACGCTTTGCAGCGTGTAGGCGGTTATCTGCTCTCGTGACCAACGATGTGTAGAGTGCCGTCTTCTGCTCTTCTCACTATTGTTGAGATGTCGCTGATGTGACACCAGTTTCTGATATCTCGGAGCCATGAGTGTTGTTTGCGACCTGGATCTCTCTTCCCCTCAATTTTACCCATTAAAATTTCTTTTAGCAACCTATATTTGGGGCCTCTAAGCATGTGACCTAAGTAAGCTACCTTGCGTCTTTTTATGATTTCCAGTAACTCTCTTTGAGTGGAGGCTCTATTCAATACATCCTGGTTCGTAACATGGTCTGTTCACGGGATTCTCAAAAGCCGACGTAACGTCCACATTTCGAAGGCTTCTATTCTATTCATTGACTTGATTTTGAGGGACCAAGTTTCAGCGCCGTACATTAGTATTGGCCATATATAGCACTTTACCACTCGCAGTCTGAGATTTAATGGCGTTTCTCGGCGTAAAAGAAAGCTGTTAAACTGTCCTGGCCATCGCAATGCGTATTTTGATTTCTTCGTCGTCACAGTCCCATTTTGCATTTAGTGTTGAACCTAGATATTTGAATTTATCTACTCGTTCGATCAGTTGGTTGTCTATGAAAAGCTGTTCGTTGGTATGCTCTTTTCTGCTTACAATCATTAATTTAGTTTTTGTTATATTGATCTTCAATCCATACTCTTTTCCAATTCTATTTATTTTGTTCACCATAAAATTTAGGTCTTCTATGTTGTCGGCTAGTATTGCGGTGTCATCAGCGTATCTCAGGTTATTTATAGGGAAGCCATTTATTTATAGGATCTCATCTTAATAGGAAGCCAAATAAGGATTTTGGATTTTCTAGGCAAACCTGAAGATCTGAAGTATCCGACACACACCAGTTTTGCCTAAAACTTTCTCGAAATTAGTAAAAACTCGGGCGAGGTTTTTTGCCCGACGGCCTCGTTCACCTAACTCAAGATGATAAATTCCATGTTTGCCATGTTTCCAGCGCGGCGCACGGCTGCGAAAACTCATAAACAAGGAGTTGCGTTGCAGATTCGAATGCTGCATTGCATGCTGAAGTGTCAATAGTTTGATGTGTGATAGCAGTATTTATATTACGATGCGTATAACCAAAGTACCACGGAATACATATAAGTTGGATCACTCTCCGTCGGCACTTTAAAGAACTCACATCAAAGCGATGCCGCGGCCGTACGCGCCAGTTAGTTTTTGCGTTGGTTTTTGCTCAAGTACGAGGGTCTTTTAGCGGGGACTTGCTAACGCCTGGGTTGTACGTATATACGAGGGTCTTTGAAAAACTATGTATTGACGGCCGATTTAGACGTACAAATACAAATGTTACGTTTATTTTGCTAATGCACTAAGTTACATAAATGGATATCAAAAATGAAGCCTAGTAAAACTATTACTAATGAATCTCAAATGATTTCACATATTGTAGCTATTTCGTAGATAAGTAAAAACTGATGGTTCAAAGGTGCTGTAGTATTTTTACCTTAATGTTTTGTTTATTTGCCTTATTTTTGAAATCACAGTTTATACATTTTATGTTATAGTATATACGAACTCTTATGTACAATTTTAAAAGGTAATCATGTGGAAATGCTTTACATCGATACGAATAAATTGCTTTTTAGTGTCATTCCAATTGCTACTGCAGAAACTAAATTGTTAAAGTTATCAATAAAAATATTTTCGAGCTCTAAAATATAATTTACAATGTCCCTGGATGGTATGTTAAGACCACCGAATGAATATTTTGTCTCACTATACGCTTTTAGCGTGATACAATCCTTTAAGTACCTGTAGCTCTTGAACTAATCACTTTAGACCCCAAGTGTGCTAGTTTGTTGGAATTGTTTTATCGGGAGGAACACAGGCACAAATATACAGGGTGTCCCATTAATAATTTTGAATCGAATGTTACGTGACCAAAAACAAATACCTCGTTGGGTAGTACAATAACAAAAAAAGACACATCTGCTCTAATTTACATGCCCAAAATTATAATTCTCTACTACTGCCCAGTTCCGATATATTTCTTGTCTTAATCGTCGAGGGATATCCTGTATTTATATGCCTTACACTTCAAGGTTTACCACAAAATAAGGATGGATCTGATTGTCACTCTCCATCTGTTAAAAAATTTAAATTTATTGGCAATATCTTTTCTCGCGAAATTGATTACTCTCACACTTCTAAAAAGATTATCCATTTCCTCCAAACAAATCCGAGATAACAAAATCCGATATTTTTGAGACACTGTATAGACTTCGTGTTAAACACGTTCAACCTCTACTTTGCGCCGCCCCGTATCTCCCGGCTGACGTCGGTACACTGCTACCGGTGTACCGGGGAGACGGGGCAAGGGGCAGGCCGTTTTGATATTTTTGCGGAGTGATCCAACTTATATGTATTCCGTAAACTTTGGTATAACCAGACACGTTAGGGGGGTCCAGGGGGCACGACCCTCCCTTCCCCCCGAAAGGTCAAGCAAGTGACACCCATAACCTGAACCCCCAAAACCAAATCCTGGATACGTGTCTGAGTATAACATAAGCGGACAGGAAATTCTAACAATAGATACCCTCAAAGATCTAGGCGTAAAGTTTTAAATACCATATCTCAAATATTGGAGCGTCGGTCGGTGTCAGGAAGTCATGAATAAGTGGAGAAGTCCAGCTCATTGACGTTTGACAGATCTGAAATTTTGTGATCTTCGTCACACGAGGTTGAACCGCAAAACTGCGACCGGATTTGTAATCAGCACCCTCAAATTTTTCAAAACATGACATTTTGTCTCAATAGTAGGTAAAATGAAGATTTTTCTATTTTTAGGTAAACCTCAAAATCTGAAAGATCAAAAATTTTGCGATTTTCGTCACACAAGAACGAAACCCAAAACTGCGACCGGCATATTAATCAGCACCCTCAAATTATCCATGACACGATGCTTCATCTTACTGGAAAGCCAAATAAGGATTTTCAACTTTTTAGGCAAACCTCAAAATCTGAAAGAGCTGAAACCTTTGATTTTCTTCAAACGAGACTGAAACTCAAAACTGGAACCTGATTTGTAATCAGAACCCTCCAGTTATCCAAAACATGAGATGTTGTCTTAATAGTAGGTAAAATACAGATTTTCGATTTTTTAGGCAAACCCGAAAATCTGAAAGACATGAAATTTTGTGATTTTCTTCACACGAGCACGAAACTCAAAACTGCGACCTGCTTTGTAATCAGCACCCTCAGATTATCCAAAATACGATATTTTATCTTAATAGAAAGTTAATTAACGATTTTCAAATTTTTTAGGCAAACATCCCACATAGCACTGGACATTCTGTGAATATTCTTTAAATCTCCTATATGTTCCATGAATATTCAGTAGAATCATAGAATATTCGTTATTTCTCTTGATTATTCTGGATTATTAAAATAATATTCTTTATAGAATATTATTATTTTATCCACTTAGGATAATCAGTGATTATTCGTTTAATGTCTGAATTATTCCAGAATATACCAGTAACATTCTTCATAGAATATTATTTTAATCATCTACTAAGAACAAGATATGTAACTATTTTCTGAAGAACATTTAGTAATATTCGTAACAGAAATATTTTCTGTATGTAGGCAAATAATATTCAATATGAGGTATTATTAATTTATATTTGCACCTTTCTCAGTGAATTAAAAAAAACCTTCATTTAGTTCTATTCGCTTTGCGTTCCTCCTCCTAAATATACCTAATAAGTATTATGTCCAATTTTCGAAATTTTATTAGTGAATCAGCCATTGGCAGCAATACGGTAAAGTGAGAGCATCTTATGGTGATGTATGGTGACTATGGTGTCGTTCATTCGTCAGTTGTCAATCTTGTCAGGTTGTCACTCTATTCTTCGCTTCAAGTGTTCTGTGCTTCACCTTCGATTTGGATTTGTATTGAACATGTGATGTGGGCATTTTAGTGATTCACGAGTTTTATTCGTGAAAGGCGTGCATTTATACCCAATTTTGTACAATAAAGTTTCTAGTTGTTATAAAGTTTGCGACAGTGTTCCAAATTATGGTCACCTACTATGGTGTATGGTTCATTATTTGATTGTATAATGCGAGTAGAATTTTGAGGTTAAATGCAGCAGGTTTACATGTTTACACTATATTCTAAACATCTTTAGACTGAAAGATGTCTAACCACATAACTTTCGTGACCATCTGCCACTAGTAGGTGCTATTACTTTTGGAACAGTATCCATAATGCCATAAAAATGTTTCCTATATGAGATAATTTAGACAAAATGTTCCTAGAATATTCAAAAACATTCTACTACGATTGTTCATGTAATATCCTTGCGGAATATTCTAGGAATACAGCGTATTTTTCCCATTTCGAACGTTTAAAGAATATTCTGTAAATATCCTAATTATCCATATAATTTTCTCAGAATATTCATAATATCCGTAGTGAATGTGAACAGAATATTCTCATATCATCCAGTGCTATGTGGGATGTAGATGTGAATGAGCTCAATCCTTTGATTTTCGTCAAACGAGACTGAAACTCAAAACTGGAACCGGATTAGCAATCAACACCCTCAGATTATCCAAAACATGTGATTTGGACTCAATAGTAGGTAAAATAGAGATTTTCGATTTTTTAGGCAAGCCTCAAAATCAGAATGACAGTTAACCTGTTTTTAAAAACTTTTGTGCTTCTACAATAAATTTTGGTTGAATCGTATAGAAGTTGCGAAGATGGTAAGAAAAGTAGACACTATAAATGTTACTCTTTACAAGATGTCTGTCACGGTAATTTGATTTATTTGGTTAAAAATCACTTAAAAATCACGATACCCTTCATACCCTTCTAAGTATGCACGTGTAGACCCATGTGACTGCTTTTGAAAGAAATTTGGTCATGTAGCTGATTTTGCAATATCTAACTACCTACTTTGAAACCAAATTCTTGTGAGATGCACCCATTTTGATGTGACATATTTTCATTCAGTTGTAAAGACAAGATTTGGCTTTTAGAATCTGGATTTTGTAGAAACGTCAATACAACAGATTTAGAAAATATACGACTTAACTTACCAAGCAATTTTGTGAAGTCTGATTCAAGATCGTTATAAGCGTAATTAGAATCGTTGTAGTATAACAAAATCCGACTGAGTTAAGAAAACAAAGAATTAAATTTCGAAGTTTAATAAAATTACCCTAAAAGTTTCCCAGCGACTTTGAGGGATTGCCGAATTGATATTAGGAGAACATCCCGGAATCTCGTTGTTCATGCAAAAAGCTTCGGGGTCAAGTGGTAGCGGCCTCCACAGTAACTTTCCGAGTTGAAAGTAATATGGAAATGGCGGCTTTGCCGACTCAGCGTTACGTTTTGCTGTTTCCAGGACCACAGCCGACTACAAGCCCATCGGCAGTTTGGCAAAGCTGCACATATTTGAGTGTTATTTGGAAAGTTCCACGTTTTGGGAGTTTCTAGAGTGTGAAACCTGTAGTTAACTACTTGACAGCATGATCATCAGGCATGTTGTTTCGAGATTACCCTTAAAGATATACTCACTATACAGGGTGGGCCAATAGTGCGTGGACGGAGGATTGTGGGCTTACTAAAAAATATTTCAAAAATCTGTCACTTGATCATGGTTAGGACCCTTGAGGGCTATAACGTAAAAATATTTTCACTTAAATTTTGACGTTTATACAGGGTGATTCATATCAAACTTACATTTTTTTGAATAGAACCCTCTATGTATTATTGCATATTTGGATTCCTTGGTCAATTCTAATGTGACTTTATGTATCATACATGGACCTTTAAACGAACCGTTTAGGCGCAAATCACCATTTTTGGTATAAGTAGGTATCAGAAAAAAATTGAATATCCCAGCGATTATAAAACTTAGAAGGCCATGACTTTGCGGTACGACTAAGCATGAAATGCGTCACCTAAGGTCGGGCGGCTAAATTTGGATTCTTTTTGTACTTGGAGAAATCAGTAGATTAATTAAGGAAACTTAAACCACAGATAACTTGATTTTTTCAAATAGGAATGCCTATTTTGGTTTCAAGAATCAAATGTAAAATTTGATTACCTTTCTAACGATATAGCATTCTTGGTATCAATCTTCTTTGGTTTTCATTTTATTTCAAATTTTCGGTCAAATCGGTGTTTCTTAATTTTCCTGCGTGCAAGCAACCTAGTAGGCCATGAAAAATAAACAAAAGCTCGTTAATGTGGAAGAAAACAACTAACTTAGTAGAAAGATGCAAACGAACTCGAGTAGCGAGGCAAGAACATGAAAATTCCTTACAACACATCAGCTCTAACCGGAAACAACAGCGGCAAGATGTCTAATGTCAATGAGTAGCTGGGGTATGACAGAAGTGTTTGTTTTACACAGCCTACTAGCTATTGAGGTCTACTAGAGCTTGGCAACTTTCCAAAACGATTAACAACAAAAAGAAAACTGTCAGCGATTTTTGCTTACAGTCTAACATGTTTAGAATGAAATGTCACATTTAATGGGATAAAAAAATAGTCATTTCCGTTTAGTTAAGTCGAAAGTAAAGATATCTCCAACAGGAGCATTCTGAACATCTACTGAAATAATTGCTAGAATTTTTTTATTACGCTATGTTGTAATTGTGATTATTTCATGTAGTTTTCTGCAAACTAATTTATGTTTTACAATTCAAACAGACTGCAATTCAAGTTTCATTTTCTGCGGTTTTGCTAATAAGCAGAAGTACCTACCGAAGAATTTGAAGGGTTCCAGTCAGAGGTATCATTACTTTTGACTTACGGAAATGGCTACTTTTTTATAGCAATAAATGTGAAACTTTATTCAAATTTATTCAGAAGACATAGATATACTACTGCCAGCAACAACCACTAGTAGTTTTCCTTTGATTAGATATTTTTTTACTAACTTTGGAAATTGGCTAATAGCTAGTAGGCTGTGAAAAATGAGCGTTCTTGTTACTGCTACTGTTTCTGGTTAGAGCTAATATGTTGTAAGGAATTTTCGTAATCTTGCCTCGCTGCTCTAGTTAGTTTGCATTTTTCTACTAAGTTAGTTGCTTTCTTCCATATTAACGAGCTTTTGTTTATTTTTCAGGGCCTGCTAGGTTGCTTGCATGCAGGAAAGTTGAAAAACACCGATTTGACTTAAAATTTGAAATAAAATGATAACCAAAAAAGACTGATATCAAGAATGCTATATCGTTAGAAAGGTAATCAAATTTTACATTTGATTCTTTAAACCAAAATAGGCATTCCCATTTGAAAAAATCAAGTTATCTGTGATTGAAGTTTCCTTAATTTATCCTCTGATTTCTCCAAGTACAAAAAGAATTCAACTTTAGCCGTCTGACCTAAGGTGACGCATTTCATGATTAGTCGTACCGCAAAGTCAAGGCCTTCTAAGTTTTATAATCGCTGCGATATTCAATTTTTTCCTGATACCTACTTATACCAAAAATGGTGATTTGCGCCCAAACGGTTCGTTTAAAGTTCCATGTGTGATACATAAAGTCACACTATAATTGACCAAGGAATCCAAATATTCAATAATATATAGGGGGTTCCATTCAAAAAAATGTAGGTTTGATATGAATCACCCTGTATAAACGTCAAAATTTAAGTGAAAATATTTTTACGTTATAGCCCTCAAGAGTCCCTACCATGATCAAGTGACAGATTTTTGAAATAGTTTTTAGTAAGCCCACAATCCTCCGTCCACGCACTATTGGCCCACCCGTATAGGTAGTAGTAAAACGACAAACTCTTATTGTATGTACAAGGCTATACATGGATGCATCTAAATAACGATTTGCGATGAATATACTGTAGTTTAAATACATACATATTGTAGATTGAAAACCCCATTAAACCAATTGAAAACTCTAATGTCGTTTATTCCATACCCTGTTTCAACTCCAACAGTTCTTACATTGGACAGACGTCTAGAAGCTTGAAGTCTCGTATCACATCACATAAAAGTGACATCAATCGCAAGGTCAACAGTTTTGGGAGTTTCTAGAGTGTGAAACCTGTAGTTAACTACTTGACAGCATGATCATCAGGCATGTTGTTTCGAGATTACCCTTAAAGATATACTCACTATGTAGGTAGTAGTAAAACGACAAACTCTTATTGTATGTACAAGGCTATACATGGATGCATCTAAATAACGATTTGCGATGAATGTACTGTAGTTTAAATACATATTGTAAATTGAAAACCCCATTAAACCAATTGAAAACTCTTATATCGTTTATTCCATACCCTGTTTCAACTGCAACAGTTCTTACATTGGACAGACGTCTAGAAGCTTGAAGTCTCGTATCACATCACATAAAAGTGACATCAATCGCAAGGTCAACAGTTTTGGGAGTTTCTAGAGTGTGAAACCTGTAGTTAACTACTTGACAGCATGATCATCAGGCATGTTGTTTCGAGATTACCCTTGAAGATATACTCACTATGTAGGTAGTAGTAAAACGACAAACTCTTATTGTATGTACAAGGCTATACATGGATGCATCTAAATAACGATTTGCGATGAATATACTGTAGTTTAAATACATACATATTGTAAACTGAAAACCCCATTAAACCAATTGAAAACTCTTATATCGTTTATTCCATACCCTGTTTCAACTGCAACAGTTCTTACATTGGACAGACGTCTAGAAGCTTGAAGTCTCGTATCACATCACATAAAAGTGACATCAATCGCAAGGTCAACAGTTTTGGGAGTTTCTAGAGTGTGAAACCTGTAGTTAACTACTTGACAGCATGATCATCAGGCATGTTGTTTCGAGATTACCCTTGAAGATATACTCACTATGTAGGTAGTAGTAAAACGACAAACTCTTATTGTATGTACAAGTCTATACATGGATGCATCTAAATAACGATTTGCGATGAATATACTGTAGTTCAAATACATACATATTGTAGATTGAAAACCCCATTAAACCAATTGAAAACTCTAATGTCGTTTATTCCATACCCTGTTTCAACTCCAACAGTTCTTACATTGGACAGACGTCTAGAAGCTTGAAGTCTCGTATCACATCACATAAAAGTGACATCAATCGCAAGGTCAACAGTTTTGGGAGTTTCTAGAGTGTGAAACCTGTAGTTAACTACTTGACAGCATGATCATCAGGCATGTTGTTTCGAGATTACCCTTGAAGATATACTCACTATGTAGGTAGTAGTAAAACGACAAACTCTTATTGTATGTACAAGGCTATACATGGATGCATCTAAATAACGATTTGCGATGAATATACTGTAGTTTAAATACATACATATTGTAGATTGAAAACCCCATTAAACCAATTGAAAACTCTAATGTCGTTTATGCCATACCCTGTTTCAACTGCAACAGTTCTTACATTAGACACACGTCTAGAAGCTTGAAGTCTCGTATCACATCACATAAAAGTCACATCAATCGCAAGGTCAACAGTTGCGCCTTGTCAGAACATGCAATTGAAACCGGACATAAAATCAATTGAGATAATGCCAAGGTTTTGGACACTGAAACTAATTTTGAAAAAAGACTTTTCCTAGAGATGGTCCACATCAATAATTGTGATAACAGCTTAAACAAAAGATCAGACATTAAAAATCTTAGCAGTATTTATTCTTATATTTTGAGATTGGATCAGGTGGGATTAGCCAATACCTCTATTTTCTCTCTTTAATGAACATTGTGTGAGGAATAGCCCACAAGGCGTTTTCCTGCTGGATCCTTTGACCCTGTCCAGGTCTCATTAGCTGGGTTTCTTTGTTTTAACTAAAACAGAATTGATGGATCCTGGGAAATTTTCCTCTTAGGTCTCCTAACACTACGTTTATTACATCATCCTTTTAAATCAGTCTTTTGGCTACTAAACCAACGTTTCCAAAAATGCCATTAATTCAATAAATTTACCTTTTCACATTACAATTATGACCTTATTTATTAAGGTTTTCTCTTTGCTCCCCTGTTACCTTTCACCATTGATTAAAGTATTTTAACATAATACAATTTGTCTCTCATAAATAAATACATAATATATGTCTATAGACGACATTTTCAATTAAATGGACTTTTCTAATAATATATAATAAATAATATTAAAAAATGGCCCCACTCATCCCACTGCGATTGTTTTTTCCCCCACATAATCATTTGAAACCAATAACTTCTGCAAATATGAAAATCTCGATTTTTAATTCATATTGCTTTGTTTCTACACCTATTTTAACGACCCGCCTATGGTTCTCTCTCAAAATGTTGACCTTGGTCAGGGACGTTTACGTCTAGTTACTCTTGAATATTACCATTGTTTACTTGATTGTCATTTGTCTTTCTTGATGAATGATGTATCTATCTTGCTTCTTCATTGTACTTGTTGCGCCGTTTCCGTTTTCATTCGACAGGTTACCTTACTAGCGGACATGTTGCATTCTGGACGCTGTTCTTCAAATTTTCCGACTTAATGTAATTTCTCAAAATTTTCACCGTTTTAATCATCATTTCATCGTTTATTGATCAATTTTTAACCTTGTGACCAGTCTTGTGCGTTTTAACTTGATGTTTTTCGATGTAACCTTCATGCTTTTCGAGATTGTGACTCCTGAAGATAAAACCTACCGTTGTAAGTTTTTTCCTTGTTACTATTCTATATTGTTACTTTCAACCCATATTTATATTGCAGCAAGCTCTGAAGAAGGAAATAAACATTTCCGAAAGCTTAGTCATCATGAACAAATAGTTTCATTTTCTTCATTGGCCTCACGATTTTTGCTACGGCTGCAACCCCAAGATTGAAGCCTGTATATTGTAACATACTGTATATTATGGTGTTGGCGCAGATCAGGTGGTAGTCCATAAGCAGCAAGCTTGACCATAAGTCCCTCGTGCCACACTCTATCGAAGGCTTTCGGTATGTCAAGTGCAACAACACGGGACTGGCCATGATTTTCAATTGCTCTGTTCCACAAGTGAGTGATGTAGGGGCCAGAAGGTCACTCGTAGACCTATGCTTACGGAAGCCATACTGGCGATCATTTATGTTATTGTTGTCCAGGTATTTCAGCAATTGTGTGTTTATGACAGTCTCCATAATCTTAGACATGATGCTGAGAAGAGCCATAGGTCTATAATTGGTGGGTTCTGTTTTTTTGCCTTTCTTAAGGATGGGTTGTACGAAGTCAATCTTCCATGAAGCGGGAAACACGCCTCGCCAATACGATAGTTTGATGAGGTGCAAGCTGAGCGGCACAGCGTTTAAGTAACTTTAATCTGCTTCTATTTCTGTAACACTGAGGCCCGATTTGATCAACATGCATATTTAACAAAGAATTTGACAAAGCTTTTCTATTGGATGTTATTTAGCAAAAGCTTTCTATTGGGTATTGCGGGCTAGGTTAATAAATATCGTCCAACAGTATTTTATCGATATTGAAAACAAAACGTCAAAGTTGGATGACACTTTTCATCATATCGTTTATAAGTTTTATAACAAAACTGTTGTTGTAACAAGTGTATATTTGTTGCAACATAGGCGATGAATGAAGTTTGCAGCTCAGCCCAGTAAAAAAGTACCTAATCCCAAATCAAATATGCACCGTTGAGGCGATCCCGTCGCCGAGATGGCGGGTGGCCGAGTGGTATGATGTTCGACAACGCCTTCCTGTTTTCGTGGGTGGTGTAGGTGGGTGTTGGTTCGACACCCACCCCGTGCACCATTTTTTTTAACCAAAATATTCATTGTTATACGTTTTACCCATATTACACACATTTTTTTGTACCATCGACATAAATGTGTTTTTGAATCAAATTTTATTAGACATTTTACTTGACATACTGCAAAAGCTAAGTACGGGAGGTGGTGGAGAATTCAGTCAGTCGAAGCGAAGTTTATCCGTCAATATCAATCGCCAATTGCTCTGGTAGTGGTATCAAAATGAAATTATTTCAAAAAAGTAAAATTATTCGCAATTTTTGTTGTACTACATCTAATAAAATTTGATTCAAAAACACATTTATGTCGATGGTACAAAAAAATGTGTGTAACATGAGTGAAAAGCATATCAATGAATATTTTGGATAAAAAAAATTAAAAAAGTAGTTGCACGGGACTTGGGTCTTGAACCAACACCCACCAACACCACCCACGAAAACCGGAAGGCGTTGTCGAACATCATACCACTCGGCCACCCGCCATCTCGGCGAAGGGATCGCCTCACCGGTACATATTTGATTTGGGATTGAGTACCTTTTTACTGGGATTTCAACCATTCAAAAAGATATTTATTTCGATCGTTGACTTCGTCTCGAGCTGCAAACTTCATTCATCGCCTAGGTATGTTGCAACAAATGTACATTTTAGTTACAACTGTTACAAGTATTGTCACGAAGTACGTCACACGGGTTCGGGAGCCGTCGGCGTGTTTTCGGTTCTGGATTCAAAAACCCATTTTTATTTTGATATAGCTTTTGAATTATTGCGAAAAAAAAGAAAACAAAAACAGTTTTGTAAAACTTTTATTTGATCTCTCCATTTATCACAAAAAAATAAACCCTAATTTTTGTCATCATTATCATTTAGCAGAAGAAAAAACCAGCGATCAAACGTATAGATTTTGCGGAATCTGGTTGGTTGAAATTAGCAATTGCTAAACTTTTTGTTAAACAAGAAAATGCAATTTTTCACCCATTTAGGATGGAATATCAGACTGGAAAAGATACTAGATGGTTCAAAATGGTGGATCGTATATTATAAAGCATGTCATTTTTAACCTTTTTGAGGTAAACTTCAAGAGAAATCAATAGTTTTCAGAGTACTTTGACAGATGCATGTTCTTGAACGGGCTGCTCTGTTTGGTCAAAGCCTTTGTTAAAATGCGCCTGTTAATAAAATCGGCCCTGAGTATACTAAAGCTTAAGCCTGTTCTGCCAAAACCAGAACCCACGTTCTATAAAGAACCTGATTTTATTTGCATGATACATGCGTACCCATTTTCTCGTAAATCTTTCCTCTTCGCTCGTTTGTATCTAAGTACATACACATGAACTAATTTCCATTTTTCTCCGATACCGCCGACAAGACCGATGTATTTTTCTTCGCTCTGTCCTACGAAAGCCGAGAGGTGCGGGGAAGAAGAGTGGGCGGTTTTTGAGCGTGCTTTTGTTCGAATATTTGGATTAGTCTTTTGTATTTACCGAATCTCCGCAACGCACAATGGCAAATCGAGAATCGATGAAACGCTGAGCCTAGAGCGAGATGTAGGCATCTCATAAGTGGCTGACATTAGTGGATTCTAAATCACTGAAGACGTTATACAGAACATTTCGTCTTTTTTGTGAAGTTTGTAAAGGACTAGCTTATCAAAAATCTTCAATCTGCCTCTTTCATTATTTATTATTGTTAGTTTGCACAACAGGTCATGAAAGCCTAGGGCAGAAATGAGTACAGTCAGATCTTATACCGCAAAAATTTCTGTAACTTAAAATTGTCTTTGGATACCTCGGATACACATTTAAAAAATTTAGTTTGGTTGCAAACGGTACCTCGTAGTGAAATAAAAAATACGTCAATACTTAAACTTGTTCTCCCATCACCACGCTTGAGTCCTTTCTAGCAACACTACAGAATTATTATTTTTTTTTTGTTTAATATTTATTGCATTATTGTAGCACCATACACTCAAACTAGCATCCATTAGATTGTGTATTTTTTCTGTTGAAGCTATTTGATCCTACTCTCTATTTAATATGTATTACGTGTAGTATAAAAACATCCAAGATTTTGTTTATATTTTATGTATAGTAGGTACTCAAAACTTACTGAGCTAAGTTATTATGTATTTTTTAGGGTTTTCTAGCAGTAGTATTTTTAATTCTACTTTTTGTTACTATATTATGAGTTATTGCTATCTTACACTCCTAACTACCTTTGTATCTATATATTACATTTTTTCTGTCACTATGAATTGGTTCGATGCCCAGCACAAGAGTTTTCTTCTTGGGCATTTTTCAAATTTATTGTGAAACTTTTATCTATGATTGAAATGTATCCACTTAACTGTGTATTGATTCTTTGTCACAATAAACTACTACTACTACCATGATACTACGACTTTAGAAGGTATGCTCACGCGCATGATGTCTTCCGTCTCGCTTCCACCTGTGACGTCAGCGTGTGACAAACGGGGTTTGTTTACTCGTTTAGTTACAGGTTATAGCCGAACATTTTCAGTTTATTTTCTTGAGTTTACTCGTTTACCGTAGTAAAGTTTGATAAAACATTAATTATTTGCGATTCTGGAGTTTAACACATATTTGAACAATGGTTTATTGTGTGGTTGTGGGATGTAGTAATAAAAAAGTAAAAACTATTCGTCACACTACCGCTACTTGTGATGGTTTGGAAAATTTGGCAGGTTTCATTGCATTTAAGTTGAAAAATAAGGAGAAACTGGGTTATATCCCAGAATGCACAGATACTTCTCTCAGTTGGGTCAACCATTTAACAGAAGGTGGACTACAAAAATATACAGATGAGTTCTTGGCAAAATGTAATGAGCTCCGCCATATATTTTCCAACTATAATGGAAACGCTTTGAAAATTGAAAAAAAACTATCTTGCGAATTTAAACAAATTATCAGAGAATGTACATGTAACTGATGAAGCAAAGATGAGCTTGTTTTCTAGATGCAAAATGTATTTCAGAATACGAATTCTTGATAGGGGAATTAGAGAGACCTCGAATATTAGAAAACTAAAATTCACTAACATTGCAAATAGTATAAAGTAATAAGTATACAGGGTCCTGCGACGGTGTATCCAGCTTTCCTAGCGCCTTTCCTATTTGGAATAAAAAAAAAGCTACATAAAATAAAAATGCGCTAAAAGATGGTTGGAGATTTACAGATTGCAGAACGTATTTTGATATTTCATTTTCAGTTCATATAGAGAAAGGCTAGTTCTATATGCTCTTATTCACCCCTTTTTCAGTTCTTATTGCCTGTCCAAAATATATTTCCCCATAGACTCATATATACAGAATCAATACCTAACTACAACACAAAAGAGCAACAAATAATGTGCCCTATACCCAGGCCATCAGAAACCATCACTACAAGTGGATCAAACTTTTTAATTCAAACGTATTATTAAACAGATACATCGTGTGAAAACATTTTGAAAAAAATTGAGGAAAAACCTGTTATTACTAGGAATCTTTAGTATACGAGAATTCACCTGTACTAAATACAATGTTTGTTGATTATATAGATATTGTATTGTTGTATTGTGATATGTTTTTATTTTATGATTAACATATACGCGGTTGTGACATATTTGAATAAATAAAAAATAAGAAAATTTGATAATGTATTTTTCCACCAATCATTAGCAGAAAAAAGTCGATATTCATTCGCCATAAACATAATTGCCATTATGCTTTTTCATGATTTTTAAAAACCTCTAATGACAAAATCATGTTATTTATTTCTTGTCTATCTTTTATTAAGAGAATTATACAGTAAATACATATGCAAATTAGCTTGAAGAGCTGGTGACGCAACTTCATAATCTATATATAAAAAATAAGAACGGTAATCAACGGCTCCTGAATGGAGTATATAAAAATTCCACCCCCTACCCGAGAAACTTTCCCACAAAAAGATGCTTTCACTAGGCACTCCAATCAACCTCTTATATGAGATTTCAGAAAAATACGTCCAGACCGCTCTGGCTCTGTTCTCTTTCCACAATGTAAATTTTTTTTGAGTACATAGATTCACATTTTTGTATCTGAAATTCAGAACGCTCGGAACTACTGCAAACGGGTCAGGCGTCGATTAATATCAATTCTCTGTATAACTATCTCACCAATTTTTTATTCAGATACAGAGCAATATGTATCATTTATATTATACTGTGCATGAGCTATTTTCATTTTGTATAAATATTAAATATCTAAGACAGATATAACAGGAAACGAAATAAAAATTTCAAAAATCAATGCTTTGGCGCCATGTGCTTGTACACTTTTGTCACACGGTGACGTCATGCGCAGACCGGTTCAAAATCTGTCCGCCAAGTGATCATATCTGTCAGTGTCGTAGTATCATGACTACTACTACTACTACTACTTTCACTACCTTTTTCTGAGTATATCCTGCACTATTGTACGCCACCTATTTCTGTCTGCCGTCCTCTCTTTCCAGTGTTCAATATTAATTTTCTTTAAATCATCTTCTCCCTTCTTCAACCATCTCTCCTTTGGTCTACCCTTCCTTTTTTTTTTATTGGTCTCCAGCTGAGAACTAGTTTTGCCACTCTCATCCCGTTCAACCTCTCCACATGTCCTATGCACCTTATTCTCTGCGCTTTGGTGACTGCTATATCTCTTCCAGTTCCTGGTTTGTTCTTCTCCTCCATCCCTCGTTTGTCCTTACAGCTTCATTAATAGCTCTCTACATTTGTCTTTCCCATATTTTTCCTTACTCCTCTTTGTTCCTTGTCCACGTATCACAAGCATATTTCGCTGTAGGTCTTATAACAGTTGTGTAAATTCTCTCTTTGGTCTTCCCTCTGGTTTCTTTTGATGATACTTGCCTGTATTTCTTGTTTCTCTGGTCTCTTTTGCTCTATGATTACCCCTAGGTATATAAATTCTGTAATCCTTTAAAAAGTATATTTCATATCGTTGACCATAGAAGTTATGTTAGGCTAATCACCAAGTTTTTTCCGTTTGCCCCATGACCATATATTTTGCCTTATTTTGATTCATCTCCATCCCAGATCTCATTACTTCTGCAGCTATCCTTGCCGTAATTTTCTCTAGTTCTTTCTTTGTTTTTGCTACTATAAGTCATCTGCATAATTATGCTATACATTGGTGTTCGATATCAAATATGCTTCCATTTGTCTTGATTTTGCTTTTTCTAATTATTGCTTCAAGCGTCAGATTAAAAAGCATCGTTGATAAAGGGTTGCCTTGCTTGAGTTTTTTTCTCACTTCAAATTCGTGTCCCGGTCCAATCTGTCTCTTAGGACAAGTAAATTTCCGGAGATGAGGAAGCAAGCTAAAATTTGTCCTGTACTTAAAGTTGAGGATAAGAGGAATATTGAAAATTATAGGCCGGTATCCATACTATGTAATTTTTCAAAAGCTTTTGAGAGTGCCCCCTATAATCGTATTCAGTTTTCTGTCGGGTGTTATATTTCATCAAATCAACCTGCTTACAATTATACAATATATTTCAAAAGTTTTAAATGTGCAAGGACAGATCAATGTCACTTATACTGATCTTTGCAAAAGCTCGAAGATTGATAAATTTGTGGATTTTGGGTTTATAGCCCGTCGTTATTAAACGCTGTGGCTTGATATTTCGCCACCACGAGTGGATGGCATCTTCAGCGACTTCCGAAATACAGTATTGCGAATGATATGCATATCGCTTAAGTATGTGGTCAAAATAACATGCAACTACTCATATGACTCAGGTCAGTCTTTATCTGGGCTTTATATAGCATGAGAAAAATGGTATCTTCTGGCTCTGAATAGGTATCCAAGCTTTTTCCCAGCAGCTGCTGCAAATGACGCAACTTGCTCGTGTCAGATCAGATTTTCTATAATGTTGACTCCTAACAGCTTGAATGAGCGACCTTTGGCAGAGACTGATTGTTCATAAGTACGGGGTGCTGGCTTGGGCACTTCTTATTTGACAGGGTACAATACTGGGCCTTGCAAGCATTAAATTTTACTAGAATGTAAAGTACTGTCGTCCGCAAAACGGTGGATTGAGTTTGTAGTACTGGAGAGCAGATCATTCATGTGAAGAAAAAACAACTTCGGAGCCAATTCCGATATTTGCGGAACTCCATCGTTGATGTTGTGGAAGGAAGATGACAAGAAGCCTACCTTAACATGGAGCCCTAGGACGGAGGCTTGTTTAGGAGAGCTGCATGCCACCATTGATCGAATGCCTTTAAAATATCGACAGTAGTGACGTGAGCCTCGCCAAACGAATGGATGAATTTGCTCCATACATGTTTGACGTGATCTGAGAGATCTCCAGTTTATCTTTGAAGTCAGATTCCATATTGCGTATGGTTGATCAAGTAATGGAGCTGGAGGTATTTCGTAAGCTTTTGATCAACGCAATTCTCCGTCACTTTACTGGCCACAGAGAGCAGAGCTATAGGTCTACATAGCTGTTTTCCAGTCTTTCTCTATAGTAGATTTCTGTATACTTGTCATTAAAGAACATAGGCCACGTCGCCCACACAGGACAGTTGACAGGTGATGGGGCGTGGCAAAACTTATGTTTGACCTACGATGTATGGTGTATTTCCTGTTTCCTGTACATTACAATTACGATTCTGTTCCGTGATGATGATGTAGACTATCACGGTTCCTGATTAAGGCTAAAGATTATATAAAAACTAAACGGTGATACGATTATTAAAGACAAAAATGCACTTCACTTTGAAGTCTTTGTCTGGAATACTTGTACATATCGCTCTGCCCAAAAAGCAAGAACCAAACCACCAAGGCTTTTTTGGAAAAGACAATTTCTCTTGCTCTAGGGTCTCCCATCACGCTGTGATTTAGCAAATTGGCTAAACGGATGCAATTAACTGCCACGTCAGCAAAAATTCCGCTGGGCTCCACCAACGTTCGTCTGTCAATCGCTGTGTAGGTTACACAACGTGGCTTGGTGACAGGATGATGTGGAGCGCAAAGCGTAGGTCGGTAGCTGCGTTTCAACGTACTGTGGGGTTGGGTGTTTCAGATTTCAATAAAATAGTATATCGAATTCGGAAAGCTAGATAATTCTATGTCATTTTGCCTCTGTATTAAAAAGGGTGTCAAATTGATTGACTCAGTACCTCTCACACATTATTAGAGTTATCATACAAAATATAATTTTCATTCGAAGTAAGTAAGTAAGACATTTTACATGAGAGTTTCCTAAATGATTTCCTTCCAAATCTTTCATTTAGTAAACAAATGAAGATTTTACTATATAAGTAATACAAGAAATAAATTTAGGACTCAACTTTGTCTCAAATTGTCTGCAGCTTTCTCAAAACTAACCAAAATATGAGAGGGACGTGTAGCTGAAGCCTTCGCTGTTAGCTGCGGTTTGGAGCAGATACTTAAAGAACCAATAAGGATCCCCAGTCCCCAGCTGCCACGGAGATTTTGCTGGTCTGCTGGACCCACATCTCACAATTACTCCAACAATTTACACAGTGAAAGTAACCGCTCCGCTAGGACCGACTGACCATAACACCGTCTCAACGCTATTCAGGATGCATTCTCCAGATCTTCACCATACAAAGCCTCGTCGGGTCTGGCATTACGGATCAGCAAAGTGGGACGACCTAAGAGAATGCCGCCAGTCCTTTCCCTGGAACGACGTCTTCTTCCAGTCACGAGACCCATCAGCTTGCACCCAAAAAATAACAGAGGTATTAATATCCGGCATGGAAGCCTATATTCCTCATGTCATGAAGCGTCTCCACAAAACCAAGCCATGGTCTAATCAGCATTCTAGAGATGCAGTATGTAAATTGTCAGAAGTGTACCAAGTGACATGATTGTTGCAAAATTTTTCGTAAATTCAGCACCCTCTGAGAGCTTTTTGCCTTTCTCCTACACTTCTGACAATTATTTTTCCCTACTTTCTTATAATATTTCCGTTTGTATTGCAAATTTTTAGAGCTGTTCTTCATCATTTGTTAGGCGAAAAAAAATTGCAAGTTTAACACCCCACCCTTACTTTATACATCCACGGTGCGTTCTGACGACCCACCTATCCCTATTGTTAGCTTTATTACCGTTTATCCAGGTGTTCGGTCATTTAGTCGTCTATTCCTGACGTCTAACGTCTTTGGGCGAGCTATTCTTTTGTGTACTGCCCGCTATCGGGTGACAGTTGCGCGTTGCGCCGGCAGGGAGATTGTTTGGATCCGTCGTACAGGACGTACCGTTTGAGGAGTTGTTGGCTGTTTATGTTTACGCGTAGAGGGTGAAGGTATTCTTGCGTGTGCAGTTATTGTATACTGTTGCCTGTAACTGAGTATAGCAGTGAGTACATACTGATTTATTAGTTAGAACCGTATACTGTTGAAATATGCACTGTAAAGGTAATGTTGAAGTAGAGGTGTGGTCATTCATTCAGCTTTCTTTTATTTAAAACTCCCTTAACCTGAACTGGTGCTTACACTATGTTGATACCTATACTGAACATGTAAATGACACAACTTTCGATTTACCAAGTGACCTTTTTTACGTAGTGAGCTCTCAAACTATTACTTTTTTACCATCTGAATGGTGTGTTGTTTCTTTGCACAGTTCTTAATCCTCCATGCCATGACGCCACCCACATTCCAAAGCCAACGGCTGGTCAGAGAGACAAACTGTAGAGAGCAACTGTTCCAACTCTATGCATAAATCACCGTTCAGATATAGGGGGTAAGTAGGGTGACCTGTCGAGCATCCCCGTCGCCCTCGGTGGCGGGTGGACTTCGCTAGTTAGAGTTGGATTACAACTCGGACCGTCCGTGACAACCGACGGCACTGATGCTTCTGCCAGTTCGTTACCGGTCAAGATATTGTCCCGACCAACTAATTAAATGACTCTGAACAGGGGCATGACACACGAACGGGCTTTTAGGGTTTTGTATTATGCCTCAAACTATGCAACATCGTTTCCGTGTGGGGGCGGGTTAGAACATCTCCCATCGTATATCCTGCGTGTCGTAGAAGGCGACTAAAAGGAACCGAACTACTGTCGGTATAAGCAGTAACCTCTTCCCAACCAACAGCTTTGAGTGGACGAGTTGAGAAAAGTCAGGACACCTTCTTGTCCTTAGGGTGAGAAATTGCCCCTAAAGGCGGATGAACCAGCAGATACCATCTGGTCAACGGCATGAGGATGCAGAAGGTAAATGGGAAACTGCTGCATTAAAGATCTCAAAGATATCCCAAGAGAATCTCGTAAAATGAGTAAATGCATTTTACGAGTTCACAACATATCTGTTAAGACATTGTGACTATGATGATGATCCGATGCCACTGTTCGTTCTTGGGCTATTCGGCCGGCGTCGACACGCTTGAAGTCGGCGCGCTTCGCTGCTTGACGTTTCGCCAACACGAGTGGTCGGCATCCTCAGAAGCTAATCTCACCTGTTTGACGTGTTCCAAGAGGCAGTTCATGTTTGCGAAACGTCAAGCAGCGAAGCGCGCCGACACCGGCCGAACAGCCCAAGAACCAACAGTTCATCGATACCCAACTTCGATGAAGGAAGAAGTTATTCGGATCTTGATCGATCGACCCAAGAACATTTTTGTTTAAATTCGTACTAAAAAAATGGAGTCAAGTTGATTGACTCAGTACTTCCCACGCATTACGGTGATACCAGTTTATTATTTTCCCATAGCATTGAATTTCACCTCTTCAGCTGTGGCAGTTTTGGAAAAATTTAAGCGTTCCGGTGCCGTTTACTGAAAAAGCGGTGTTGCCGTATCTCAGTAATTAATAGAAACAAAATTTTGAAATTGTGAGCTCTTACTAAATTCGACATGCGCAATTCATTGCAATAAAAATAAGTAGAGGATTCTATTTAAAATAAATTAAAATCGGGGATACTTGTTTAAAAATTTGGGGAAATAATTTATAACTTGGCGTCGAAAACGCGAAAAAAAATATTACAAGGCGAGATAGAGTATTCGAAGATATTTCGATTTAAAATAAAAAAGACAGGGTGTTACATTCAAAAAAACAAAGTAAAACGACCTTTAAGTTGCCGGAATTTAAAATTCTGCCAAAAACACCCTGTAGATACAAATTGCTGGTAGCATCCAGAATAATATCCGCTTAATATTCAAGTAACTCGCTGTATAATATTATTGAGAAAAGTTAAAGGAATGTATCAATTTGAACGTATTACTTGCGACCTTGCAAATGCGGAAATTAATAGAAAATAAATTATTACTTGGCAACGTCGCAACCGATTCCAAAAATATTTTAGGGTTGAATAGAGATCAATGATGGACACTAGAAGAACTTGAGAGAAAGTTATAGTTCCATATAAAAAAATCAAGTTGATCTCTATCCTACTTTCCCGCAACACCCTGTATATTTCAGAATATTTTTAGGATATGCATCTCAACTAACCAAATAACTTTTGTATTTGAGATTTTCTTCTATCAGCTATACCTTGCGAGATATCGAAGAATTACACACTAAATGGACAGCCTGTATACATCGGAAAAAATTCTAAGTCCTTTAGTTTCTGCAATAGGCATAAGCCAATGTTCGGATAGACCTAAAAAAGTTATTTATGTCGCTAGGTCTTCCTTCATAGGTCAGTAGGTAGTCTATTATGAATACAACAAATTTTTCAGTATTACAACCCCCCAACCCCCAACCACCCCAACTTCCACCCCCACCCAAAAAAAAGTAGAAAATGATCAGGAACCCCTAAAACGCCTAAAAACGAAGTTTGAGGCGTATTTGAAATTTTTCGTTTTTTGCTAATTACTCCGCCCCCCGTATAACGATTTTCAAAATTATAGGAACATTACCTACTACGACCCCACAGCATAAGGCTGCCCAAATTTCATCACAATCCATCTAGCAGTTACTGAGATTACGAGGACAGAAAAACGCGTACAGACAGACCGACAGACAGACCGACAGACAGACAGACAGACCGACAGACAGACAGACAGACCGACGGAAATGAGTGACGTGGATTTTCGTTATGTAGACATCATGAAACGCCCAAAAAGTGTATTATCTCAAAATCGAAAATTTTCGCGATCACAATACTCCCCTCACCTATCGGTGTGGGAAGTAAAATGTCGCAAAAAGTCGACGACCAGTGGAACTCGAACCCACGACCTCCAGATTGGTACTTCGGCGGTCTCACTAATTTTTTTTTCTCCAGGAGCCGTCCGACATTGCTGTCCCCGTCAATACTTAAGCCTTAAGGCCTATTGTATTATTGCTCCTCTCTTTTACAGTATCCACTCCACCAATCTGGATCCCTGCATAAGTTTATGCAGTTTACCTACTGGTCCTGGTGCTGAGCCGTACTCAATTGGTTCTAGCTTGGTCTTCCCAAAGAGCTGTTGTCTCTTGTGATCTAGCGCTTCGCACTCACAGAGCACATGTAGGGCTGACTCGGTTCCTCTTCCACACAATCTGCAGTTGAGGTCTCCATTGTAGAGTCCCATTTTATTCAGGTGTTCCTTCAGGCCACAATGTCCTGTGAGGAGACCCGTCGTTATTCGGAGCTGATTTCTACTCAAGGAGAGCAGTGTTTCAGCTATCTTCTTGCATGGAGCTTTAATGAATGTTTTTCCATGAACACATCCTGGCAACAAGTTCCACTGCTCCTTGTGCTGATGTTTCACCCATTCTCCCACCTGGTGTCTGATTGTGCTTTTAGGCACCCCCAGGGCGGGTTCTGCTCCAATGTATAGGGCAGACGAGCCTAGACTTGCTAGCTCGTCCGCTCTTTCATTGCCTCTTATACCTGAGTGTCCAGGCACCCACTCCAAAGTTACTTTGTTGTGTTCTGCCAGTCTTCCCAGTTCCTGTAAGCATTCCCAGACTAGAGCAGACGTAACTTTGGGCGCTTCTAGTGCCCTAAGTGTAGCCTGACTGTCTGTAAGTATTGCGATCCTCTTGTTTCTGTAGGATCGTTCATTATTGATCCTTGCACATTGCAGGATGGCGTACACCTCTGACTGAAATACCGAGGCGTATTTTCCTAGCGGAATGCTCTGTCTAGTTCCTCTTCCAAAGATTCCCGCTCCTGTGCCTTGCTCGGTCTTTGATCCATCTGTGTACCAGACTATTTCCCGATGCAGGTTGTTTACTTCACAGAGTTCTCGATCTCTTATTATAGTTTCGAATTTCTTGTTGAAGATGTATTTCGGAGTTATGTGGTCCTTTCTAGCATCCATTATGGTGTGCCCCACATATTCTGCGATTTGGTTGTGTCCAAGATCCTTGTAAATTCCTCTTGGTAGGGTTTGTAGTCTAGAGTAGCCCATTGTCGCCTCACCCATTATTACAATTTGCAACGGAGGGAGGTCCAGGATGGTCTCTAAGACTGCAGTGGGTGCGCTTTTCATTGCCCCTGTTATGGAAAGACAAGCAAGTCTTTGCACCTTGCTTAGTTCTGCTATAGCAGCTCGCTGTTTCATCTTTGGCCTCACTAGTTTACCTCCGGTCGCCCTGTAAGCTCACCTTCGAAAACGTTGCCTAGAACTATGCGGGAACGGGCCAGCGTCCGCTGACGACCCTCTCGCGCCATCTTCTGGTACCACCAGCGGCCCGCGTCTGTGACTTCAAGTGATCTTATGGGTCGGTATTGATCTCCGACTGCGTTCGATATGAAAACAAAAACAATTCGGCGCCCCCGTAAACAGAGTTTTCTGTGCTAGCCCCGACGGGTAACATCTCCCTAGACATGAGAGCAGTACTCCAGGCCAGGTCTTATCTGGGCTTTATATAGCGTGAGGAGGTTACATGGTGAGAAATACTTTACTCTAAATAGATACCCAAGCTTTTTACCAGCAGCTGTTGCAATTGATGCAACGTGTTCGTGCCAGATCAGATTTTCTGTAATGTTGACTCCTAACAGCTTAAATGAGTGACTCCTTGGCAGAGCCTGGTTGTTCAATAGAACCGGGTGTTGGCTTGGGCACTCCTTATTTGATAGCGTGCACTACTGGGTCTTGAAAGCATTAAATTTTACCATACTCTTGAACCCCCAAACGGTAATGATATCGAGATCCCTTGATAGTGAAGCTGCCGCTGCCACTGCCAGTCTTCTGCGTTACAGCTCAACCACAGAGATAGCGTATATTGGTCATGATGCCTGCATGTAGCACACTGTCATCCGCAAAACTGTGGATTGGGTTTGTAGTGCTAGAGTAGATCATTAATGTGAGGCAGAAACAATGTAGGAGCCAATACCGATACCTGCGGAACCTCAGCATTGATGCTATGGAAAAAAGAGGAAAAGCCGTCTACTACGACCGAGATTTGCCGACCTGAGAGGAAGTCTGCGACCTTAACAGGAAGACCATCAAATGGGAGCTTGTTTAGGAGGGCTGCGCCGGTACTCTGTAACTTATAAACGTGTTTCTATGTAGTATGTACTATGGGATCGGGTGGCTTCGTAAATATAGCAGGTACTTTATGGTAGGCACCCGAAACACGTTTCTATCTCTTAAGTTACAGAGTACCGGTGCTGCATGCCACAGTTGATCGAATGCCTTTCAGATATCGAGATCAGCGACGTGAGCCTCGCCAAATGACTGGATGTATTTGCTCCACAAATGTGTGACGCAGGCCAGGAGATCTCCAGTTGATCTTTGGTGTCGGAATCCATTTATCTGTCGTTAATTAAGTGATGGCGCTCTGTATTTCATGAGCCCTTGAATGACGCATTTCTCACTTTATTGATCACAGAGAGCAGAGCTATAGGTCCAGTCTTTTGAGAAAATTCCGGAATCGTAAGACATCCAAAAGAGGCGGGTAAATATGGGAGCGAGCTCCGGTGCGCACTTCTTCACAACAATGGAGGGGATCATGTCGGGCCCATTCGCCTTATTAATGTCAAGTGACTGCAGCACCTTCCGAACTATTTTTGTTCTGAACGTTATACGCTCATGGGTTGGGGTACCTAGACTGCAGCACCTTCCGAACTATTTTTGTTCTGAACGTTATACGCTCATGGGTTGGGGTACTCTAGGTATGGATGGTGTCCATAAAGACCTAATTTATGTACTTGTTACATAAATAGCTATTATGATATCATACCCTGAAACACAGCAACTTAACACTATTTGTGACACTATAACAGATGCTTCCAAATTTCGCGATGTGTCTAACAATCACAACATTGACAACAATGACAGATAGCTGGTAGCGTGATGGTTGACAGCGCTCTCTTTGGGTTCGTACCAAAACTGTTTCTGACCTTGAGGATTTGAGATAAACAGCTATGGTGAGCGGCATAATAGTATACCCTGTTACCCGATACTTTAAACTGTCAGCCGTGTCAACAGCGAACAGCTGTTCGGTTAGTGATAACCAAAAATACCCCAGATTGAGTCTTGACGTATCAATTTGAAGCTTTGAAGGAATACAGGGCTGTACTGAATACAAATACTGTTAATAACGAGTAACTGTCACTTGGTGACGTTTACCTCTATGCTCTGCGGTCTATGCTTATTTTACATTTTGTCGGAAAATCTGGCGTTTTTTTTTCAGTATTTCAGTATGGCTGGTCTGAATGATAATGATTATGCTTTAAATGAGGTAAGAATGAAGATGAAAGCATTTTCAGCTTAACCATACACAAGCACTGAGTTCCTAACATTTCTTTTTACGGCAATGGAAGAAAAATATAACGTTGAAGGGCAACGCAATGGCTATACAAATCTTAAAAAATGTATGGAGCTGTCTCAGAAAGTTTACACTGGTTCGATTTTCTAAATTAGAACTGAACATTACTGAGGTACCAAATAATTATTAGTTATTCAATTAGAAACATTTTTATAAAAATTTGTAAACATTCCACCATAAAAATCAATAAAATAATCTATTTCCTTTAACCAACCATTTTTGCTGCGAATTTCTGGATATTGAAGCAATTTCATGTTTACAAAAATAATCATTCCTTTTTGGCAATGAGATATTCAGTAAGAATATTACTAATACGTTCCTGATCGCAGAATTGCCAATTAACGCCACTAGTAAGAAATTAAATTTGAGATACAGTTCTTGGTCAGCTGATACCTATCAAAAAGACGTCAAGCCAGTTTAAGGTATCAGGTAACAGAGTATATATTGTTCAGTGACAACTTAACCTCAGTTAAATAAATACTGTCACCGACCGAAGTAGTTTTTGACGTTTTGTAACGACGGTTTTCATAACCCACGGCTAGACCGTGGAAAAATAATTTACGCTGTTTGTTTATAGGTAGTATAACCTCTTCATAAGTTGTTTGGTAATGTCTGTTAAACATAGTGGGAGTAGATAAGATCGTTGACATCGTAATAACCCTTATAGAATCTTGTCCTGTCAATTAGCATGTATATGTAGAAATCTACCACAAAAACGCCATGGTACACCCATGTCTTTAGATGTGCACAGAATTCAACGCCATGCTGGCCAGTCCAATGTCACCGGCGTTGTTTTGGCATTAGCATCTGGCAAGTTATGGGCACAGAATCGTTCTGTGCTCGACAACTCGTTACCAGTCGGTAATGAGAATCCACTGAATGTGGAACCTGTTTTAATTCGAAAGCTTTTTGCTTCGGACACAATCTGGCTGTCGATATGTTATGCATATGTTTGTCCACTACGACTGGCTTTCGTGGAATATGTTCGGGCTTGCGAACTACAGCGACAGAATTTGGAGAGACAAGGCTGTTAGTGATATCAGTGCCGTTGTGTTCAGGGATATTTAGAGCATTGTAAAGGGTGGCATGGGGTGAATGAGGGTGCTTTGTTTATTTAGCAACTGAAATTGAGCAATGCCTTGTCTTTTTTCAGTAGTTAGGGTGTTATGCAGTTACCGTGATGGTTGTCGCTCAGCCTTAAGCCTTATAGTGCACCAGGCGGTCAAAGGGTAAATTTTCGAAATTTTCGAAATTTTCGGAATTTTCAAAATTTTCAATATTTACTTAAAAAATCGAAGATTTGTATCTGGCTTTCTATTAAGATGAAACCTCGTGTGTTGGATAATTTTAGAGTGCTGATTGCAAGTCCGATAGAGGTTTTGAGTTTCAGTCTCGTTTGACGAAAATCAAAAATTTCAGATCTTTCAGATCTTCAGGTTTACCTAAAAATCGAAGATCAATATTTGGCTTCCTACTAAGATGAAACCTCGTGTGTTAGATCACTTTGAAGTGCTGATTACAAACCCGGTGGCAGTTTTGTGTTTCAGTTTCGTTTGACGAAAATAAAAAATTTCAAAAAATTGAAAATCTTTATTTGTCTTACTATTAAGATGAAACCTGGTGTTTGGGATGATTTGAGGGTGTTGATTACAAATCCGGTAGCAGTTTTGAGTTTCAGTCCCGTTCGACGGAAATAAAAAATTTCAGATTTTTCAGATCTTCAAATTTGCCTAAAAAATCGAAAATCTTAATTTGGCTTACTATTACAATGAGACCTCGTATTTTGGGTACTTTGAGGGTGCTGATTGCAAGTCCGGTCATGGTTTTGAGTTACACCCTCTTTTGGCGGAATCCAAAAATTTCGAATTTTTCAGATCTTCAGGTTTACCTGAAAAATCAAAAACCTTTATTTGGCTTTCTATCAAGATGTAATCTCGTGTTTTGGATAATTTTAGGGTGCTGATTACAAATCTGGTCGCAGTTTTGAATTGCAGTCGCGTTTGACGAAAATGAAAAAATTCAGATTTCTTCGACCATCAGGTTTGCCTAAAAAATCGAGAGCCTTTATTTGGCTTCCTGTTGAGGTGTTATATAGTACAATTCAGTTGCCCGAAAAAAAGCAGTAAGCAAATGTTATGTGTTTTTGTCTTTTTATGCTTTTAAATGTCTTTTTTATTTTTATAAATATGTGTAAAAATTTTATAGAGTATTGCCATAACATGTGTGTTTCTTGACTCAACCTTTAAGTGGTGTAAAAATCTATTTATATTTTAATTTAACTAGTTTAGGAATATTGACATGATCAACAGCCGATGGGTAAAATTGTAATGAATGAATGTACAATGATCGAATAAAGACTTATTATTATATTATTATTATTGATGAATTCTCGTGTTTTGGATATTTTGAGAATGGTTACACACAGAAAAATCTGCCGTTCTGTCAAAGACTTACGCTTGGATTCAATGGGACGTTACACTCAGCACTCCTCAAATACAGCGGTGTTTTATCCAATGGGAAGTGTATAGTTGGTAACGAATTATATCGTATTGTCGATTCAACTACAAGATGTCATTGGATTCCAATGAATAATTCAACTACTATCAAAAGTTCAGGGTTGTATGGAAGATATGATATAGTGATGAAGCAATCTTACTAAAATTGTTGAAGCGACAGAGTCAAATAGTCAAATCAACTCCATTGAAATGAAGGATTTTACGACAGTCTTTACTCAACTACACAAAGAAAAATATGTCGTTTTGTCAAAGACTTACGCTTGGATTCAATGGGACGTTACACTCAGCATTCCTCAAATACAGCGATATTTTATACTGTGTAAGGCTTTCGCGGCCATCGTCCAATGAAGTTGTGGTTCTTGGGTTTTTAGGCCGGCGTCGTTTAGCGATAAAGCTTGACGTTTCGCCACCACGAGTGGATGGCATCTTCAGAAGCTAGCTAGCTTATAAATATAAAAATAATATAAAAATATAAAAATTCAGAACTTTCTGATTTTCAGCTCTACCTAGAAAATTGAAAGTCTTCATTTCGTTTACTATTAAGACGAAAGATCGCGTTTTGGATGATTTGAAGGTGTTAATGATAAATCCTGCCGGAGTTTTGAGTTTCAGTCTCATTTGACGAAAATCAAGAACTTCAGATCCTTCAGATCTTCAGGTTTACCTAAAAAATCGAAACTCTTTATTTGGTTTCCTATTAAGATGAAAACTCGTAATTTGGATAATTTGAGGATGTTGATTACAAATCTGGCCGCAGCTTTGGGTTTCAGTCTCGTTGGACGAAAATCAAAAATTTCAGGTCCTTCAGATCTGCAGGTTTACCCAAAAAAATCAAAAACCTTTATTTAGCTTTTTGTTAAAATGAAACCCTGTGTTTTGGATAGTTTAAGGGTGTTGATTACAAATCTGGCTACAGCTTTGAGTTTCAGTCTTTTTTATATATGGTTTTTCTATTTCTCACATAGAAATGATTTTTTTTCTCAAAATCCCATTTGATTTATTTTACGGGCCCATTTTAGTGTATAACTAAGCCAAATGCTAAAAGCGAACATACAAAATACTAATGTCCTTGTTGTGTGTTGTGTCTGAAGTGTGTTTTGTGTCTGTCAATCATATCGACTTCAGCTGATAGGACTTAATAGAAATGAGAGAAGAATGAAAAAACCCGGTACGATCGAACAGGTATAGAAACAGTACTAGTAGTATACTGGAGCAATACCTGCTGAAAATGGAACATATAACTTATATGTAATGAGTAATAAGTATAATCAATAGCCACTTCTGTATACCATCAACGATTTCTCTCTGTGAATAAAATGTATCTAATTATTTTATTATACAGTCAAATTATTGTTCTTTTACTTCTGTCCCATCGGCATCGACTGCTTTGGTCATTAGCCTCGTGTTCTGTATAGGCTTTGTTACTGTTTCCCGGCGCCACTTAGGAATACCACTGTTAATTAGGAGCCAGCAGTGGAGGCTCAGGTGGGGATTGTCGCTGAGCTTTTTTTTATCGATATTTATTTTTGATTAGAAAAAACCAGAAATAGATTTCCGCCTCTAACGAGAATCGAACCCGGGACCTTCCGGTCACGAGCCCTCGACCCTAACCAATGGGCCAATCCAACCCTTTTTATTGCTTTTGTTTCCTGCTTATGTTTATTTTACTATTATTATTATTTTTACTGATACAAGCCATGTTATATAACCTGTATGTACAATATGACGAAAATAACAGAATAATCTCAGAACAAGACAGGCAGAGCTTCTTCTGACCATCTTCATCTAGTGAGAAGATACATTAATATAGTAATGTGGTGCTTAAGCATTAATAAAAATAAATTGAATTGAATTATTTCTGTATGACAACCAAGTAGACACAATAAAAATAATTTTCGAAACGGGTGAACCGTTACAACAGTGCGACCTCCCGCTGCAAACAATCCGGGTCGTCAGACGTCAGAAGATCAGCATTCGAGTCCGGGCAAGTGAAATTAGCCGGACGCCATTCAGCGGTCGAAAAGTAAACTTTTCGGGCCGCGCTAATACGACGGCATATCAGGTTATCCTCTATACGTATACGGACCGTGTAAATATTTGCTAATGGATGTGCTCGCTCTAAAAGTTTCCGGACTGTGCCGCCTGCCGTCGAACAAGTTTGGACATTAATTAAGTTCGCGTATTTACTGTTCCTCGGTGTGTCTCCCTTCCTCCCCCCCCTCCCACTCGTCATCCCCGCCCCTGTCCGACGGCCCACACCGGTTCCGGTCAAACGTACCTAGGTGCGGTCGGGACGTGTGTTTGTTTAGACGCAAAGAATATCAATTTACAAGCGCTTTAGTAGGCATACACAGTAGCGGCTTATAGGAGCGTTGGAGAGCGTTGGAGTGCGTTGGCCAACGCCGAGTCCCCTCGGCAGGTAGAAGCAGGCCGGCGCCGGCTCCGCACGTAGTCAAACACACCAGTGCATGGTACAGTGGAAACAGACAAGAAAAAGAGTACAAAGATTGGCCAATCGCATCTAGACACGGTATAGGAAACATGCAATAAGGATTCAAAATGTTGCCCATTATTGGCAAAACAATGAGGGACAGTTGCAAAAACACTGGAAATGATTCCCCTGAGGGGCTAGAGGGTACAATAGGGGGTGAAATAGTTTTGGGTTAAAAAGTTGTCTCTCTGGACAAATATTTTGACGTGTCTTGGCGTCTTTTCGTTTAATCAGCGGTTTGTGATAAATCCGTGGTGGGAAGTTGTCAAATGAACTATTAGTACATACATATGTAGACTCACATCATATACATTAGAACCATTTAGTTGAAATTTGTCAATCAGATGAATATGTGACTGATACTGTACATGTTCAACGAATTCTTGTGCGTGTCTTATTAAGGACGCTATCCACTCTGAAGAGAGAGCAGAGTTTAAATCGCTTTGTAAACAAGTTTTTGGTATGAAAAGGGAGAAATGTTGTATCATTTTGGCGCTAAATTGAGATATGACCGCCGCATGACTGATTTGTTTGGTTTGGGAATTTTTGTGGTACCTAGCCTACATCTAGTGTTGTGGTTGTGTATAAATGTCTTATGCTCATTTGAATATATCTATGATACTAAGTGATAGTACGTAGTATAATACAATTGCCTAACGTTATATATTTGGGTCTCGTAATATCATTGGTCGGGTACATGGTTATTTAGTTAAACATTAATATTAGTATAGCTTTTACTTCCGACACACACCGATAGGTGAGGGGAGTATTGGGATCGCGAAAATTATCGATTTTGGGATAATATGCTTTGTGGGCATTGGGAACAACATTGACATTGGACGCGCTACATAAGGAGGCTCCTGCACTTGGCAACGCATGAGGAACAACCTGGGTTCGGTGGGAATTCCCATGTCGGACAGATCCTTTGGGCTGGCCCGCCAGGTATAAGATAATTATAACATCATTAAATGCTCATTCCTTCCAACATTTTTCTATCACAGTACGGTTATAGTGCAGCTTGTGTTTTATCCCAAATAGGGGTTTTCGTAAACACTGAAGCTATAAGTAATTTATTCTTTATGGCTACTCATCTTCGACCGGCACAGACGAAACCAGGTAGCTGTTACTGTAAAGGCATTCAAGCGGGCTTCCGACGCTGGTAAGCGGTCGAAAATTCAGTTGAGCAGGTGAGCCTGCATGCGGTACCTGCAAGCATTCGCACGCCCTTGCACGCTCACTAAAAAGCCCCACTGTGTTTGCGTGCTTACGCAGGCAAAAGGCCGGCAGGATAGCTACTCTATTTGTGGCCTTGCAAAATGTTCATATTACTTGTTTTCTGATGACAAAGACACATAATAACAAACGGATAAACATAACAAACTGCCACAGGAGTGGAGTATATTAGGCGACAATCGTTTGTGATGTGTCGAATGATTTGACTGTAGGCGCCACATTTGCACTGAGGACATATTTTTCCCACTTAAAGAAGTCGCTTTTCAGGGCATTCGTCTGAATCCAAATTGAATTGATTTATCTGAAAAGGTAAATATTTTTGTTTATAGTAACAGCAAATTATTCTAAAGGAGCAGTACTGTTTCATGGTTTGTAGGTATCTAGTTTATTTCAATAATGTGATTACAGTGACTTCATAGAGAGAATGTTTATTAGAAATTTAAGCGCGATGCCCACTTAACAATTTCCGATAAGAATAACTGAAAGGGTAAATGGCGTCCTTGCATTTGCGATACTTTCTGTTGACAAATAGAATTACAAATTGAAAATTATGATTTTAGAGACGATGGAATATCTGGTTACACCGCCGCGATGCGCAGTACTGGAGACAATATTGCTGTTGTAGAAAGCGTAATACTAAGCAATTCGCCAAATTAAATAATATGTTAGCTGATAAAAACAACTCTTTATCATTTTGATACTCTAAGGCACCCTAAGTCAACGTTCGATCAAAATCTAGCGAAATATATGTGTATAGTACGTCCCAATAATATAACATCTGTTTAACGAGTGAAAAGTTGCGCATATTCAAATAGTCCCCAGCAAGCGTATCTAACTACAGCAATTACTTGAGGGTATAGGCAAAGATCTACTCTCTAGCCTCTCAAAAAATTTTTGAAAATTTTGAAAATTTTGAAAATTTGGAAAATTTGGAAAATTTGGAAAATTTGGAAAATTTGGAAAATTTGGAAAATTTGGAAAATTTGGAAAATTTGGAAAATTTGGAAAATTTGGAAAATTTGGAAAATTTGGAAAATTTGGAAAATTTGGAAAATTTGGAAAATTTGGAAAATTTGGAAAATTTGGAAAATTTGGAAAATTTGGAAAATTTGGAAAATTTGGAAAATTTGGAAAATTTGGAAAATTTGGAAAATTTGGAAAATTTGGAAAATTTGGAAAATTTGGAAAATTTGGAAAATTTGGAAAATTTGGAAAATTTGGAAAATTTGGAAAATTTGGAAAATTTGGAAAATTTGGAAAATTTGGAAAATTTGGAAAATTTGGAAAATTTGGAAAATTTTGAAAATTTTGAAAATTTTGAAAATTTTGAAAATTTTGAAAATTTTGAAAATTTTGAAAATTTTGAAAATTTTGACAAGCATAACCAACTGCCACAGGATTAGCGTATATGATAGTCCACCAGGTGATCATTATTTATGGTGTATTGAATGGTTTGCCTGTAGGCTCATATTTGCACTGAGGAATTGTATTGAAGCTAGGTGGTTTCTAGAATACATACACTGTTAGTATTCTTGAGATTCTTCTATTCCTTGCATCTTCTAGAGGAGATATTTTGGATAGCTGAATTCAAATTGGAATGAATTATCTGAAAATTTTGAAAATCTTAAAACTTGAAAATTTTAAAAATATTGAAAATTTTGAAAATTGATTTCCATCAAAATTTTCCAACAAAATTTTCAAAATACATGTTATTGTTGATGTTAGTCCCCAAAAGCTTGACGGAAGGTGATTGGACTATGAGGTAACCTATTGCCACGGTTGGTAAGCCATCGTGAGACTTCTTTGTAAGTGTTGCTGCCTGAGATTTTTGTACGTTGAACTGTACTTTATTTGCTAATCCCCACTCGACAATTGTTTTGATATCTGCGTTGATCTGTGTGGCATGCTGCTGTCGCCGACGTACCGTCTCCTGAGATGATAGTGGCTTGCCTGGTTCCATGCACGACATTAATGTACTGTCATCTGCGAAGCTGCAGCTTGGATTGGATGTTATCTCCAGCAGCTCGTTGATGTACATCAGAAACAGTGTAGGGGATAGGACAGATCCCTGAGGAACACCGGCGTTTATTGAAAATACGCCTGATGAACAGCCCTCGACTACAACAAACAGAGATTGGTCGTTCAAAATGCTATTCAGCCAATGCCGCAGGCCAGGTGGTAGCCCATAAGCAGCAAGCTTGATCAGAAGATGTGACTCTAACAACGATGCTGCTTCTGTGCAGAAAGTGTCGTGGTAGTTTTATACATCCATATATGCACTTTTGGCAATAGTCTAACATCATAAGTCTTCAACTACTAAATATCTCAGACAATCAGAAAGTACAGAGTACCGTTAAATAGAAAACTAAGACGCAGATAATAATAACAGCAAGCCAGAGCCTCCGAAAGCATCTAGCAGAAGAGAAAACATTTCTGCTGGTAAACTGAGAAAATTGTCGTTCTTTGCCTCACAGCGTTCACAATGTGTACAATTACATTACCTTACACTTGCACCTCGGAGATGGAATAGGTCGAAAGCGTAGAGCAATGAATTATTACGGTTCCTTTTATTCGCGTCTCCCTTTACAAGCAAACCGTCGACACGGTTCTCTTCCCTTGGCTGGGAAAACGCTCTTTAAAAATCTCTTTTACCTTGGGTTTACATGGTCGCCACATTTCGAGGTTTCATTTAAATGAATTATGGTAATAGCGGAGGTTTTAGTACTCAAATAAATCAACAATCGCGGCAATGGCTTTCTATTAAGATAAAACCTCATGTTTTGGATAACTTGAGGGTGCTGATTGCAAGTCAAGTCGAAGTTTTGAGTTTTAGCTTTCTTTGGAGAAAATAAAGAAATTCCGATGTTTCAGATCTTTAGATTTACAAAAAAAAATCGAAAATATTTATATGGTTTTATATTAATATGAAACCTAGTGTTTTTGAGAATGATTATGAATCCGGTCGCTGTTTTGGCTTTCAGTCTGCCGGGGAATTTGTTTCCCGACGGCTACAACCTGCAGCGTTTTAAATCCAACGTGAACCGACACATATCATCTCGCAGCGCTTCTACAGCGCAATAGGCTTTCAGCCTTTGCGGCAGGCTGACCATAAAAAAAACATGGATCAAAGTTGATAAGTGATTCGCGTAACTATAGCAGTAGAAAAAAAGCGGTAGCCATTTTGACTTAGAATCGAAGTTTTATTCTCTGTGCGGCAATGGGCCTATACCGTGATCTCAAATTGATCAGTTTATTTACTGCGGTATTATTTTTGATGATACATAGGACCGTTTACTGTAAAAAGTCAGCAGGAAACTTGATCCAAATGAGAATAACACTAAAAAGAAAATTGTACTGTAATTTGAAATAGCCGATGATCACGTCAACTGTAGGGAACCAATGAGAAGCGTCCTTTCGTGGTCCGATGACTACGAGCGGATGCTATTGTTTTGTACTAGTGACCTCTTATTGGTTCCCTACAGGTGACGTCACGACCTGGGCGGGAAGTGTATGGATTCAAAAAATTCAATATTTAGAGCAATTTTTTTCGGTTATAAATACGATAGAAAAATTTTGTAAAATTATTTATGGCATCTACGTGGTGTCAGGGTTCGTTTAAGCCAATAAACCAGAAATGTGGTATATGCCCATTGAGAGGTTATTGCACGAAGTTGAAGAAGCTACAAAAAACCAAGAAACAGCAGCTTAGTTTCCGAAAAAAATGGAAAGATATGTATTTTTGGTGGACATTTTTTTATCGCTTAAAGGCTCCTGAGCTATAATGTGACATTTATCACAGATAAATTTGCGTGTAATTATAAAACATTCGAGCATAAAAAGTACTCCTCTCTTTCTATTAGCCACTGAATCGCAATTTTCTTTTCTGTTTTCACGGAGATAAAGCTGCAGAGTTGCACTGTAATGGAACTAAATGCAAATATCAGACTGTATCTGGAATAATAAAATTTGAAATATATCATTCGAGACTGCTCGCAGAAGCAATAATTAAAAAGGTATCAGACATACATATTTAATACCCGTCAAAGGACGTACATCACTTGAATATAAATCGCTAGCGATGCGACACAGTCCTATATTTCATTTTACAGGCTAGCAATACAGTGTTGCCAGGCATTCGCGGTGAAACTTTTTACAATCTCTAGCTGGATTCTGCAACTTTCGCTGTAGTAACGAAAGCAGACGAAAGCGAAGCTGATCATTTACAAAAACGATTTTTGACGGCGTTCCATAACCAACGTTTAACGCTTCGTTACGCTCAGGAGTGTGAAACTCAAATGAGGACCCTGTGTAGCGGCGTTAGCGCTAGCCACCTAGCACACCTAGCGGGGTTGCGTGAATTACTGATCAGCCAACTCTCTTTCAAACAGATTTCTAGATGCTTCAATAGAAGTGGCCCAATTGCTACGCCTAACGTCATTTTGACAGCCATTGTCGTAATTGACATTGTCGTTGCTCGCTTATGTCGATTGGCGTCTTTTTGCAATTTTGCACTACTTTTGAGACTTTTGTCTGCCTATTGTTGTCTATATATATTTAGGAATGGGTTCTAAATATTTACACCGTTGTCTTGCACCAAATTGCAAGAATGTGGATGCGCGAAGGTAAGTGATTTGCCTGATTTATACCGCTCACCTCATTTTTGTATTGTGAATTTTGATGCAAAATTAATAAAAGATTGATAATTTCTACATGAAATACACATATATCATTTGAATGCATTACTAAACACTACTACTCATACTCATATAACTTGTATTACTGTTTACAATCACATACGCTGCCATAAAGGTGTGCAGCATTCCCTCTCTTTGGTAAACCATTGCACTGAAGGTGAGGTCCGATGGTCTAAAAATACATTTATTTATTTCAGACAATAAATCCCATCTGATCAGCATATACGCTAGTTAGAACAGATTGGCAACCCAAACCTACAAATATACAAACATCTTGCCTGCATCAATATGAATAGGTAAGGAATATTACCTCTTTACTCTTCAAATTATATGCCATCAAAGGATTGTAGTTATCATGAAATAGTGATTCTAGTGAATAAATCATGCTTTTACTTTTATATGAATTGTGTTTGTACCTTGTGTAGCTGACTTTATTTAAGCAATTGTCGTATTGAAATAAATTACAAAAGGGTTTGTTTTGCTTTTATTACAGTAATGCATATCTAATATATTCCCATTCTTACATAATCAGTTGAATGTCCTATACAACGTGGTAGCTTGTCACAAAATTTTACCTAACTCATTAATTACCTGTTTTGAAAATTGCACCGATTAGAAAAGTTAAAACACTAATTAAAAAAAATGGAGTACGTGTCGTGGACAATATTAGTTTTATTTATTATTACGCCACTTATCAATTCCATTTTTTTAAATTAACGCTTTAATTTTTTTTAATCAGGTCCATTTTCAAAACAGGTAATGAATGCGTAAGATAAATTCTTGTGACAAGTTACCACGTTGTCTGGAAGCTGAATAAGCTTATACAATATTTCAAAAAGCCCGCTCTTTCCATAACCTGCCCCATCTATCGTCGATGACCTACACCAAATATTTTGGGTTGACCTAGATCGTCAATATGCACAGTTTCCTGTAATCGATTTATGAATGCATTGCCCAGTTCACACGCAACCCGAATAGATGGCGCGGAGGTCAGTCAAAAATGCCTTGCCAAATTGTCATACACAGAGTATCCAGTCTTTCAGTGGATTTATTGTCAGTGGTTACGCTTTCGGCGTGGAGCTCGATGACTCACGAGCATTCACGAGTTGGCTTAAATATCTCTGGATGAGACTGCAGAATCCAGCAATGCCGACCATTGCGGAGAGTTAGTTTTTTCTCTTCGATTCATTGATTGTTAATCAAGTACACAAATAAATTTAAGCAAATTGTCACTTTAACACTCAGCAATAATAACGTCAAAGCTGGACCAACGAGATCCAAAATATTTCGCTATTGCTTATACCGTTGGTCTGCGTTCGTTATGTCTGAGTCGGAACGAAGACATTTAAGGAATACCGAAACGAGCGAAAGCGTTGGAAGAATGTCGCTATCGCTTCGCTTAAGGCTCGTGTCCACTTGCAAGTAACTTGCGATAGTTTTTGCAGCAAGTACTTGCTTGCCTGTCTACACTATCTTTTAATTGTTCGCAAATTTAATCTAGGAAGTTACTCTCGCAAGTTCTCTTGGGCTTGATTGTTCTGATTTCGTGTACACTATGGATGATAAGATGTCGTACGCAAAATCTGCAGCTGCGGCGGTAGTTGTGGTATATTTGATTAAAAAAAAAAGAAAACAGGAGAAAGATAGTAAAAGGCGGAGAAAATGTTGAGTGAGAAAGTGGATTCAACGTAGAACTACTCTAGGGATAGACGAAAAGTTGCTTACTGAATTGAGAAATGAAGATCCGATGGAGCTTAAACAGTTTTTGCGGATGTGTATGTATGACGGGTTGCCTGCCTACGGAGAGTTGTAAGAACAAGAGTCAATAAAGAATGTGATAAAGAATAGTATTGACCAGGACCTAGCCTAATCAATTACTTTCCGACCATTGCTACAATTACTGCTAGAAATATAACATAACATTCTTTTATTCTAAAAATCGACTTTCAACCTACCAGATTATCTTCCGTAGTATTCTGTATAATTGAGTCAATTATAAACTTTAATGAGTCAAAGAACTCTCAAGTACTCTTATATATTTCATTAGTCCCTTGTACACTTTTCTTTTTTTGAATTTTTCTCCACTCTTGGTTAATTTGCGTTCTCAAATTATGTAGCTTCCTTTGAATCTCTGCTGTAGAAGTATTGAATAAGTCGGCCAATTTTTGTAATGCACTCTGCTTTTTGATTCTGTCCTTAAATTCTGGAGTATGTACATTCCATAACTCAGGATATAATTCAAAATTTCCAATCAAAAGGCACGTGTCTTCTCTCGTCCAGTTGAACTTCTCCATATTTGCTCGATTTACAACACTACTTGCTGCAAGACTTTCGGAACAGGCTCGAAATTTTTGCGTCAAACTAATTTCCTGAGAGTAACCGTGTACACTACAAGCTCTCAGCAAGTCGCAAGTTCTATAAGTGCAAGTAATTTTGCTGCAATATTTCTCTAATGACGTCGTGCACACGCTACGCAAGTGACTTGTGAGATCAACACTAGCAATTTTATTTGCTAGTGGCCACGAGGCTTTAGAGTTACAAAATTCATCTACTTGATAACCCGATGATTTCACTTCGAACCCAAAGGAATCTGTCAATATTACTACTTACGTCTTTGAAAACTTATTTCAAATTTTGGAAGTTTCGAAATCCCTTGGACGAAAATTTTCAAAGCACCCAGAGTCTTAGCTTTGGTCAAACCATCTGATTAGCTGGACATCTAACCCTTGACAGAGCCTTAGTGCTGTGATCATCCTGCAGCAATTGGTATCCGTAGATACTTAGTTTTTTGTCAAATAATCAACAAAGAGCTGGAAAATGTAGTAAAAAATTAATTGGTAAAAATGCTGTTTCCTTACCTCCATCACATTATCTCTGCGCATTATTTGGCGTCATTATCAGGGCGACGTTCAGTCATGTCGCGCCGTGTCGTCGTCGAGACATCGTTTGGCCTGAAACAAACGAGAATTTTTAATTTTGCTTGGAGAGCAGATAAGGCCAGCAATTTATAGTACAGTCACATTACGGAAACAGCAGAAAAGAAAAAACACAGGTTGACCGCTCTGATATTCGAAAAAATGGTGAAGGTGCGCGATATCCATTTGATGGCTCATCCACCATAATTATAAATATGAAATGTGACCAACGCACAAGTATACAATGTGTCCAGTCACCGGTGTCGGAGCTTTTAGGGTGATAAGATACGTTAATTTTTATCAACAAATTATCCCTCAAAAGTAGTTTTCTCCCACCATAACAAAATTGCAGCCATTTTCTTTTTTGTTTAATTGATACACGAATGTTGTACTAATTTAGTCATAGCTACCTATGTGGAGGCTCTACAAACACAAAATAAGTCTCATTGATAGCGAAACATGTAGACTATAAACTAATGGCAAACATTTCCAAATTTCATTCCATATCAGGCGAAAATAAATGGTTAAAAGGAAATAATTATGGAATTTTTAATTTTACTGGAGAGCAAAAGAAGAAGAAATGTATAGTACAGTCACATTGCGGAAACAGCAGGAAAGAAAACAACACTTTAACAGACCGCTCTGATATTCGAAAAAGTGGTGAAGGTGCGCTATATCCATTTGATGGCTCATCCACCATAATTTTAAATATGGAATGTGACCAACGCACAAGTATACAACGTGTCCAGTCACCGGTGTCGGAGCTTTGGGGGGATAATAATTAATAGTTAATTTTTATCGACAAATCACCCCTCAAAAGTAGTTTTTCTCCCACCATAACAAAATGGCAGCCATTTCGTTTTTTGTTTAATTGATGCACGACTGTTGTACTAATTTAGCCATAGCTACCTATGTGGCGGCTCTACAATCAGAAAATAAGTCTCATTCGATAGCGAAACATGTAAACTATAAACTAATGGCAAATATTTCCAAATTTCATTCCACATCAGGTGAAAAAAAGTGGTTAAAAGAAAATAACTATGTAACATTTTGCGCCGTGTCGTAGTTGAGACATCGTTTGGCCTGGAACAAACGAGAATTTTTAATTTTGCTGGAAAGCATATAAGCCTAGAAATGTATAGTACAGTCACACTGCGGAAACAGCAGGAAAGAAAACAACACACCTTAACAGACCGCTCTGATATTCGAAAAAGTGGTGAAGGTGCGATATACCCACTTTATGACTCATCCACCATAATTTTAAATATGGAAAGTGACCAACGCAAGTATACAATGTGTCCAGTCACCGGTGTCGGAGCCTTTAGGGGGATAATAAAATACGTTAATTTTTATCGACAAATCACCGCTCAAAAGTAGTTTTCCCCCAACCATAACAAAATTGCAGCCATTTTCTTTTTTGTTTAATTGATGCACGAGCGTGTAGCCATAGCTACCTATGTGGAGGCTCTACAAACACAAAATAAGTCTCATTCGATAGCGGAACATGTAGACTATAAACTAATGGCAAACATTTCTAAATTTCATATCATATCAGGTGAAAAGAATTGCTAAAAGAAAATGATTATGTAATTTTTTGGCCTGGAACAAACGAGAATCGTTAATTTTGCTGGAGAGCAAATAAAGCCAGAAATTTATAGTACAGTCACATTACGGGAACAGCAGAAAAGAAAACAACACAGTTTAAGAGACGGCTATTGGCGCAAGCAAAATATCTAAGTTAAGATTTGCTGACGATACAACCCTTATTGCTGCTTCTCAGCAAGAGCTAGTAGCTCTATTGAACGTTTTAGAACAACTCAGTGCAGCATATGGTCTTGGTATTAACTACAACAAGACCAAGGCTATTATCGTAGATAGAGAGCATGACAATCATCGAGAAATAAAGTCAATAGGCCGTTGTGAGGTAGTTCAAAGTTTTTTGTACCTCGGTTCTTTGATCGACAATTCAGGTAGCTGTGAGAATGAGATTCGACGGCGCATTCAACAGGCACGGGTGGCCATGACAAAACTTAGTAAAATATGGCGTGACCATGACATCGCTAAAGCTACCAAAATGTCGCTGGTTCAGTCTCCTGAGTTCTCCATATTTTTGTATGCCTCGGAAACTTGGACTGTTAAAAAGGCAGATCGAGCTCGCATAGATGCTTTTGAAATGTGGACGTGGAGGAGAATGCTGAGAATTCCTTATACCGCCCATCGGACTAATGTTTCCATACTGGATTAGCTCGGTAATCCAAAGAGACTATCCTCCATTGTGTCGATGAGAATGCTTACATTCTTCGGACATATTCACGGAAGCGATAATATGAAGAAACTTGTAGTTCAGGGCCACGCCCCGAGTGGGCGGCGCCGCGTCTGTTCCCCTACACGCTGGGTGGATACGACGAAACAGTTGCTAGATATGAGTATCAAAAGCGCTACTGAACTGACAGTAAATCGCGAACGATGGCGAGCCACAGTTCTCAACGCTATTGATAATATTCGTGTCGGCAATACTCTAGCTCCGACTTAATGCATTTTTACGAGGACAACATGTCTGTTAAGACATTGTGACTACGATGATGATGATCTTGATGAACAAGCACTTCTTTCTTCTTCAAGTGGTACTGTTTTTTATTGATTTCTTCCGTTAAAGGTCGAAAAAATGGTGGAGGTGGTGGTGCTATATCTATTTGATGGCTCATCCACCATATTTATAAATATGGCATGTGACCAACATGCATACACGCAATTCTTTAATATCCCCCCCCTATTATTTTTTGAAAGGATCAACTCTTAAAATTTTGAGACTTGGGATAATGGAATTGATGGATGAATACTATATTTTGAAGTAAAATCGACAGATGAAACTTCATGAAACTTATGAAAAATTAATTTGAAAAATAGTGCATGCGGTAGGCATCAATTTGACATCTCTTTTGCCATTTTTAAAAATATGTTTGATACCAGCACCGGTATAGCACACGTCAGAAATATAAGAGCTGTTTACATTTTTTGTGCTCCTACCGAGTGCTGACACTACAAAGGATCCCTTAATCCTTCACAGAACGCCCGACGAGTCGGTTGACCGTTATCACTTCCGACATTTTTTGCTGCGCTGGCTATAAAGCTGGCACGGTCATTAGTGTAGTCAAAATTGTATATGTATGTCTGTGTATAATCAGATTTTAATATACAATAAATCGATCGATTTATTTTGTTTTCATCTATTGCATGGTATTTTCGATTATTTTGATCTCCTATCACTTTCTGAATTAATATAATATATAGTTTGTATATATAGATAATTACTCTTTCATTATTACTCAGGTCTACATAATAACGAAACTGCACTATAGAAGTGTCGACACTGATTGATACCTGAAATAAATGTAAACAACTCATATATATCTGACTTCTACAATACTCTGTAACTTAGAAACGTGTTTCTATGCACTATGTACTATGACCGTCATGGTCGTCATGGTGATAGAAGCAAATTACTATCTCTAAATTACAGAGTACCAGCGCAGGTATGTATGTATCTTTTTGAGCTCGATATTCAGACATGAAATCCATAAATTAAGTTAACATGAATAGTGACCAACAAAGCATTAGGAACCCAAACCACTGTTTTGCAGATGACAGTACAAGCTGACAACTTGAGCAGTAGGCCAATATTTATGATCAAGCTAGAACGAAGAAACTTAGGAGGAAAATTAAACGCGTCCAAGGACCTGTATGGCACGTTATCAGATAAAAGGTGTCCAAGCCAGCTCCCGGTTCTAATGAACAACCAGGCTCTACCAAAAAGTCGCTCATTCAATCCTTTAGGACTCAACATTAACCTTCTTACGGTATATAAGGACCAGATAATATCTGGAGTATTACTCACATATCTGGGAGCTGCTATCTCTACTGTTTTCTTCACCGCTTCTAGAAATAATGTGGTAGAAGATAAATTTCTTATTTTAATCTTTATTTCTGGCTATAACATTTATAAGTGAATGTGGTTTGTTTATAATAGTGTCCAAGCATATCGCTATTATTATATGAAACGGGCATAGTTTAATGAAATATAACTAATACTGCATATATTGAAGATTCAGGACATATCCGTGAGTTTTTAGCAATGTATCCGTGAAAAACCTTCACTTGACATCTCTTTCCATAATCGGAAATATGTTTTTACACTAGATATATTTCTCATTTTGTTTCCTATTTGTGACCATTATGCATTTAAACGAATCATGTATTTCTTATTTAACTAACGGGAGAAATAATAATATTATCATTAATACCTGAAATGACATACCTATGTTCATAAAATAGTTTCTACTGTCCAAAATTAGATTGATCCTGGGAATATCTAGCCCTATCCAAATGTTACCTTTAAAGACGTATCTGTTGACTTAGACAAAGATTATGCTTGATTTCTCATAATGACTAGGTCCCAAGCAGAAAAAGGACCAAGACTGCTTGCTCATTTCTAAATAGAGTGAAGTATGGTAACAAACTAATTGTATCACCCTGTACAAGAAATCGATAAATTTCTTATTAACCATAAGGAGGTTATGTTTAAGCAAATTATATGTGTTTGCTGCGTTCACACTTGAGCGACGACCTACTTAGGATACACGATGGTTTTATACAGATAGCAACGGAGAGAATAAACTTGTACTTATAGTAAAAAGGATGGTTTAATTTGAGGCTCCCGAATCTAGTAGGCCAAATCTATTACAAGAGAGAATACGAATTTGGTGGCTGCCTTAACATTATCCCTTGACCCTACAATAACTGGGCTAAAGACAGTGTCACCCAACTTGATACAGCAAATTAAGGTTGCCCTCGGCAACGAACAAAGTTCCTTCATTAGCAGCTTTACATATTAATGTTGTTCAAATTTTGTCCAAAAGTTACCTTTAATTGAATGGCTTCAAAGGGTTGGCATTGTGGGGTATTTGTCTGAGAAATTTCTAACGAATGAATAATCTACACGGCAGGTATTTAAGAATTTTTGTTTTTAAGACCTGCCTTCTGCAATTTGTCGCTAGAGTCAGTGCCCGGTTTAAAGAGAATGGAGTTATATAATGTTAGTTTACATAGTGGCTTAATATTTAAAGACAATAGAAATCACTAGTTGTCGTACTACTTTGTATCAAATCTAGAGTTCGTCTATTTATCTCATTTTTATCCATAGTCTACTTAGTGTTTCAAATGTTTCAAGAGATTCAGCTATACCAGTTTACAGAGCGGCTCTTTGTGTTCAAATATATGCAATGAGAATTATTCTGATCTGCAAGTAGAGAAACCTTAGAAATTTAATTCTTAAAATTTACAGGGATCAGAAATACACTAATAGCTTCCAACACCTTGGTGTACCGCATAACTAGAGAGTAGATTGTCTAGCTAGGGTAGAGGCAGATAGCCCCTGCATCAGCCCAGAACATATAATGGGAATTAGCAGGCCCAGGTCAATGTAGCCCTGGAGAACTTGGCCTACAAGGAGCTGGCGAAAGCCTGGTTAGAGAGAGACGACTGCAAGCAAGCCAAAATATTCATAGCAGGCCTTGATAAGAGCCGATAAGAGTCAACCCTTTGGTGGGGGGTTCTCCCTGGCCATTGCCGGCTGAACAGACATATTTGTCACTCATGAGAGTCGAAGGGGACCCCATATACTCCAGATGATGGGAGGAGGACGAGACAGCGTCTCTTTTCCTGGACAGATGTGCTGTGAGTCGCAACCTTAGGGTTTAGATATTCGGCTTGACGTAGTTCGGGGAGGAGTCACTATATTCATAGAAATGGTCGGATATACTACCTTTCATTGCGGTAGTTCGACAAGAAGCTGTCTAGGTCTAGGTCTAGGTTTTGGTGTTTTCAATGATTGGTTCAGTGGGATTGGCTACTTGCCTGGTTTTGCCTCTCCGTCACTACTACCGCTACTACTAAGATGCATTACCATGAGGCTAGCTTAGATCACCTATTTCAGTTCATCAACGGAAGTGGAGTACAGCTCGAATGAGCTCACACGTTTCAGAAGAAACTGATTGACTGTTTCAGTTTTAAGATGGCGTAAAGTGCAGTTGTGTGTGAATGGGTACAGATGGTTGCAGTGTTGTCAAAAGAAGAACTGGAAAGAAATTTCTGCAACATTAGCATTAAAAACACCGTTTTTCTTGAAGAATAGAGTAGAGTACATCTAGTTTTGTACATTATAGCGAGTCACATACACGCAGTGTAAAATACATGTTTAGAATGTCTAAATCGGCAAAACAATTACAACTACAGAACACAAGATATTACAATCAATAAAAGATATGCAAATAAGCTAACAGACACTAATAACAGTAACAATGAGCCGATAATGAACCACGATGTTAAGCATTTGATTAGTCTAGCGAACAGTTAGAGATAAAACTGCCATCAAGATATTCTTGAATGGAATAAAAGCAATAAGTATTTAATAGATACTGGTAACTTATCATACAGTGTATAGCACAAAGAGTTTGAAGCCGTTTTTGATAATTTATGAACTGGAATGGTGATTAAATCTGATGTCAAATTGTGAAAGTGATTTTTGTAAGTGGATGGCAGCTGCATCTTCTTTTGATTAATTTCAAGTAAGGTAAAATAGATGTATACAGATGGCAGTGATTGAAAGCATCAGAAAAATTACTGCAGCTAGAGGCAGAGGACAAAGAAGGATATAGAAATGACTCAAAGATAAATGGAGAAAGATTTGAGGAACTACTATAAAAAGTTCAGGGTTGGATAAAAGACACGATATACACAGAAAAAAATACTGTTGCGTTTCCAATTAATTGTTAGTATTTGGATGTTTTTCCATCACTTTACATATATTTACAGTTGTTTCAAATCCATGTCATTGAAAGAATTCAATTCTCATATTCGAGGTAATCACAGGTACGCCAATAAATTCAAAATAATTTTGTATTCATTATAACGATATGTATAATCCTTCTAATACCAGTATTGACATACAATGCAAACATCCTTTTGTTTTCGAAATTTACCCTATGCTTCATTCAAGCAAGGCATACAATCTATTCAATGTACAAAAATTATTACTGCAACAGCAGGTCGTGATAATTCATCTGATAAACATTACTTTTGTTTCAATGGCCCTTGTCGTTCGCTGAACTATAATCAGTATTCGGCGGGACTGATGTCCCAATTCAATGAAGGTAAAAATAAATAACAGGGGGATGATCTCGGTGTTAGCCGTGTTGTGTCATCTCGTGGTTTTGTGGATTGCATCAGCAGTTGTGTGATTTAAATGTGTCCAGTTATATATTAAATGGAGGACCTACTGAGAAATTGGAACTTTGAAGAGCTAACACCCACATTTGAATGTAGGTATTTAGATTAGTCAGACAGTTATATTTCAGGTAATAATGCAACAACTGGTGCAGGCTTATGTCTAATTATTATATCATGCTCCTTATAACTTCACACAAAATCACACCAGGAGGAAAAGAAAGTAGTTTAGAATCAATTACCAAACACAGATTCGATTCAACGATAGGCTGCGATTGAATCATTCATTGGAATCCAATGACATCTTGTAGTTCAATCGACAATACGATATAATTCGCTACCAACTATACACTTCTCATTGGAGAAAACGTCGCTGTGTTCAAGGAATGCTGAGTGTAACGTCCCATTGAATCCAAGCGTAAGTCTTTGACAAAACGACAGATTTTTCTGTGTGTAGTGATGAAGCAATCTCACTAAAATTATTGAAGCGAATGAGTCAAATAAAAAAGCTGATCAACTCCATTGAAATGAAGGATCTTACGACAGTCTTTACTCAACTATACTTTATTTGTATTCTCCATCTAATACAGAATATAGAATCCAAAACATCCACAATCCAGGAGGAATCTGCATGCGTAGCGCAGGAGGAGTTGGAGGAAATGACAAAGCAATTAAGAGCTAGTTGAAGTTTGAGGAGGATCTCGTGCGAACGAGGCCGGGCGTGCAAAGTTTCTGGGTTTGCTCACGTAACACCGCCGCTCCAATAACAACGGAGAACGCAAACTCTTGTAAACAACAACGCGGTGGTACACCGGAGATAAATAGGCAGTCATAATCAACTTTGAAAACCGCTCGATTACGTTTTAATGAAGCCCACGGATGATTAATGCCTCGGCCTGCGGTTTCGCGCAGGAATGTTACCGGATAAATTCCGACGGTTGAGGTGACGCTTACAGAATGACCATCCTTATCAGAATAGATATTTGTTTGAATCGCTTCTTTGAGAAACCCTGTACACCCCCGCTGTCCTAACATACTATGGAATAGTTGAGGGGTCGCTTATAGAGTGACCATTCTTAAGTCCTCTACTCACTGTTCGGTACTGTGCCAATTCGTCGCAGTAATTCACGAAGTATTGCTTACACAGAAAAAATACGGTTGCATTTCTAATTAGCTGTTAGTGTTTGGATGTTTTTCCATCGCTTTAAATATATTTTCAGTCGTTTCAAATCATTGAAAGAATTCAATCCTTATATTCGAAGTAATCACAGGTACGCCAATAAATTCAAAATAATTTTATATTCGTTCTAACGATATGTATAATCCTTCTAATACCAGTATTGACATATAATGCAATCGAAACATCCTTTTCTTTTCGAAATTTACGCTATGTTTCATTCAAGCAAAGCATACAGTCTATTCAATGCACAGAAATTAGTACTGCAACAGCAGTTCGTGGTAGTTCATCTGATGAAAATTAATTTTGTTTCAATGGCCCTTGTCGTTCGCTGAACTATAATCAGTATTCGGCGGGACTGACGTCCCGATTCGATTTACGTAAAAATAAATAACACTGGGATCATCTCAGTGTTACTATCGCCGCGAACCCGCCAATATGAACGGGGTTGTGTCGTTGTGTTGTTTCGGTGTTAGCCGTGTTGTGTCGTCTCGTGGTTTTGCGTATTGCATCAGCAATTGTGTGATTTAAATGTGTCCAGTTATATATTAAATGGCGAACCTACTGAGAAATTTGAAATTGTGCACGGATACAGTTTTTACTCTCAAGCAAAAATGAAAACCATCATCCAAAAATGAGAAATTTGAATGTAGGTATTTAGATTAGTCAGACAGTCATATTTCAGGTAAAAATGCAACAAAGGGTGCAGGCTTATATCTAATTCTTATATCATGCTCCTTATAACTTCATACAAAATCACACAATTAAACATCCAAACGTCTCAATCAGCTGTCCTCGCAATAAAATCTGTTGCTCCAAGGAAAAAAAAGTAGTTTAGAATCAATTACCAAACACAGATTCGATTCAACGACAGGCTGCGATTGAATTATCCATTGGAATCCAATGACATCTTGTAGTTGAATCCACAATACGATACAATTCGTTACCAACTATACACTTCCCATTGGATAAAACATCGCTGTATTTGAGGAACGCTGAGTGTAACGTCCCATTGAATCCAAGCGTAAGTCTTTGACAGAACGACAGATTTTTCGGTGTGTAATGTGTGCGAAGTACTGAGTCAATCAACTTGACTTGATTCTTTTATTATAAATCGTGTCAGCACGTATGGGGTTGAAATTAGCATAACATGGATTGCTATAACCCCAAAACTTATCTTACTACACAGGAAGTGTGATAAGTAACGATTCAAATCACTTGACGCTATTTCAATACCTACGTTACGCCGACGATACAATCATACTGTTGCAAGTCTTTAGTCCTATTGGGCACGAAAACACTACACTAATTTATATTGGTCCTTAACTTTACTAGTTTATGTCACAGTTCATTTATTTCGCGTGCGCCACTGGAACGTCGCGTACTACTACCGAACACAGACTGCTGCACTGCATTGACTGTCACTCTAACTGTGTCCGGCTGTTCGATGCGCCTATCTATATATCGTACGGAACCCCTGCTCTAGAAGAGATCTCGGCGTCCAGACAATTCTGTCCACTTCCCGTCGCGCTCGAGCGACTTCTCCGCGTTCACGGCCGATTTTCTAGAAAAAGACAGGGCCGGACTGGCACAATACTAGCCAAAGACGAACCAGAAATTTATGAACCTCTGCAGCGCGTGGAGGAAGCAAGTTTAGAATCGGGCATACGTCTAAACAGGTCAAAATGCTGCCTCATGGTAGTGGACAGAGCCAAGACATTACCACCTTTACGGCTAATCAACGATATTGAAACGAGCGATCACGTTATCTATCTAGGCGCACGTATACAAAACAAAGGACGTTTTGACCCCGAAATAAAGCGTAGATGCGGAATGGCGAAGGAGGCGTTAAGTAGACTGGGGAGAATATGGAAGGACCACAACATCCACAAAGTAACGAAAACCAGACTAATGAAAGCGTTGGTTTTCCCCATAGCAACTTATGGGTCAGAATATTGGACTCTAAACGCCTCCTGTCGTAGAAGAATAGAGGCGTTTGAAATGACGTGTTATCGGAGGATGCTAAGAATACCCTGGACAGCACACAGAACGAACATCTCCATCCTCAGGGAGCTCAAAATCAAAGATCATGACCGGCTTTTACCAACCATACAACGTGGGATGCTCAAATTTTTCGGACACGTTATGCGCAGGGACAGGATGGAGAAGCTCATGGTACAAGGGAAGGTGGACGGCAAAAGAACGAGGATCCCCTATAAGGTTCATGGACCAAATAAGGGACGTACGCACATGTCGGTCCCAGAAGTAATGCGTGCCGTGGAAGATTGAGCAACATGGCGATCACTCACATGCCATAACCATGTATGAGTCATGACGTTCGGGAGCGAACTACGACTGAAGAGGGAGAGAGAGATCTGCAGAAACACCCATCCCCAACTTGACTAAAACGATTCAGGCTGACGCGACGGTGAACAATGAGTCCCATAAATATCCCGTAAACACCACACTTAACCTTCCTTTCGCTGGTTTCTTTTTGTAATTAGCTGTGAATTACTACGACAACAAACGCCCTTCCGAGCACAGAATGTCGCTTTCGACGGCGATAAATTCCGCGGCAGTTTTGAACTAGGAAAGTTTGCCGCTCCTCAGCGACTAAACACAACTAAGATATAGCGGAGTTGAGACGTCGCTCGGTACCTGTACCGTGCCGCTAAACTCCAAATTCATCGAGTTGCCGCGGGAAGTTTGGTCGTCTTGGTATATCGCTGTTCGCGGAAGTTACAGCCAGGTAAAACAGACACTTTCGGACAGTGGCGTATATAGAAATCGATTTCGGGGGGGGGGGGGGCATCGGAAAAATTAAAGTTTTTATTTCATACTGTACAATATTGGCGTATTATAATCCTAACCAAAATATAAATGAACAATGTACTAATATTAGCGAAAATAATTATACAGGGTGGTCCAATAACGTTTTTAACTTTTCAAATTTGAAAACTGCTAGTCTATCGATTTAATGTTCTTTTGAAACAATGATCTCACTGAAACACAAATACATTTCTTGCTTGTTTCAAAACAGAAAACTGCAACTTTCTATCGCGTTTAGTTTCCGAGGTATTAACTTTTCTTGTAAAGTCCTACAAACGTCAAATTTTGTAAAAATTGCTGAATAACTTCGAAAATAAGCTTCGCAGACATAAACAATGGTCAACAAACTGGACCTAAAAATCGATGTTGAATTCAAAAACGTAATAATATACAGGGTATTTCATTTAAAATAAGGAAGTTGATGCCTACTTCCGGTATATCCGAAAGTCCACCATCTTTGAAATTATTTTCTAAATATAGAGCATTTGGAAATAAAAATTTTTTATCTAAAATATTTTCGTCTAATTTGAACGGTATGGCCGCTAGAGAGCAGCGCGCGCTTATTGGACCACCCTGTATATAACACATATGCATATTAGAAATGTAAATTTCTATTTTTATAGATGATGATTCTAAATTGAAGCAAAGAAACCAAGATGTACTTCCTAATCAGACATCTATTATCGTTAAAGTTGCCCTATTTGCTTTATTTTTAGATTACATCTTGTCGCTGCTAATTTTATTCAGTACTATATTTTTTGACAACTACTTCAGCCTCTTCCCAGACGTCAAAACTGAATGCGCGGCTGGTTTCGTGGGGGGCGAGGCCCCCCCCTATATACGCCACTGTTTTTGGAGGAATATTCACTTATATCCAATTATACAGTAGCGCAACTCCCTAGAAATCATGCAGACAATTTGATACCGAAAAACTGGCCTCTCATAACCCCCACGTCGGCTCCTCAGCACGAGCCGCGAATATTGCCGTTTACGTTTTGAGCACAGGCTCGGCTCAGCAATAATCGAGTGAAGAAGCGTAATTATTGTGTTGCAATAAGTTTAATGGACGCGATATGTCTCGTAAACAGAGTAAATTTTGAGAGCAGTGTGGTAATGTGATATTCTGCATCGAGGTTAGGAATTCTGAATTACAATTTGTAAGTTATATCCATGCATTCGCATTAAAATTTATTGTACGTGAAAATGTTTTGTACTGATTCTTCTAATTCATCATGGATTCTTTGCATATAAATGGGGTGTAAACATTTTTTTAGAACCAAAACAAGAAATAGCCGGTGTATGAAAGAAAATTGTAAACTCCGAGAAAATAGGTGGCTTTATTGTTTGTAAGTAAGTTACAAAAATGCGAATTTTATCTTATCTTACTTAAGTTTAAACATGTAAATAAATATAAAAACTTTATAATATCTTATATGATTCAAATATGGGTATATGTAACGACGTAGCGTCCAAAATAACATTTATGTCTAGTTATCCCACAACCTTTAAATTTATCTTCGTCAATCATCATAGAAAAACGTTTAAGGTACGAAATCGTAGTAAACAGCAAAACCAATAAAAACTTGTTAGGTGTACATAAAAAATAACGATCAATATGTTTATAACAACGATAAAATATACTAAACTGGTCGTTATTCATAAAAAAATTAAAACTGTTTTTTACCTAGTTTACCAAGACTACCTTTCCTTCTGTATTTGTATATTACATATGAATAGGCATATTGAAAAAAAGGATCCATGAATATGATATATTTTTGAAACTAGCATGTTGATTCTTTTTATTGTGAACTTTCTATTTGAGCATCCATTAAAATGGACTTCACTTCCTGCTTAAAATTTCATAATGTTGGAATGCATAATCACATTCATTTTGTTATATGTCGTGAAAGATCTTTTGAACATTGTGGTGCTGTGAGGATACAGTGATAAATTATTATTCTGACTTTAGGCTCATAATTAAAGAACGACTTTCTAAAAACTGAAAAAAAAACACACAGCTACCCTAATACCCGAGAGACAAATGGAGCTATCACACTTTAATATTAATAGGTAATAAAGCAGCATATCAATCATTGGAGGAATCGCACACCTGGCAGCATCTTGAGGAAGCTTAAAAAACTATAGTCACAGTTTTTGGAATTGTTAATACAGCCTACAGCGGCGCAATATTTGACTTCACGCGTCCCGATAACCATATCAGCGTATCACCAAATTCCTTAATCCGGTTCTGTCAAAGACACTACCTTCACTCTCATAGACTGAACACAACTCAGGCGATCCCCGTGCTAAACATCCTGCGAACGATGCGCGGGATGCTATGCGCGAACCACTAAAATGCTGGAGAGTTGCGCTACTGTATAATTGGATATACTGTGACACAACTAAGATATAGTGCAGCTGAGACGTCGCCGTCGCTCGGTACCTGTGCCTTGCCGCTAAACTCCAAATTCATCGAGTTGCCGCGGGAAGTTTGGTCGTCTTGGTATATCGCTGTTGGCGGAAGTTACATCCAGGTAAAACAGACATTTTCGGAGGAATATTCACTTAACATGATGTAGAGTGCGGCGTACGCTGCTCCATTTTGGCACGTGGCGGGTATTTCTCGAATATAAACCTGCAAAGATGTGTTCGAATATCAAACATTTCAATAGGGTGCAGAGGTCGTGAAATCGCCTCGGGAGTATACATAGCGTAAAGAAAACCATATCAAGAAGCAGTAGGAAACAAAAAACATGATTTTACTGACGGCCAAAAAAACATATTTGCAAAATAAAATAAGGATATATTCAAATTTTTTCACGCGACTTCAAAGAAGGGCTGTTGTCACAGATATCTTATCGATATCGACAATTGATACTGCTATAGCGCAGGTGAGTGAGATTCAACTGCGCATTCGACTAGAGATAATCTGAATTCTTTAACAATGCGACTCAATTTATTGATACTCAAACATATTAGAAACAGGTAATTAACCCACTAGCATTTTCGTTGCAGTACATTTTTATATCTGATAGGTATCACAGTTCATCCTGTTTGTGACCGAGATTCGCAACTAATCGAAGCCACCATTTTATTTCGGCGCATCCCATTATGAATGAATCCAAAGATGGAATCTAATCAAAATAACTGTCAAATTCAATGACGGTTATTCGATCAGTTTTCCGAAATTTTTAGTTTTAACAGCACAATTACTCATGAAAACATTATTGGTATTATCCGCTACCAATCTTTGGTTGCCTCAAGTAAACCAGTTCGCAGGAAGTCCAATGAAGCATACGGAAAGACAACTATCGCAAGATATCAGTCGTCACGATCCAGTTCTGGTATGAAACCATGAGATGCTAATGCTGTTGGATAACCACTGGCTTTAGAAAATGGTACCGTAAAATTTTTTGTGACATATTATAATTATCTTACTATGAACGCCTATACCCCGCCACAAGGCTCAGCCTTCTAGGGGTGGCATTATTTGTAGTTTTATTGCAAATAAAATGAAATGAAATTCAAGCCCATCCCTACAAAGTGAATTAGTAATCTATCCTAACTTTTATTCTTTTGACTTTTGTACTTTTGTGTGTGACTGTGTTTTGTGGTTATAATGATCAATGTCAAAACGTTAAGTTAGCACTGGCTATCGATATCGAATATCAATACTTTACATCCCATCACTATACGATATTACTGACGTCAGAGGTTGTTTGCGCGGGATTTTCCGGCATTTGAAATACTTTTTGGAATATCTCTCACAGCCGATTCCAAAAAACCAAACAAGTGATTTTGTCATGTTTACTAGGCTCTAAGGAACGCGCAAATGACGTAATATTTTTTTCTGCAAGTACCCTATTGTTCCGTCGCTATTTAGATTTGAAAAATACTCGTAGGTTCATACGTTTTCAAAAACAGGATCTGTGCCAACTACAGTCTTAATATGTACAATAAACAGCACTTGACATATCGAAAGTCTTCGAGACAGTGTGGCATGGGGGGCTTCTGGTCAAGCTTGTGGCTAAATAGCTTATTGAAGGACCGATCTCCGTTTGTTGTAGTCGAAGGCTGTTCATCAGGCGTATTTTCAATAAACGCCAACATCAACGAGGTGCTGGAAATAACGTCCAATCCAATCTACTCCTCTACGGGAGGCTGGCCATTAAAAAAATCTACATACAAGTATTGCTACATCGAAGGTGGCAATTTCGGTGTCCTCATAGTTTTGGCCCCATTTTGACTAATAATCCTCCAGACTATATCAAAGCATGTAATAGCGTGGTAAGTATTTAGTTAAAATTTAATTTAAATCACGTTATCTTTATGACCTATGAACCATAAATCTTGATGTTCATAACAAAGCTTACTAAAATATTTGGTGATCATAACATCACTAAAGCCACTAAAATGTCGCTGGTTCAGTCTCTTGCGTTCTCCATATTTTTGTATGCCTCGAAAACTTGGACTGTTAAAAAGGCAGATTGAACTCGCAAGATGTTTTTGAAATATAACCGTGGAGGAGAATGCTGCGAGTTCCTTATACTGCCCATCGAGCTAACGTTTCCATACTGGATGAGTTCGGTAACCCAAAGAGACTATCTCCCATTGTGTCGACGAAAATGCTTACATTCTTCGTACATATACACAGAAGCGATAATATGGTGAAACTTGTAGTTCAGGGTCGTCCCCCGATTGGGCGGCGCCGTGGCCATTCCCCTACACGCTGGGTAGACAGGACGAAACAGTAGCTGGATATGAGTATCAAGAACGCCACTGAACTAACAGTAAATCGCGAACGATGGCGAGCTACAGTTCTCAAAACTATTGATAATATTCGTGTCGGCAACACTCTAGCTCCGACTTAATGCATTTTACGAGTTCACAACATGTCTGTTAGGACATTGTGACTACGATGATGATGATATTGATGAACAAGCACTTTTTTCTTTTTCAAGTGGGGCTATTTTTCATTAGTTTCTCCCTTTAAAGTTTCCATCAACAGTATATGCTAATCGTTATGACTAGTCTGGATCTTTTCGACATATTAACGAATATACTGATGCTACAATCCTTTTAGATGAAATATAATCTTGTAATCGTCGTAGTCACAATGTCTCAACAAACATGTTTTGAACTCGTGAAATGCATTAAGTCGGAGCTAGAGTATTGCCGACACGAATATTATCAATAGTTTTGAGAAATGTAGCTCGCCATCGCTCGAGATTTACTGTCAGTACAGTGGCGCTCTTGATACTCGTATCCAGCAGCTGTTTCGTCGTATCTACCCAGCGTGTAGGGGAACGACCACGGCGCCGCCAACTTGCGGCATGACTCTGATCTACAAGTTTCCCCATATTATCGCTTCTGTGTATATGTCCGAATATATCTTGTCGACATAAGGATAGTCTCTTTGGATTACCGAGCTCATCTAGTATGGAAACTAGTTTAATGGGCGGTATACGGAAGTCTCAGCATTCTCCTCCACGTCCACATTTCAAAAGCATCTATGCGAGCTCGCTCTGCCTTTTTAACAGTCCAAGTTTACGAGCCATACAAAAATATGTAGAACAGCTTTAGCTTTGGTGATGTTATGGTCACGCCATATTTTAGTAAGCATTGTCAAGGCCACACGTGTCTGCCTGCGCCGTCGAATCTCATTTTCACAGCTACCCGAATTGTCGATCAAAGAGCCAAGGTACACGAAACTTTGAACTACTTCACAACGGCCTACTGACTTTAGTTCTCGATGATTATCGTGCTCTCTATCTACAATCATAACCTTCGTCTTATTGTATAATAATACCAAGACCATACGCTGCACTGTGTTGTTCTAAGATGTTTAATAGAGCTACTAGTTCTTCCTGAGAAGTAGCACTAAGGGTTGTATCGTCAGCAAATCTTAAATTGGATATTTTGCTTCCGACAATAGTTACACCGCCATTCCAGCTGTCCAATACTTGTCTCATAACAAATTCATAGTAAATGTTAAACCTTGTATTATCTACTCACTAAAATTCCCTCTCATCAGGATTCCTGCAAAGACCTAAACAAACCATTTGTAGACACCGGTAGTAGCACGAATCATTATGTTCTCTACAATCCCAATTACACTAATACGAACTGGTACACACTCGAACGAGGAAGGTGCAAAGAGAAACAAAACAGCATACGGACAAGCTCATTCCGCTATTTAATTACTTTGGATATGTACTTTTAACGGTCGCAACACTGAGCACGCTAAGTGCGAGTGCTTAACATGAATAAGATTAAAATGCAAATGGGCAGAAAAATTCGAAGAGCTCAATTTAGCTGGTGCACTTGAATTCCTTTTGAAGGCCTTCATCGCGATGTAGCTTTCTGTTTGGATGTTACTGCAGGACTGTGGAGCTAAAGTACAGGAGCGAGTCGTTACCAAGTATTTCTCATATCGGTTTAAAATGTACAGGGTGCTCTGCATGGCAACCAAAAAAATCTTAGATCTAAGATAGCACAGATGCATGTTATAGTAGTAGTAGTAAAGGTCTTTATTAACTCAACTCATTCAAAGCACTTGATTGACAAAACATAAATGTCAAGTAACATGCCGAAATATAATGAGAAAACAAGTATTGATGGAAATCTCAGAAAAAGATAAATATAATAAGAATAAATAAAAAATATCTTCAGAAGCTGTTAGCCCATATCAGCGAATATGTCTGTTTTAATTATTCAATTGTTAAGATGGTTTCTAACTGTGTCAGCACGTGACTTTGGCAGTTTGTTTTCAGTGTAAGAATGTCATAATGGGCTTACCAGTTGAGGTGAGAATCAATATAACGCCCAAAAGATTCAATACTTACAATTATTTTGTAAGATTCTGTCAGAAACTGTGCGAAGTTAAAGCAAATATAAACACAGAACTGCGTCCGGATTTGTAATCAATGCCGTAAAATTATCCAAAATACGAGGTTTCACCAAATAAAGACTTTTGATTTTTTAGGTAAATTTGAAGATCTAAAAGACCTGAAATTTCTGATTTTTGTCAAACGATACTGAAACTAGAAACTGTGACCATATTTGTAATCAATACCCTCGAATTATCCAAAACACAAGGTTTCATTTTGATAGAAAACCAAACAAGAAATGCAGATTTTTTAAGTAAACCTGAAGATCTGAAATATCTGATAATTCTGATTTTCGTCAAACGAGACTGAAACTCGAAACTGGGACCAGATTTATAATCAATATCCTCGAGTTGTCCAAAATACGAGGTTTCATCTTAATAGAAAACCAAATAGATGATTTAGATTTTTTAGGTGAACCTGAAGATCGGAAAGATCTGATTTTTTTTATTTTTGTCAAACGCGACTGAAACTCCAAACTGTAACCGGATTTGTAATCAATACTTTTACATTATCCAAGATACGGGGTTTCATTTTAATAGAAAACCAAATAAAAAATTTAGATTTTTCTAGGTACCTAAGCCTGAAGATCTGAAGAATCTGAATTTTTTTATTTTTGTCAAACGTGACTGAAACCACGAACTGTAACTGGATTTGTAATCAATACCTTAAGTTATCCAAAATACGAGGTCTCATCTCAATGAAAAACCAAATAAAAAGTTTTGATTTTTTAGGTAAAACTGAAGGTCTGAAGGATCTGAAATTTCTCATCAAACGATACTGAAACTCGAAACTGGGTCCAGTTTTATAATCAAAAAATTATTTCCTCAATTTATCCAAAACACGAAATTTTATCTTAATAGAAATCCAAATAAGCATTTTCGATTTCTAGGCAAACCTCTAAGGATCCAAGATCTGAAATTATTCATTTTTGTTAAACGCGACTGAAACTCAAAACTCCGACCAGATTTGTAATCAAACCCTTCAAATTATCCAAAACAAGAGGTTTCGCCTCAATAGAAGACCAAATAAAAAACTTAGATTTAACTGTTTAACTACTCAAACTGAATTAAAGTTAAACTCAAGAATATTTATGAAACTTGAGATTCCAAAAATGCTTAACAACAAATCATATATAATACATTCTCCTTTTTGCATATCATAACGCGAAGCCGCTTTAGCCTTAGAATTTCAAAACAGCTATTTAAAGATTCTGCTTTACAAATGAGAAACGATACACAACAAGTCAAAACGTTAGAAAACAGTTTTTATAAAGTGTTATGGTTTTACCTACTGGCCAGTAGATCGCATTTAACTATGGAATGAAGGTACTTGCTTACTCCGCAAGAAGGAGATAAATTCTGTGAATCAAATGTTTGCATTTAACTATGTTTCACTATTATCCAGTGATAATTTAATAAAACAAAGATGCCTCTGACACACATTTCTGTGGTACAAAACTTCTGACATGAAGTCAAGACCTCCCTCAACGAAATCCTCCATCTAAATTAATCCAGGGCGGTCACACCCCATCAAAGAACAATTAACCAGTGATGAGGCATCGTTTGCTTACGCCAACTTGTCTGCGGGAAAACAAAGAGGGTTCCATCGTACTTCCCACCCGCCCCTTCCCACTTCCCACGATCGGTCGGCTTCCCGAACTGGCTGGTCCGCAGGGATAGGGCAAAACTTAGCTGAGGCAACTTCCATTCATCATAGTCAAACCGACTGCTGTGGTGTTCTTGTTTTCGTGCAACTCGAATGACCTGAAGCATATGTATGCGCATGCAGAGAGGTATTTTTGTATTATGCATACACCCAGAGAAAGACTTTTTTCCACATACTTGGTGGATAAAAAAGCTCTACTAAGGTCACAGAAAATGCCAACAGGACACTACCCAACTATCCAATAAGAAATGTAATGCTGTAGCTGATCTTTCGCTACGAAAGCCATGCTAATTTTGTGACAGTAAACATACAGGCTGAGTCAAGCTCAACGCCTCGGACTCCTGTAGCCAAGTGACACCTTTTTTCAGAAAAATAACTATTTGTTAATTTTTTTTGAAAATGCAATTGTTAAGCTTCATTGCCTAACGTTAAATAAATAATAATACCAAGTGATAAACAGAATGTGCTTACGAATTTGAGTTACTTTTTTACATTAAAGAACTTAAAAATGAATGGATTGAATGGATGAAGGGATTTTGAGTTATTAACCAACTATTACATTAAAAAAAATTAATGGCGATTGATATTGACGGCTAACCTCATTTCCACTGATCTTTTGAATTGTCCACCGCCCCCTGTACTTAGCTTTTGCACTGCACAGTGCAAGTAACATGTCTAACAAAATTTGATTCAAACACATATTTATGTTAATCGTAGAAAAAATGTGCGTAACAAGTGCAAAAAGCACATCAATAAATTTTTTGATAAAAAAAATTAAAAAAAAGTTGGAAGGCCTGGGTTTCGATCCAAAGACCCTGAGATCCACTATCAATCACTCTAACCATTAGACCATCGTTCGACTGAGGATATTTTCAACGAAACATATTTGATTAGGTACTTAATTACTGGAATCTGTAATCTGACTTCAACTTCAAACATTCAGAAACATATTTATTTCGATCGTAGACCACGTCTCGAGCTGCAAACTTCATTCATCGACTGTATTGCAACAAATATATACACTAGTTACCAGTTTACCAGTACGTATTTTCGCGATTTGGCTGGGAATCTAGAATCTAGTATCGGAGTAGCACGTCGTTGGTTAAAGGAGCATCTTGACCGCCATGGTAACGTCACACGGGTTCGGGAGCCATCGGCGTGTTTTCGGTACTCGATTCAAAAACCCATTCTTATTTTGATATAACTTTTAAATTATTGCAAAAAAAAAGAAAACAAGAAACAGTTTTGTTATAAAACTTATATATGATCTTTCCATTTATCACAAAAAAAATATTTTGTTCTGAATTCCAAACCCCAATTGCACCCCTCCTGACTACCTCAATTTCACCCCTCCCAAAGAAAAGGTAAAAATCTGGACAGGAACCTCTAAAACGCACAAAAACGAAATTTGAGGAACGAGGGAACGAAAAACGAGGTTGGACCTGTTCTTTTTTTAGTTTTTTATTATTGCTGCGCCACCACTGACCCGATTTCTAAACATCATAAACATTTCCCATCCCCGCCATGCTAGCAATATTGCGTAAAAATTTCGCTAAAATCAGTCCAAGAGTTTCGACGTTACACGTTACGATACAAAAGGATCAAAATATACATCAGAAAATTCTAACTCTTTTGGTTTCGTAATAGGCAAGACAATGTTAGGATAGACTTAAAAAATGTATTATGACGCTAGGTCTTTCTTTCATAGGTCGGTGGACAGGCTTATTATGAATACAACAAGTTTTTCAGTTTTACAACGCTCCCCCCAACCACCCCAATTTCACCCTCAACAAGAAAAAGTAGAAAATGGAACCCCTCAAGCACCTAAAAACGAAGTTTGAGGCATACTTGAATTTTTTCTGTTTTTGCTTGATACTCTGCCTTTATGCACCGATTTTCAAAATTATAGAAACATTACCTACTACGACCCTACAACATATAGCTTCCCAAATTTCATCACAATCCATCCAACGGTTACTGAAATTACGAGGCTAGAAAGACGCTAACAGACAGACCGAAAGGAAATCGAAAATTTTCGCCATCACAATATTCCCCTTACCTATCAGTTTGGTAATATCTAACAAATAAAAAGGCAAGAGATACAAATTTATAAAAATAAAAAACCTCTATAAAGCCTGCTAGATCTTTTCGACTCCCCGTTAAAAGTATAAATGCCAACAGATCTGTCACTGAAACCTTTTCAGGGACGATCCTTAAAAAAGTTTTTCTTCTCTTGATTAGAATAATATTTAATTGGATTTTCTCGGTAATCTGAACTTTAATCTGCTCTATGCCGGCGTCGTATTTTGAGTTCAGCCTTTGTGATTTTGGGTGAAGTTTTAATTAGATTTTTTGAGAGTTTCGTTTCGCGACGTATATCACTTCTATACAGACTGAAATTTACCAGACCTGTAGCTCAAAATTATTACATTACCGAAGCCATGAAGGAATATTTTATTTTCTTAAATGTGAGATTTGTAGGAGATTCATCAAGTAACAGTGATTATGTTATGTGTAAGTCAGCAATAAAAAATTGCATCAAGTAACTTGACTCAGTAGTTCCCACACACTCTCTGTAATAACGAAGTACTCAAAAATTTTCAAAATTTCAGTACCAAAAGTTTTCAGTTTTCAAAATTTTAAAAATTTAAACAGGTTTCCAATATTTGTGAATTCCTAAAAAATTCTTAAAAGTTCTAAAGTTCTTACATTAGAGAAGTTATTTAAAGGGATTTGTTACCTTCTTAAATGTGAGATTTCTAGGGGTTTCATCGAGTAACAGAGATTACATTTTACGTAGGTGAGTATCAAAAAATTGCATCAAGTAACTTGATTCAGTACTTCCCACATATTCTCCTTTAATAACGAAATTTTAAAATTTTTCTAAATTCTCAAGAGTTTTAAAAAATTCCAGTTCCAAAAGTTTTGAATTTTCAAAATATTTAAAATTTGAACAGGTTTCCAATATTTGTGAATTCCCAAAAATTCATAAAAGTTTCAAAATTCTTACATTACAGAAGTTATTTAAAAGGATTTGTTACTTTCTTAAATGTGAGATTTATAGGGGGTTCATCAAGTAACAGAGATTACATTCTACGTAAGTGAGCATTAGAAAATTGCATCAAATAACTTGATTCAGTACATCCCACGTATTCTCTGTAATAACGGAATTCCAAAAATTTTCAAAATTCTCAAAAATTCTCCAAAATTCTTATTCCAGATGTTTTCAGTTTTCAAAATTTTGAAAATTTAAACAGGTTTCCAATATTTGTGAATTCCCAAAAATTCTTGAAAGTTTCAAAATTTTTACATTACAGAATGTATTTAAAGGGATTTGTTAATTTCTTAAATGTGAGCATTAAACAATTGCATCAAGTAAGTTGATTCAGTACTTCCCACGTATTCTCAAAAAAAGATTTAAAAATTCTCAAAAATTCCAGTTCCAATGTTTTCAGTTTCCAAATTTAAAAAATTTGAAAAGGTATCTGCTATTTTTTGAATTCATAAAAATTCCTAAAAATTTCAAAGTTCAAAGTTTTCAATTTTTTTTTATGTTTATTAGTAATTATTAAGTATTTAAGTTAGCAAAATGCTCGCCGTTGGTAGTTTTTGTTTCAAGATACTCAATCTAAATTATCTCAGGACGCCATTACCTTGCTTGCAGCTAGAAAGGTCTTTGTCTGCTCTAGAACCGACTCGCCCTTTTCAGTCTATTGTTTTGATGTTTTTTTTTTGTATCGGATATAAAATTATGGACCCATGTTTCACCCGTGGTTATGAAATGACGCAAAAATTCTCCTTTGTTGCTGCGACACTTTTTTTATAGTCAGCTTCCCGCAAAGGCTTAAAGCCTATGACGCTGCGAGAAAATCAGTATCAGTGCACGTTAGATTTGAAACGCTACAGGTTGTAGCCATCGGAAAACAAATTCCCCGTCAACTCATTCCATAGCGTCGAAGTTCTCCAAAAGAAGGAATGCTGGAAGAGATTGGTGCGGGGAGTAGGGACCTCGACCTGGTATCTGAGAGAGCTCACTCAAACATCTTCCGTGATAGAATCTGTGAAACAGGGATAGGTCAGCCATCCTTCTTTGATGTTCCAGGCTGTGGAGGTCCTTTGTGAGGTAAGGTTAACCAATATTAGTGTAATTGCTGTCTTCTGGATAGTGTCCAGACGCTTAAGAAAGTGCTTCGGAGTGCATCTCAACTCATGGGAGCCATACTCTAACGATGATCGGATATGTGCCTTGTACAGCAGCAGAAGTTGCACTGGTGTATACATCTTCCTACTACGGAACAAAACTCTAAGCCTCTGGTACGATGTTTTAGCAATACTGGCATCGTGGTCGTGCCAGGGCATGTTATGGTTGATGTTGATTTCCAAAAGCTGGACGGAAGGTGACTCGGCTACTGGGTGACCCTCCATTTCCACAGTTGGTAAGCCAACGTGAGACTCTTTGTCAGTGTTGTTGCCTGAAGCTTCATGAAGCTTTTTTCACATAGCTCAGGATATTTATGGGGTCACCTTCGTATATCAGTGAGATCAGTCATATCATCAAGTCAAGTCGCTGTTAATTTTCAGATACTGTCAGGTCTGGGAATCCACGAACCAACGTCAAAGGAAGGAGAGAAGAGAAAAGTAAGTAAGAAAGGTGGAGACCAAAAAGAGGGCAGAAAATCTTTTAGAACAGGAGGCGCTTAGACCTTTTTGAAAAGACTTGGAAAGTTTTTGGAATATAATCGAAAGTTTAATTTTTATTAGTTTTCGTAAAATGCTTTAATTTTGGCTATACTAAATTCACGATAAGCTTACTAAAATATGGCGAGACCATAACAACACTAAAGCTACCAAAATGTCGCTGGTTCAGTTTCTTGTGTTCTCCATATTTTTGTATGCCTCAGAAACTTGGACTGTTAAAAAGGCAGATCGAGCTCGCATAGATGCTTTTGAAAAGTGGACGTGGAGGAGAATGCTGAGAATTCCTTATACCGCCCATCGAACTAACGTTTCCATACTGGATGAGCTCGGTAATCCAAAGAGACTATCCTCCATTGTGTCGACGAGAATGCTTACATTCTTCGGACATATTCATAGGAGCGATAATATGGAGAAACGTTCCCCTACACGCTGGGTGGATACGACGAAACAGTTGCTGGATATGAGTATCAAGATTGCCGCTGAACCGACATCAGTAAATCGCGAACGATGGCGAGATACAGTTTTCAAAACTATTGATTACATTCGTGTCGCCAATAGATCCGACTTAATGCATTTTACGAGTTCACAACACATCTGTCAAGACATTGTGACTATGATGATGAAATTCGCGATGCAATTTTTTAGTTCAATGAGGGATCCACGGCCTCGTATGCTCTTGAATATGCTCGACTGTATAGTCCGTCAGTGGCATCATATAAACGCCAAATATAATATTACTCGGCTCTACTAGTAGGGCTAATTCAGATCCCATTATAGCTCCAAAACGGCTGAGCCATCAAGCTGTCCAAGTGCAACCAGGTGCATGATTTACTATATTGATTCTCCTACATTTAGTCTGATTCCGGCTCAGACCGTTGACGTCTATATAATTATAATTGTCTTCATTGAGATGAATCAATTACTGCGATAATTTATGATGGCACAATCCTGCGTGTAATTAAATTTGGGTCTCGTTGAGATGACGAATTCTAAACAAAACAATAAAGCAGATAAATGTGACGAAAACTATAATAAATAAGATCTATGATTTTTCAAAAACTCATTTCAAAAGCAATAATATTTATTTAGGACACATGTAATCTTTATTTTTTGAGAAGGAATCATTTTCCAGTGGATAACAAAACAACAAATGCAGGAAGAATGGAGCAGTAGTCCTAGCAAATTACACGAAATTCTCCCGAATGTTACAACAAAGTTAACTCTTCCTGTAAATAGAAGAGAACAAATTGTTATGTCACGATTACGAGTAGGACACACTCTAGCTACACATAAGCATATATTCGAACAAACTGAAGGTCCAGTCTGTCCAGCATGTAACGAACGGGTAACAGTGACCTACATCCTTATGGACTGCACGTTTTATTTGAACGAGAGAATATCCAACCACCTGTCCAGCGACATCAAAGAAGTACTTCTGCTACAACCCAAAAATGTGGTGAAATTTATCAAGGATATTAATTTATTTTTTAAAATTTAATCAGTATAAATACCCATGTATGAATTGCACCGTCTTCACCGCTAATAACCCTGCGTGGTTTATGCGGTTTCTTGTTTAAATAAAAAAAAATGCTTCTCAAACGACCATTTTGATTTTAGAGGTAATAAAAGCAGTACATACTCCTAAAGAAAAAGGAGATGTCTCAGGATTCTTTTCGTAGCCAATTCTACTGTAGACTTCTAAGGAAGTACTCCTACCACCACTATAAACGTGAACTCGAGAATAGCAGAGGTCAAATTCGAACATCCAGATGTAAAAAGAATCCTCCAAACCTAACACGAAGAAAGCTATTGGTTCTGACCAACTTCCAGCCATTGTCTTTGAACGCTGCGGTGCTGAGCTTGCACCTATTCTTTGCAATCTCTTTAAACTATCATATCAGCGAGGCATATTTCCCGCTTCATCGAAGATTGACTACGTATAACCCATCTCAGGAAAAGCAAAAAACTGATCCCACCTGTAGCTCTTATCAGCATCATGTCTAAGGTTATGGAGACTGTCATTAATACACAGCTCCTGAAATACCTGAACAACAATAACATCATAAAAGGTCGCCGGTGTGGCTTCCGTAAGCACAGGTCTACGGGTGACCTCCTGGCCTACGTCACTCACTTGTGGAACAGAGCAATTTAAAATCATCTTTTTTTTTTTGGAGAACTTCGACGTTGTGGAATGAGCTGCCGGAGAACTTGTTTTCCGATGGCTGCAACCTGCAACGTTACAAATCTAACGTGCACCGACACTTATCTTCTCGCAATGCTTCTACAGCACCATAGACTTTCAGCCTGACCATAAAAAAAAGTATTAGATATTCTTGAATTGGTGTTCTTTATTTTAGAATATTTTCACAAGCTTGAGTATGATGCACTACTGTTTCGTGATTTAACTAAAGCTTTTGACTGTGTAGATCATGATATCCTTGTTAATAAGCTGAAAAAAAACCATAATTTCAAAGATGGCAGCATACAGCTTGTAAAGTCCTATCTTCACAATAGGACACAAACTGTGTCAGATGAAAGAGATCAACATAGGTGTTTCCCAAGGGTCAATATTAGGATCCATCTTATTTTTAATATACATAAATGACCTAGGAAACAAAATTAGCTATAGCTGGGAAGCGGCAAAAGATATATTAAAGCGAAGTGTACTCTTTAAAGTGAATTCCAAGCTTTCGGAGAACTATGCCTCCATCATCAGGGCTGAAATATTGAATTGACATAAGCAACAGGTAAGCAAAAAATTGTGTTTATACTTACAAAGTTTGTTGAGATTGTTGCTTAGGTTAGAAAATACGTAATAGAACATATTGGTTAGACTCGCACAAAAATTCTTTAAAAATATTATGATATTAAATAATATCCTCGTCAATTAGTTCATCACACACGACATTTAGGTTAAAAAATCTATAGATTGATAAAATAGAATCAGATATCTGTTACGTTCGAGGCCTGGTACCACAATGAAGATTTTTTCCAGCCCAGACAGGAAGCGAGGTTATGAAGTACCTGGAGTGGGGAATGTCAATCAAATGTCATTTCAGAAGTATCAATTATAATTCGAAACAGGTGTTTATGTTTCTGTTCATAGTCCAGGAAACATAATACCAACCACAGATAAATATATTACTTATAATAAACTTTTGAATTAATATTATTAAAAACTTTTATGATTTTTATAAATGTGGTGATGGACGAGAAACTAAGTGGTACAAAAATAGTTATCAGGAACAAAATAAATTATTTTACTTGTTTAAATTTTATCATTTCCTAATTAATTAAATTATGGCAAAGTTGTTGTTGGTAACAACTGTTGGGTTTAAAAGGGAGAAATATCAAGCAAAGCTAATCTGTTGGTGTTATGTAATTTTTCACATTGAAGAAGATATGAATATATGACACTCAAGTTTCTTATGTCAGTTTTCTTGTTCATACAATTATCACATTGATAGATGTGGGCCATTTCTAAAAATAAACGTTTTGTTAAGTTGGATTCACTATTAAGCACTTCAACTGAGGTATAGTTCATAGAGTGGCCAGTACTCTGGACGTGTGACGCAAGAGCGCAACGCTCAGGGTGAAACCTTGCATCACTTTTATGTGACACGATACGGCCTTTTAAGTTTCTAGATGTCTGCTCTATGTAAACTAAATTACAGTCATTACATGGAATTTTATAAACAACATTGGTTAAGCTAAGCAACGGGACTCTGTCCTTAAGTTTCGAAAATATAGTGTTGATTGTTACGAGTGATTTACAAGCAACTTTACAGTTTACACCAGAAAATACTCTAATTAGTTTAGGAGTTAATTCTTTAATGTAAATGCCCATAAATGACCTATCTAACATTGTAGAACATGAAAAGTACACTATCTTTGCTCTTAGCCCTGTTTCTACTTGCAAACTCTTCATCTAAGGGGCACATCAGTTCAGCTATATAATGAATTCTTTATTTTATGAATAAAGCCAGCTGTTTGAAGAAAATTCGCGGAAAATAACACAGCGTGCAAAGAATAAAGGAATAGTTTAAGTTCACCTGCTTCACCTCTGAGCTGAAGCTATTCGTAGTATTTAATGTAATAATCAGAAGCTGCAAAGTCGGCATTTTTCTATGGCAGGTCCCGGAGGAAATATAAAAGAATAGGGACGTGAATTTTGCAACAGCCTCTACTCAGCATATGCATGCACCAAGTAGAGCAACTCTTGAGAGTAGGCGGCAGAAAAGGTCGGTCTGTGCGCCATCTGGTACCCGAAGGTAACGGCAAACCAAAGAAAGTCGCAGCTAAACAGCAGCAGACTTCTTGGTGGAACGCCAAGGCGCGTTCGCTTGGCCAGACCAGAAGAGCGCGCTTCTATGCCAACTACATATGAGAATCGATATACGAGGGCTGCTCTATATCTCCGTCAATCCACCAGCATGCAGACAGCTGTTTCACGCTTATTAGCGATCATCAGTCCGCCATTGGTCGATTGCGGAGATAGAGAGAATCAGAATTTTCATGTCTTCGAGGCATGTGAAGCATGTGAGAGCAGGCGACAGAATAGATCTGCCTTTGCTGTTGTTTAGCTGCGACTTATTTGATTTGCCATTACCTTCGGGTACCAGATGGCACACAGGCAGATCTTGTCTGCCGCCTACTCTAACATGCTTCACATGCCTGGTAGACATGAAAATTCTGATGCTCTCTATCTCTGTCAATCGACCTATGGCGCACTCGTGATCGCTAATAAGGGTAAAACAGCTGTCTGCGTACTGATGGATTGACGGCGATATAGGTCAACCCTCGTACAGTAACTCTTGATTTGAGCGCCCGACATTCGGCAAATATCATGAGAAATTGTAGTACATTTCACTTCCCACACAGAGGTTTTCTGCGCGGCGTAGCCTCCATTGATGCGGGTGATGCGTCGCATCCCTTCAAAGTATTGTAATACGTTTTTATTTAAAAAAATCACTAAGATCTCCTATACTAAATTAAAATTCTGAGAAAATGTATTCTAATAATTAAATTTAATTTCAATTATTGAACATGTGTATTAGCTAAGCTTTATAGATAGTGCTAAGGGCTATGCTAAACGCTAAAAATATAAATATCTCGGCAGCGCGATGATACGAGTGATGCGACTGTCCTGGTCACATCTTGAACGCCGCCGAATGCGATCCGAGGTCAACGACCTTTAGGGTTGTGATTAACGTCTCCACTGTGTCTCTCTAGTTAGCTGTTTTATGTCGGTTGGTGATGCGGTTTCCTAAACGCATCTCATTCGCGCTATGAAATAAAATACCGTAGCCCGTCGCGATGAACGCTTCTGAGTGCGGCTAGAAGAATCGATCTTAATTTTAATTCGAAATTTAAGATCTAACAGATAGGTTCACAACTATCTTTTTTTAAAGTAGATTTAGTTCTTTCTCTAAATCGGTTTGATTATTTTTTTAAAATGTTACATTGCATATTTTATTTTTGTGACTTCAAAATAAAATACTTCAGTAAAAAAAAAGAAAAAAAATTTGGTGTTTGCAAAATGTTAATTACATTTACTTATTACATCCCCTTGCATAGACACCACGCTACGCCGCTGTTTTCTGCGGTGGTTCGACCTAGTGACATCTGGAGTCGAACGCGGTCGGAGATTCTTACTAAACCAACAGATTTCCTTCGATGACACAGATACGAGCCGCCTCGTACTACCACAAGATGGCAGCAGGGGAACCCTCGTCTGGACGATGCTTTGTAGGCTGGGTTGACATGATCACCATGTCCGACGCTGGCAGAGCGTCGGACTAGAAACCCGGGGGCCACGGGTTCAAATTCCGCTGCCCGTCGTTTCTTTTTCCGGCGTTTTCTGGTAAATTCTTGAATTGAGCAAAAGAGAAAAAAATACTTTTTAGTAGGTATATATGACATGCTAGTTCCTATTTCTAGCTACAATCGGTTGCCTCATTTGTAAGTAGCGCACAGTTCTTAGACTATAAAAACTGGCTCCTATTGGTCAATGGCACGTTATAAACGCTAGCGCCCCTATTGGTCAATCACACATAAATCGGCTTTGAAAATAACCAATGAAAATTGGTGACATATGAACAGGAGGCTCTCCTACTGAAGCGCCTCAGTTATATCTTATTCGTGTCGCTACGCGCGTTGTTTACATCGGAGACTTTAACCTGCTAACCTATTATTTGAAGTGGATAATCAGATGAACGCGTTACTTAAGATGAACTTTGACCAACTTTCCTCAGAGCACAAAATAAAAATTAAAGAAATTATAAATAACACTACAAAAGATGAAAATAGGTAGTTACTTACAAGGCAAAGATGTCTGGATATGAACCAAATTATTTATGCGTGCTTTATTATAATAAGGCATTCGACAGGGTTCAACACGATCATCTAATTAAACTACCTTTTTCTACCTTTTAGTAGTTTGATAAGGGACTAGACCGCAGAGATTCATATCAAGCCTATATTATAACCTAAAATCCAAGATAAGAGTAGAGCAGAATATATCGAACGATGTTGAAATAAAGAGAGGAGTCAGACAGGGATGCTGTCTTTCGCCAACTCTATTTAATCTATACTCGGAAGATATAATCAGCAGGGCCTTAGGAAAAGTAGAAGATCGCAATATAGGTATCAAAATCTAAGGAACACCAATAAACAATATACGATATGATGCAGTTTTGTTGGCAGAAACCCTAGAAGACTTACAGACCCTGTTAAATGAAGTGGTGGAAAGTAGTGTAACATATGGGCTCTCATTAAACATAAATAAAACAAAGCTTATGCTAATATCTAAAACAACACAAAACATTGGAAATCTGTATATTCACGACGTAGCGGTTGAACGGGTTAAGCGATATACATAGATAGATAGATAGATATTTATTGACTACGTTTTGTAAACAGGATACAATTGTAGCAAGTCAAAGGAAAAAATATAACAGATAAAAATATATAAGTATATAACGAATGCATCTAACACAAATGTAAAACCAACGATAAACATACACAAGCACATCATAAAAGGGTCTAGTGGTAGTATGCATATATTCTTCTTTAGAATAGAAGCAGTGTTTTTTGAAGGATTTTTTGACGGTAGCTTTAAATTTGTTACTACTGAAATTATATATCTTGGAACATGTATAAATAGGAACAACAATTGCTGTGTTGAAATAAGAATACGTAAAGAAAAGGCCAGAAACACATTCATGAAAATAAAAAAGCGCTGAACAGTCGAGATCTAAGTCTGGAATGGAAAATGCGGGTTGTCAAATGCTACGTATTTTCTGTATTGTACTATGGGATGGAAACGTGGACAATGAAAAAATAGATACCCAGCGCCTCGAAAGTTTTGAAATGTGGATATATCGTCAAATTCTGAGGATATCATGGGTAGACAAAGTTACAAACGAAACAGTATTAATAAGAATGGAAAAACAAAGAGAAGTATTGCTAACCATCATCATCATCATAGTCACAATGTCTTAACAGACATGTTGTGAACTCGTAAAATGCATTTACTCATTTTACGAGTTTCCCTTGGGATATCTTTAAGATTTTTAATGCAGTAGCTTCCCATTTGATTTCTGCATCCTCATGCCGTTCGCCAGATGATATCTACTGGTTCATCTGCCTTTAAGGGCAATTTCTCACCCCAAGGACAAGAAGGTGTCCTGACTCTTCTCAACTCGTCCACCCAAAGCTGTTGGTTGAGAAGAGCTTACTGTTTCTACCGACAGTAGTTCGGTTCCTTTTAGTCGCCTTTTACGACACGCAGGATATACGACGGGAGATATTCTAACCCGCCCCCACACGGGCATACCATAACCATAAAGAAAAGAAAATTACAGTACCTGGGACACGTTATGAGTGAGGAGAAATATCATCTACTTCAAGTAATAATAGAAAGAAAAATCGCAAGAAAAAGAACGATAGGAAGAAGAAGACATTCGTGGCTAAAAAATCTGAGAGATTGGTGTAATTGCTCCAATAACCAGCTGTTTAGAGCGGGGGTTTCAAAGCTCGAATTGCCAACCTCTAAAGAAGAAGAACATAATGACAAAATGAGGCAGACGGCTGCTTGTTTCAGTAGGTTTTGCTGTCGTATTTCAGTCAGGCATTGAGAGTTCGATTCCCAAGCTAGATGACTTTTTTCCTGGTTAGGCGGGGTGAGATGTGAAAAACTCTTAAAAAATAATATTTTATGAGTGATAAGTAAGGCACTCTTAAGAAGTGACTTTTGTATGTAATTTTTTTATTTTAAATTTTTTGCGCCCTCCCCCCCTTTCAAAAATTCAGGGACCGCCACTGGCGGAGACGTTTAAGTAGCTTGCGCAAGGTCACGTAGGAGTCATGAATAGTCAGACAAAAAATCTCTGTCGAGTCGCATTGCTGGTTCATGTATATGCTATGGCCTGAGTTCAGGCATTCGCCGTTCCTATACATATATATAGCGGCGATCCGTCCGACACGTTCTATCGCGAACGTCCCAAGATGGCAGGAAAATTAAATAATTCAAAGGTTTTAAATTAAAAGTTTTTGTGAAAAGAAAATTCACATTCCCGCACCGCCAAAGTGCAGCCAGCGCTAAATGCCTTAGTTTTTAATACTCCCCCTATTACATTTCCTTGCTTTGTACTGCAGTCTGGCGTGCAGTTATCCGGATTATGGCCGGGACTGTACCAGAGGCGGCTAGCAGAATCAGTCTAACAAATTCTCCAGAAATCATTGCACCACATCTTGATTTACATAGTCGATCATCATCATAGTCACAATGTCTTAACAGACATGTTGGGAAGTCGTAAAATGCATAAAGTCGGAGCTAGAGTATTGCCGACACGAATATCATCAATAGTTTTGAGAACTGTAGCTCGCCATCGTTCGCGATTTGCTGTCAGTTCAGCGGCACTCTTGATACTCATATCCAGCAACTGTTTCGTCGTATCCACCCAGTCGTAGGGCAACGGCCACGGCGCCGCTCACTCGGGGCGTGACTCTGAACTACAAGTTTCTCCATATTATCGCTTCTCTGTATGTATATGTCCGAAGAAAGTAAGCATTCTCATCGACACAATGGAGGATAGTCTCTTTAGATTACCGAGCTCATCCAGTATGGAAACGTTAGTTCGATGGACGGTATAAGAAAGCCTCAGCATTCTACTCCACGTCCACATTTGAAAAGCATCTATACGAGCTCGATATGCCTTTTTAGCAGTCCAAATTTCCAAAGCATACAAAAATATGTAGAACACAAGAGACTGAACCAGCGACATCTTGGTAGCTTTAGTGATGTTATGGTCATGCCATATTTTAGTGAGCTTTGTCGTGGCCACACATGCCTGTTGAATGCGCCGTCGAATGTCATTTTCACAGCTACCCGAATTGTCAATCAAAGAACCGAGGTACACAAAACTTTGAACTACTTCACAACGGCCTACTGACTTTATTCCTCGATGATTATCATACTCTCTAGCTACGATCATAACCTTGGTCTTGTTGTAGTTAATACCAAGACCATACGCTGCACTGTGTTGTTCTAAGATGTTTAATAGAGCTACTAGTTCTTCCTGAGTAGCAGCAATAAGGGTTGTATCGTTAGGAAATCTCAAGTTGGATATTTTGCTCCCGCCAATAGTTACACCGCCATTCCAGTTGTCCAATACCTGTCTCATCACAAATTCAGAGTAAATGTTGAATAACATAGGAGATAATACACATCCCTGACGAACTCCTTTTCTGGTTGCAGTTTGACCAGACAGGTTACCATCAATTCTTACACGAGCCGAATTAGACTCGTAGAGTTGCTGTATGAGAAACACTAGGTGATAAGGAACTCCCATAGAGAAGAGAATTTCCCACATGGTTCTTAGGAGCCATGAGAAAAGCTTAACCTCAAATTGGCTAGATGATCCGCCCACCAAACGTAAGACAATAGGTATCTCCGCCCTCAATGAAGTACCATCTTACGTATCGCACAGGAGCATTGGCGGTCGCAGATATCGAAAATCTTGAAAAATGGCATTTTAGCCTTGTGTGTGAACCTCGTACAAAGAATGTGATGTGTTGTATAGATGTTGATCAATATATTGTACTGTTGCCCTGTAGTGTTGAAAAAAGAATTCTGCACGACTGTGTGGCATTTGCGAGATTAACAATTTTTCCAGTAATAGTACCACATGGAAAAAGTGTTTTGCTGTCGATAAGTGAAAACATGCTTTTTGGGTAGTTCAGCTCCAATTCTTGCATTTCTTTTGTCCTTTTTTTATAACTGAGCAGACCGCGCAGGCAGAGCCTAAATACCAAAGTGCCGCGGCTGCTGTGAAAGGGTTATGTTAGGGAAAGTTTGTTAACGCGAGATTTCAATGGGCCAATACCAGCAAGCAGTCCATTACAAGCCTTGGACACCCTGGGGATAAATGTGCAGTTGTATCGCTCAGTTTTTGATGTATGAAGAACGACCGTCTTAGGATGAGCAGCGGTCGCACGGATACATCAGATAGGAGCAGTGAGCGGCGGAATGATAGAGGATAGCTCAGAGGAGCAAATTCCGTTGGAATATCGGTAGAAGAGTGAAAGTTCACCAACAGCACGCCGGTGATAAAATGACTGAAGGTGGTGCGTTAAGGCCGGATCGCCAATTAGTCGAATTGCCCTTCTCTGGACAGCATCTAGTATAGACAGGGTAGTAGGGGCAATATCGACATTGTAAGGTGACCTGTAGTGAGCATTTTTTTGTCGCAACTATTTTTAGATCCCAGAGATATACCAGAGCTAATATTTTCTCCCACCCTTCGTAATGACTGCAATAAATTCAAAAAATTGTCTGGAAAAATATGTTCTCCTAAATTTGCTGATTTACTCTACAAACAATTGAAAAGTTTACATCACAATAAACACGTGTTTAATGCCTCTGGTATATTTTTGATGTAAAGTAAGTAATTTCTTGAATTTTTTCGAGGATGCCCTTAGACTCCGACTATACTAAAAGTGTCAAACTCGATGAAAATAATTCACATCTCCTTTATGGGTATGATTTCCTGTAATGGCTATTTCATTTTGATTTTTCTATATTAAACAAGTCCGGTTCGCTTTGTAAAGCAGTCGATCAATAAAACGTAATGTCCAAGAAAAATGTGTTCATTTGATTTAATAAGTATTTGAACTACTCTGCATTGACCTAGTGACATTATTACTTGTCGCAGCAGTGCACATGGGTACCCCGCTGTTAGAAAAAAATACAGATATAGAGAGAACAGGGGAGAGCTAAGGAGAAAGTGGAATTACTTTTTTACTCTAAAGGATAATTAGTTTAGTTTTTAGACTAAATACCTTTTGGGGATGTTCTCATAACAAAAAAAAAGTTCAAACGAAAACTGAGTGGAATTTTTGTGAGTACTATAGGGTCTATCATATCTTGCTTTTAAAACATTTTTTTTTGTACATCAAACATTAAAACCCACCCTCAAAATTGTATTTTAAATAGCACCAAATAGTTTTTCCTATTCAAATTAAATCCTTATTTTATTCAAAATCTTATAATGTTTTTGATTTTATACTCAAACTATCTTTTTCGTAAAATCATACGCATGACATAAATAACATAGGAATTTGCTTAAACCAAAAACAACATAAAAATAGAACTAAGTGGATTTTTAAGGGTACTGAATGATCTATAATACGTGCTTTCGACAAAAAATGTATTTTTTATCCTTTTTTATTACGAAAATATTACTCCTCAAACAAATCCTCAATTTATTTATCTTATGTTAACGACTTTACGAAAAAATTTGGGTTGTGCATGAAAAAGCTGTCGGGTGGTATTTGGCAGAAAATGTGTGGGTGAGTTTTAGGAGTTGGAGTAAAAAAAATGTTTCGAAAGCATAATATATGATAGGTCATTCAGTACACTTGAAAGGCCCACTTAGTTCTCTTTCTTCTGTTTTCTTGCGAATATATTACACCTCAAACAAATCTTTATTTTATTTACTTTATGCTTATGATAAAAATAACGTTTTTGTATAAAATCAAACGTACTACAAGGTTTTAAATAAAATAAGGACACAATTTGTGTAGGCAAAACTATTAGGTGCTATTTGGAAAATAAAAGCTGCGGGTGAGTCTTAAGGGTTGAGGTACAAAAACAATGTTTTGAAGACTTGGTATGATAGACCCTGCAGTATTTTCAAAAATTACATTCAGTGTTCGTTTGAACTTTTTTTGTTACGAGAATATTACGTGTCAAGGAAATTCAGGGACTCTCTGTATAGAAAAGTCTGTCTTAGTGATGCGTATAAGAATTGAAATTTGAGATAGGACAGCACTTGATTGTACTTGAACTTGATCTTGAGGCAACGGATGTAGACTTTGAAAAGTATCTCAATCTTCAATCTTGGAAGTCCATACTCCTGTTTAAAAACCGTGCATCTTCTTTCGGAAAAGAGCTAAGCAGAAATCCGTTTTGAGCATTACTTCAGAGTTAAAAAGATTTTTTAAAGAGTGTTATGTAAAACTGGTAATTACTCATTGCGAATCTATAGTCATTTTTTCAAAATTCAATATTAAAGATCTGAGATGATGAACGTGATTCTCTTCAATCGTGGGACATACGCCAAGTAATCCAAATATTTTGAAAACTGAAGATGGCCGCTTCAATGCATAATATGAGCATCCCAAATTTTGAAAAGCTCTTTCCAGATTCTGAATGTTTCTACAAAAAATTCTAGTCACCATATTTTTATAAATCAAGGTAATTTAACTCGAGATGACCATAAATTTTGATTGATTTTTGAAAGCCATTTCACAACTTTGAAATAGGCATCGACCTTTTAGCTGAACCGTGGAAACAACGTTATATTCAATAAATTGTAAATTAATTCTATTTTTTCGGATTCAGAATTAAAATCAGAAAATCACGTTCAAAATTTGGTTTAAAAGTATACAGGAGAAAAATATTGAGATTTAATCAAACTTATCTCAGTGAAAAGTTGATTGCCGAAATACCAGGTGTCAAAGTTGAAATTATCGTTTTGTTTTTGCTTAACAATTCGTCAACAGAATGACGTAATTTAACAAAATTAGTAACTCGGGATTTTTTGAGGCAAGAAATCCAAATCCATTCTTAGTTTGGAAGTAACTTCTTCAGGTCACCGCATTATAATGTAAATGTTAAAGATTAAAACATTTTGACGTGAAAAAAGGTATACCTTGTAACTGTCGCTCCGAGTAACCACTTTTCAGATATCTACTTATCAGTCTCAATCCGTCAGTGAACAGTCAAACTTACAGATGTAAATTTTCTATCGAAGTAGGTTGTGATTAAATCAGATGTCAGTTAAAACAACAGCCGCTACAGTCAAACTTTGCTAGTGCTTATTGACATCCTGCATGTTCTTCATGGTCCTTGACAGAATTTTCAATAGGTATATAAAAAATGTTTCAAGAATTATGGAAAGTATAATATATTATAGTTTCACTGTAACTAGGTGCGTAGGGCATGTTGTTCTAATTGACATCTGATTTAATGATAGTCTACCTTAATAAAAAAATACATCTGGAAATTTACTCAAAAAATTAGCTGATCAGCTTTCTTAAGAATTTCCATCTTACTATCTTAGCGGTCGTAAAAACTTGTAAAGTAGCCCACCTTAAGCCGCATCCACGCTGCAGCTGTCGGACCATAAAACGTAAACTCCAGCTTTCGCCCACGGTTGCTTAGCTTCGAAATTTGCATCCAAATACACTCGCCGTCGCATAAAGCGAAGCTGCAAGCGCATTCCTGCAACTTTCTTGGATCTACCTGGCTGTTTGTTGTTCAAATTCACGATGCGCACATTAAAAAGCCTTACCCCGTCGGGAAACTTTCCTATTGGAAATGTGTTTAAAATTGTCCGTGTGTTTTGTATGCATAAAAATGTGCGCGGGAGTTGGAAACTTCCTTGAACTTACTTGCCGCTCTTCCGCGGCATTGAAACGTATTCTATGGGAGCGATAAATAAACTTCATGGAGTTGCGCTGGTACGTGATACTAGCTCGCACGGTTTGGCTGAGTATGGAGTACGTCGTGGAAGTTAACTGATTTAGGAGCAATAAAGAGACCTTAATGTCAGATTCAAGTTAAAATTAACCATTACGTAGGGCGGTTCTGTCTGTCATTGGACATAAGCGGGGTAAGTTGTTTGTGAGCCTGCTATCTGGCCAAAACAACTTCAGATGTCACTTGCATGTGATTGGCGTTGTTTCGAGTTTCAGCTTCAGGTAACGAATATCGAAAATTTTCAGACCCTCAGACCTTCAAGAGTCCACCCTAAAAATCTAAAATCGTTATTTGGCTTCCTATCAGGACGAAAACTCGTGTCACGTATATTTTGAAAATGCTTATTAAAAATGAATTTGTGGTTCTTGGGTTTTTAGGCCGGCGTCGTTTAGCGTTAAAGCTTGACGTTTCGCCACCACGAGTGGATGGCATCTTCAGAAGCTATTTCACTTCGGCGACTTCCAAAATACTGTATGCCTAAAAACCCAAGAACCACAAATTCATTGGACGATGGCCGCGAAAGCCTTACACAGTATATTTGCTTATTAAAAATCCGGCCACTATTTTGAGGTCCAGCCTCAGGCAACGAATATCGAAAATTTTCAGACCCTCAGATCTTCAAGTTCACCTTAAAAATCTAAAATCGTTATTTGGCTTCCTATCAGGACGAAAACTCGTGCCACGCATATTTTGAAGATGCTAATTACAAATCCGGCCACTGTCTTGAGGTTCAGCCTCAGGTAACAAATATCGAAAATTTTCAGACCCTCAGATCCTCAAGTTCACCCTAAAAATCTAAAATCCTCATTTGGCTTTCCATCAGGACGAAAACTCGTATCACGTATATATTAAGGATGCTAATTACAAATCCGGCCGTTGTTTTGAGGTTTAGCCTCAGGTAACAAATATCGAAGATTTTCCGAACTGCGAGATCTTCAAGTTCACCCTAAAAATCTAAAATCGTTATTTGGCTTCCTATCAGGACGAAAACTCGTGACATGTATATCTTAGAGATGCTTATTACAAATCCGGCCATTGCTTTGAGGTTTAGCCTCAGGTAACAAATATCGAAAATTTTCCGAACTGCCAGATCTTCAATAACCCTAATAATCTAAAATCGTTATTTGGCTTCCTATCAGGAGGAAAACTTGTGACAGGTATATTTTAAAGATGCTAATTACAAATCCGGTCATTGCTTTGAGGTTTAGCCTCAGGTAACAAATATCGAAGATTTTCCGAACTGCGAGATCTTCAAGTTCACCCTAAAAATCTAAAATCGTTATTTGGCTTCCTATCAGGACGAAAACTCGTGACATGTATATTTTAGAGATGCTTATTACAAATCCGGCCATCGCTTTGAGGTTTAGCCTCAGGTAACAAATATCGAAAATTTTCCGAACTGCCAGATCTTCAATAACCCTAATAATCTAAAATCGTTATTTGGCTTCCTATCAGGACGAAAACTCGTGACATGTATATTTTAGAGATGCTTATTACAAATCCGGCCATTGCTTTGAGGTTTAGCCTCAGGTAACAAATATCGAAAATTTTCCGAACTGCCAGACCTTCAGTAACCCTAATAATCTAAAATCGTTATTTGGCTTCCTATCAGGACGAAAACTCGTGACATGTATATTTTAGAGATGCTTATTACAAATCCGGCCATTGCTTTGAGGTTTAGCCTCAGGTAACAAATATCGAAAATTTTCCGAACTGCCTGATCTTCAAGTTCACCCTAAAAATCTAAAATCGTTATTTGGCTTCCTATCAGGACGAAAACTCGTGCCTTGTATATTTTAAAGGTGCTTATTACAAATCCGGTCGTTGCTTTGAGGTTTAGCCTCAGGTAACAAATATCGAAAATTTTCCGAACTGCCAAATCGTCAAGTTCACCCTAAAAATCTAAAATCGTTATTTGGCTTCCTATCAGGACGAAAACTCGTGCCTTGTATATTTTAAAGGTGCTTATTACAAATCCGGTCATTGCTTTGAGGTTTAGCCTCAGGTAACAAATATCGAAAATTTTCCGAACTGCCAAATCTTCAAGTTCACCCTAAAAATCTAAAATCGTTATTTGGCTTCCTATCAGGACGAAAACTCGTGACATGTATATTTTAAAGGTGCTTATTACAAATCCGGTCATTGCTTTGAGGTTTAGCCTCAGGTAACAAATATCGAAAATTTTCCGAACTGCCAAATCTTCAAGTTCACCCTAAAAATCTAAAATCGTTATTTGGCTTCCTATCAGGACGAAAACTCGTGACATGTATATCTTACAGGTGCTTATTACAAATCCGGTCATTGCTTTGAGGTTTAGCCTCAGGTAACAAATATCGAAAATTTTCCGAACTGCCTGATCTTCAAGTTCACCCTAAAAATCTAAAATCGTTATTTGGCTTCCTATCAGGACGAAAACTCGTGCCTTGTATATTTTGATGATGCTTATGACAAATCCGGCTATTGCTTTGAGGTTTAGCCTCAAGCAACAAGTGTCGAAAATTTTCCGGACTGCCAAATCTTCAAGTTCACCCTAAAAATCTAAAATCGTTATTTGGCTTCCTATCAGGACGAAAACTCGTGCCTTGTATATTTTAAAGGTGCTTATCACAAATCCGGTCATTGCTTTGAGGTTTAGCCTCAGGTAACAAATATCGAAAATTTTCCGAACTGCCAAATCTTCAAGTTCACCCTAAAAATCTAAAATCGTTATTTGGCTTCCTATCAGGACGAAAACTCGTGACATGTATATTTTACAGGTGCTTATTACAAATCCGGTCATTGCTTTGAGGTTTAGCCTCAGGTAACAAATATCGAAAATTTTCCGAACTGCCTGATCTTCAAGTTCACCCTAAAAATCTAAAATCGTTATTTGGCTTCCTATCAGGACGAAAACTCGTGCCTTGTATATTTTAAAGGTGCTTATTACAAATCCGGTCATTGCTTTGAGGTTTGGCCTCAGGTAACAAATATCGAAAATTTTCCGAACTGCCAGATCTTCAAGTTCACCCTAAAAATCTAAAATCGTTATTTGGCTTTCTATCAGGACGAAAACTTGTGACAGGTATATTTTAAAGATGCCTATTACAAATCCGGCCATTGCTTTGAGGTTTAGCCTCAGGTAACAAATGTCGAAAATTTTCCGAACTGCCAGATCTTCAAGTTCACCCTAAAAATCTAAAATCGTTATTTGGCTTCTTATCAGGACGAAAACTTGTGACAGGTATATTTTAAAGATGCTTATTACAAATCCGGCCATTGCTTTGAGGTTTAGCCTCAGGTAACAAATGTCGAAAATTTTCCGAAATGCCACATCTTGCAAGTTCACCCTAAAAATCTAAAATCCTTATTTGGCTTCCTATCAGGACGAAAACTCGTGCCTTGTATATTTTGATGATGCTAATTACAAATCCGGCCATTGCTTTGAGGTTTAGCCTCAAGTAACAAATATCGAAAATTTTCCGAACCGCCAGATCTTCAAGTTTACCCTAAAAATCTAAAATCGTTATTTGGCTTCCTGTCAGGACGAAAACTCGTGACTTGTATATTTTAAAGGTGCTTATTACAAATCCGGTCATTGCTTTGAGGTTTAGCCTCAGGTAACAAATATCGAAAATTTTCCGAACTGCCTGATCTTCAAGTTCACCCTAAAAATCTAAAATCGTTATTTGGCTTCCTATCAGGACGAAAACTCGTGCCTTGTATATTTTAAAGGTGCTTATTACAAATCCGGTCATTGCTTTGAGGTTTAGCCTCAGGTAACAAATATCGAAAATTTTCCGAACTGCCAAATCTTCAAGTTCACCCTAAAAATCTAAAATCGTTATTTGGCTTCCTATCAGGACGAAAACTCGTGACATGTATATTTTAAAGGTGCTTATTACAAATCCGGTCATTGCTTTGAGGTTTAGCCTCAGGTAACAAATATCGAAAATTTTCCGAACTGCCTGATCTTCAAGTTCACCCTAAAAATCTAAAATCGTTATTTGGCTTCCTATCAGGACGAAAACTCGTGCCTTGTATATTTTAAAGGTGCTTATTACAAATCCGGTCATTGCTTTGAGGTTTAGCCTCAGGTAACAAATATCGAAAATTTTCCGAACTGCCAAATCTTCAAGTTCACCCTAAAAATCTAAAATCGTTATTTGGCTTCCTATCAGGACGAAAACTCGTGCCTTGTATATTTTAAAGGTGCTTATTACAAATCCGGTCATTGCTTTGAGGTTTAGCCTCAGGTAACAAATATCGAAAATTTTCCGAACTGCCAAATCTTCAAGTTCACCCTAAAAATCTAAAATCGTTATTTGGCTTCCTATCAGGACGAAAACTCGTGAGATGTATATTTTAAAGGTGCTTATTACAAATCCGGTCATTGCTTTGAGGTTTAGCCTCAGGTAACAAATATCGAAAATTTTCCGAACTGCCAAATCTTCAAGTTCACCCTAAAAATCTAAAATCGTTATTTGGCTTCCTATCAGGACGAAAACTCGTGACATGTATATCTTACAGGTGCTTATTACAAATCCGGTCATTGCTTTGAGGTTTAGCCTCAGGTAACAAATATCGAAAATTTTCCGAACTGCCTGATCTTCAAGTTCACCCTAAAAATCTAAAATCGTTATTTGGCTTCCTATCAGGACGAAAACTCGTGCCTTGTATATTTTGATGATGCTTATGACAAATCCGGCTATTGCTTTGAGGTTTAGCCTCAAGCAACAAGTGTCGAAAATTTTCCGGACTGCCAAATCTTCAAGTTCACCCTAAAAATCTAAAATCGTTATTTGGCTTCCTATCAGGACGAAAACTCGTGCCTTGTATATTTTAAAGGTGCTTATCACAAATCCGGTCATTGCTTTGAGGTTTAGCCTCAGGTAACAAATATCGAAAATTTTCCGAACTGCCAAATCTTCAAGTTCACCCTAAAAATCTAAAATCGTTATTTGGCTTCCTATCAGGACGAAAACTCGTGACATGTATATTTTACAGGTGCTTATTACAAATCCGGTCATTGCTTTGAGGTTTAGCCTCAGGTAACAAATATCGAAAATTTTCCGAACTGCCTGATCTTCAAGTTCACCCTAAAAATCTAAAATCGTTATTTGGCTTCCTATCAGGACGAAAACTCGTGCCTTGTATATTTTAAAGGTGCTTATTACAAATCCGGTCATTGCTTTGAGGTTTGGCCTCAGGTAACAAATATCGAAAATTTTCCGAACTGCCAGATCTTCAAGTTCACCCTAAAAATCTAAAATCGTTATTTGGCTTTCTATCAGGACGAAAACTTGTGACAGGTATATTTTAAAGATGCCTATTACAAATCCGGCCATTGCTTTGAGGTTTAGCCTCAGGTAACAAATGTCGAAAATTTTCCGAACTGCCAGATCTTCAAGTTCACCCTAAAAATCTAAAATCGTTATTTGGCTTCTTATCAGGACGAAAACTTGTGACAGGTATATTTTAAAGATGCTTATTACAAATCCGGCCATTGCTTTGAGGTTTAGCCTCAGGTAACAAATGTCGAAAATTTTCCGAAATGCCACATCTTGCAAGTTCACCCTAAAAATCTAAAATCCTTATTTGGCTTCCTATCAGGACGAAAACTCGTGCCTTGTATATTTTGATGATGCTAATTACAAATCCGGCCATTGCTTTGAGGTTTAGCCTCAAGTAACAAATATCGAAAATTTTCAGAACCGCCAGATCTTCAAGTTTACCCTAAAAATCTAAAATCGTTATTCGGCTTCCTGTCAGTACGAAAACTCGTGACTTGTATATTTTAAAGGTGCTTATTACAAATCCGGTCATTGCTTTGAGGTTTAGCCTCAGGTAACAAATATCGAAAATTTTCCGAACTGCCTGATCTTCAAGTTCACCCTAAAAATCTAAAATCGTTATTTGGCTTCCTATCAGGACGAAAACTCGTGCCTTGTATATTTTAAAGGTGCTTATTACAAATCCGGTCATTGCTTTGAGGTTTAGCCTCAGGTAACAAATATCGAAAATTTTCCGAACTGCCAAATCTTCAAGTTCACCCTAAAAATCTAAAATCGTTATTTGGCTTCCTATCAGGACGAAAACTCGTGACATGTATATTTTAAAGGTGCTTATTACAAATCCGGTCATTGCTTTGAGGTTTAGCCTCAGGTAACAAATATCGAAAATTTTCCGAACTGCCAAATCTTCAAGTTCACCCTAAAAATCTAAAATCGTTATTTGGCTTCCTATCAGGACGAAAACTCGTGCCTTGTATATTTTGATGATGCTTATGACAAATCCGGCTATTGCTTTGAGGTTTAGCCTCAAGCAACAAGTGTCGAAAATTTTCCGGACTGCCTGATCTTCAAGTTCACCCTAAAAATCTAAAATCGTTATTTGGCTTCCTATCAGGACGAAAACTCGTGCCTTGTATATTTTGATGATGCTTATGACAAATCCGGCTATTGCTTTGAGGTTTAGCCTCAAGCAACAAGTGTCGAAAATTTTCCGGACTGCCTGATCTTCAAGTTCACCCTAAAAATCTAAAATCGTTATTTGGCTTCCTATCAGGACGAAAACTCGTGCCTTGTATATTTTGATGATGCTTATGACAAATCCGGCTATTGCTTTGAGGTTTAGCCTCAAGCAACAAGTGTCGAAAATTTTCCGGACTGCCAAATCTTCAAGTTCACCCTAAAAATCTAAAATCGTTATTTGGCTTCCTCTCAGGACGAAAACTCGTGACATGTATATTTTAAAGGTGCTTATTACAAATCCGGTCATTGCTTTGAGGTTTAGCCTCAGGTAACAAATATCGAAAATTTTCTGAACTGCCTGATCTTCAAGTTCACCCTAAAAATCTAAAATCGTTATTTGGCTTCCTATCAGGACGAAAACTCGTGACATGTATATTTTAAAGGTGCTTATTACAAATCCGGTCATTGCTTTGAGGTTTAGCCTCAGGTAACAAATATCGAAAATTTTCCGAACTGCCTGATCTTCAAGTTCACCCTAAAAATCTAAAATCGTTATTTGGCTTCCTATCAGGACGAAAACTCGTGCCTTGTATATTTTAAAGGTGCTTATTACAAATCCGGTCATTGCTTTGAGGTTTAGCCTCAGGTAACAAATATCGAAAATTTTCCGAACTGCCAAATCTTCAAGTTCACCCTAAAAATCTAAAATCGTTACTTGGCTTCCTATCAGGACGAAAACTCGTGACATGTATATTTTACAGGTGCTTATTACAAATCCGGTCATTGCTTTGAGGTTTGGCCTCAGGTAACAAATATCGAAAATTTTCCGAACTGCCAGATCTTCAAGTTCACCCTAAAAATCTAAAATCGTTATTTGGCTTCCTATCAGGACGAAAACTTGTGACAGGTATATTTTAAAGATGCCTATTACAAATCCGGCCATTGCTTTGAGGTTTAGCCTCAGGTAACAAATGTCGAAAATTTTCCGAACTGCCAGATCTTCAAGTTCACCCTAAAAATCTAAAATCGTTATTTGGCTTCTTATCAGGACGAAAACTTGTGACCGGTATATTTTAAAGATGCTTATTACAAATCCGGCCATTGCTTTGAGGTTTAGCCTCAGGTAACAAATGTCGAAAATTTTCCGAAATGCCACATCTTGCAAGTTCACCCTAAAAATCTAAAATCCTTATTTGGCTTCCTATCAGGACGAAAACTCGTGCCTTGTATATTTTGATGATGCTAATTACAAATCCGGCCATTGCTTTGAGGTTTAGCCTCAAGTACCAAATATCGAAAATTTTCCGGACCGCCAGATCTTCAAGTTTACCCTAAAAATCTAAAATCATTATTTGGCTTCCTGTCAGGACGAAAACTCGTGACATGTATATTTTAAAGGTGCTTATTACAAATCCGGTCATTGCTTTGAGGTTTAGCCTCAGGTAACAAATATCGAAAATTTTCCGAACTGCCTGATCTTCAAGTTCACCCTAAAAATCTAAAATCGTTATTTGGCTTCCTATCAGGACGAAAACTCGTGCCTTGTATATTTTAGAGGTGCTTATTACAAATCCGGTCATTGCTTTGAGGTTTAGCCTCAGGTAACAAATATCGAAAATTTTCCGAACTGCCAAATCTTCAAGTTCACCCTAAAAATCTAAAATCGTTATTTGGCTTCCTATCAGGACGAAAACTCGTGACATGTATATTTTAAAGGTGCTTATTACAAATCCGGTCATTGCTTTGAGGTTTAGCCTCAGGTAACAAATATCGAAAATTTTCCGAACTGCCAAATCTTCAAGTTCACCCTAAAAATCTAAAATCGTTATTTGGCTTCCTATCAGGACGAAAACTCGTGACATGTATATTTTAAAGGTGCTTATTACAAATCCGGTCATTGCTTTGAGGTTTAGCCTCAGGTAACAAATATCGAAAATTTTCCGAACTGCCTGATCTTCAAGTTCACCCTAAAAATCTAAAATCGTTATTTGGCCTCCTATCAGGACGAAAACTCGTGCCTTGTATATTTTAAAGGTGCTTATTACAAATCCGGTCATTGCTTTGAGGTTTAGCCTCAGGTAACAAATATCGAAAATTTTCCGAACTGCCTGATCTTCAAGTTCACCCTAAAAATCTAAAATCGTTATTTGGCTTCCTATCAGGACGAAAACTCGTGCCTTGTATATTTTGATGATGCTTATGACAAATCCGGCTATTGCTTTGAGGTTTAGCCTCAAGCAACAAGTGTCGAAAATTTTCCGGACTGCCAAATCTTCAAGTTCACCCTAAAAATCTAAAATCGTTATTTGGCTTCCTCTCAGGACGAAAATTCGTGACATGTATATTTTAAAGGTGCTTATTACAAATCCGGTCATTGCTTTGAGGTTTAGCCTCAGGTAACAAATATCGAAAATTTTCCGAACTGCCTGATCTTCAAGTTCACCCTAAAAACCTAAAATCGTTATTTGGCTTCCTATCAGGGCGAAAACTTGTGACAGGTATATTTTAAAGATGCTTATTACAAATCCGGCCATTGCTTTGAGGTTTAGCCTCAGGTAACAAATGTCGAAAATTTTCCGACCCGCCAGATCTTCAAATTCACCCTAAAAATCTAAAATCCTTATTTGGCTTCCTATCAGGACGAAAACTCGTGCCTTGTATATTTTGATGATGCTAATTACAAATCCGGCCATTGCTTTGAGGTTTAGCCTCAAGTAACAAATATCGAAAATTTTCCGAACCGCCAGATCTTCAAGTTTACCCTAAAAATCTAAAATCGTTATTTGGCTTCCTGTCAGGACGAAAACTCGTGACATGTATATTTTAAAGGTGCTTATTACAAATCCGGTCATTGCTTTGAGGTTTAGCCTCAGGTAACAAATATCGAAAATTTTCCGAACTGCCTGATCTTCAAGTTCACCCTAAAAATCTAAAATCGTTATTTGGCCTCCTATCAGGACGAAAACTCGTGCCTTGTATATTTTAGAGGTGCTTATTACAAATCCGGTCATTGCTTTGAGGTTTAGCCTCAGGTAACAAATATCGAAAATTTTCCGAACTGCCAAATCTTCAAGTTCACCCTAAAAATCTAAAATCGTTATTTGGCTTCCTATCAGGACGAAAACTCGTGACATGTATATTTTAAAGGTGCTTATTACAAATCCGGTCATTGCTTTGAGGTTTAGCCTCAGGTAACAAATATCGAAAATTTTCCGAACTGCCTGATCTTCAAGTTCACCCTAAAAATCTAAAATCGTTATTTGGCCTCCTATCAGGACGAAAACTCGTGCCTTGTATATTTTAAAGGTGCTTATTACAAATCCGGTCATTGCTTTGAGGTTTAGCCTCAGGTAACAAATATCGAAAATTTTCCGAACTGCCTGATCTTCAAGTTCACCCTAAAAATCTAAAATCGTTATTTGGCTTCCTATCAGGACGAAAACTCGTGCCTTGTATATTTTGATGATGCTTATGACAAATCCGGCTATTGCTTTGAGGTTTAGCCTCAAGCAACAAGTGTCGAAAATTTTCCGGACTGCCAAATCTTCAAGTTCAGCCTAAAAATCTAAAATCGTTATTTGGCTTCCTCTCAGGACGAAAATTCGTGACATGTATATTTTAAAGGTGCTTATTACAAATCCGGTCATTGCTTTGAGGTTTAGCCTCAGGTAACAAATATCGAAAATTTTCCGAACTGCCTGATCTTCAAGTTCACCCTAAAAATTTAAAATCGTTATTTGGCTTCCTATCAGGACGAAAACTTGTGACAGGTATATTTTAAAGATGCTTATTACAAATCCGGCCATTGCTTTGAGGTTTAGCCTCAGGTAACAAATGTCGAAAATTTTCCGACCCGCCAGATCTTCAAATTCACCCTAAAAACCTAAAATCGTTATTTGGCTTCCTATCAGGGCGAAAACTTGTGACAGGTATATTTTAAAGATGCTTATTACAAATCCGGCCATTGCTTTGAGGTTTAGCCTCAGGTAACAAATGTCGAAAATTTTCCGACCCGCCAGATCTTCAAATTCACCCTAAAAATCTAAAATCGTTATATGGCTTCCTATCAGGGGAAAACTCATTTCACGTATATCTTGGGAATGCTAATTACAAATCCGGCCATTGTTTTGAGGTTTAGCCTCAGATAACGAATATCGAAAATTTTCCGACCCGCCAGATCTTCAAATTCACCCTAAAAACCTAAAATCGTTATTTGGCTTCCTATCAGGGCGAAAACTTGTGACAGGTATATTTTAAAGATGCTTATTACAAATCCGGCCATTGCTTTGAGGTTTAGCCTCAGGTAACAAATGTCGAAAATTTTCCGACCCGCCAGATCTTCAAATTCACCCTAAAAATCTAAAATCGTTATATGGCTTCCTATCAGGGGAAAACTCATTTCACGTATATCTTGGGAATGCTAATTACAAATCCGGCCATTGCTTTGAGGTTTAGCCTCAGGTAACAAATGTCGAAAATTTTCCGACCCGCCAGATCTTCAAATTCACCCTAAAAACCTAAAATCGTTATTTGGCTTCCTATCAGGGCGAAAACTTGTGACAGGTATATTTTAAAGATGCTTATTACAAATCCGGCCATTGCTTTGAGGTTTAGCCTCAGGTAACAAATGTCGAAAATTTTCCGACCCGCCAGATCTTCAAATTCACCCTAAAAATCTAAAATCGTTATATGGCTTCCTATCAGGGGAAAACTCATTTCACGTATATCTTGGGAATGCTAATTACAAATCCGGCCATTGTTTTGAGGTTTAGCCTCAGATAACGAATATCGAAAATTTTCAGACGTTCGGACCTTCATCTTCACTCTATATCTAAAATCATTATTTGGCTTCCTATTAGGTCGGAAACTCGTGTCGTGTATAGTTTAAGGGCGTTAATTACAAATCGGGCCGTAGAAAATGCACCATAAATTCTCTTCGTTATTAGGCGGGGCTTAGATGGTGTATCACCTTTAGTCTTACCATACAAAAATCTCCTTTTTCTCTGTGACTGATTGGAAATGACGTTAGATACCGAGTTAGACTACTTGACGCACTCATTTATTCCGGACAACATGGACGCTGCTGAAATCAGGACACCGGTGCAATCGTAACCAGGCTGACGATCATGAATTCCAGTTTATTTAGGATGCAAACTTCGTTCGCCGGCAGGCGTTCGAAAATGTTATTTTTTTTTCTTGGAATTTCACGCTCTGGCATGGGTGATGTGGATATATAAAGATGCAGAACGTATTGCGTCTACGTATTTGCATAATTTACGACTGCTACACCGAAAACGTGTCGAGAGAAGTTGAATTATGTTTTTCACTTTTATAAAGACAGGACATTCCCAAAGGTGGCACGCCCTTCTTTGCAATATTGTGAGTATCCAGGAACAAATTGGGAGCGAGTATACATCGGTTAAAATTGGGGAAAATGAAGAAGAATCAGCAAAGTCCTATGAAGTTCAATAAATCATTAAAAGCTGTAGAATATGGTAAGCATTGGGAGAAATCCAAGAAAAATTAGGTAAATACAGGAAAAATCGGTTAAAATTAGTGATATTTTTATCAGCTTTTAATCTTCAGAGTCAAGTAAAGAAGATCAAAAATATCCAGACCCTCCGATGGTCAAGTCAGGTCCACCCTAAATATCTAACACCATTATCTGACTACCTATCAGGACGAAAACTCGTATGGTGTATAGTTTGACGATGCTAATTTCAAATCCGGCTGTTGTTTAGAGTTTCAGCCTCGGGTAAAGAAGATCAAAAATTTTCAGACCCTCAGATATTCAAGTTTACTCTAAATATCTAAAATCGTTATCTGACTTCCTATCAGGACGAAAACTCGTATGGTGTATAGTTTGAGGATGCTCATTTCAAATCCGGCTGTTGTTTAGAGTTTCAGCCTCGGGTAAAAAGGATCAAAAATTTTCAGACCCTCAGATATTCAAGTTCAAATTCAAATATCTAAAATCGTTATCTGACTTCCTATCAGTACGAAGACTCGTATCGTGTATAGTTTGAGGGTGGCAGTTTTAAATCCGGTCCTTGCTTAGCGTTTCAACCTCAGGTAAAGAAGATCAAACATTTTCAGTCCCTCGGATATCCAAGTCCACCCTAAGTATCTAAAATCGTGGCGAGAATCATAAAAATTAAAAAAAAAACCGACGAAATCAGGCTAAATTGAGAGAATTGTTTTTATCAGAACTTGATGAGTATATCGGAAAAAACAGTTAATTAGGAAAAAAAATCCGAGAAACATGAAAAGAGCAGTAAAACTCGAAAAAACAGTTAAGATTAGACAAACCGGGTAAAGACTTGTCAAAATAAATGAAATCGGGCAAAATCTAGAGAATCTGAAAAAAACTGGAAAAAATTGGAATAAATGTAGTCCTCAATAGTTTTCCCAACAGCATAGATACGAGAGCTACTAATACTGTTCATCATTTCTTATTTGGGCAGTTTGACTAATATGTAAGGTATGTAAAACGAGGAATCAGAAATTTTCAATATAAATAAGTCAAAGAATAAGTAAATAAGAATAAAATGAAGAGAGCAGAAAATAGAAAAAGGGAACACTATCGGTGTAGCAGTTACCGAAAATGTAACGTGATTCTGTGTATGTGACTGTTTAGATGCATTGCTAGTATCTGATGATCATTTTTTAAATGATTCAGGACTCAGATGCCTGGAAGCCTAAAACGCCTTTTCTTCTGGAAAGAGTTGATCGTTATGTATCAAATTATAACATTCATGCAGTCCTATGTTTTGAAGAAGGAGGGCCAGTCTGGTAGACAGGCCGCTCACTTACCGACGAAGCCTTTAGCACTGGGGTTTATGGGCCAAAAACAAAGCTCTTCCTCTCTGTTGGGGGATACATCACGGTTTTTCAAGCAGAGATATATGCGATTTTAGCTTGTGCCTTTCGTATTCACGAAATTCAGGGTCCTAGGAGGAGGCTTATCTTCTGCTCTGACAATCAGGCAGCATTAAAAGCACTGAGTGCTTGTAGGTTTACATTAAGGCTACTTCTAAAATGTAGAAAGGTTAGAAAGCCTCTCACACACACGTTCACTGATCTTTACAAAAAGAGTTCACACGTTGATTCCTGTGTAGCTAATGCAAATTCGAAAAGAATTCCTTTTGACATTCCAAATGTAGAGAATCCATATTGACAAATATTTGTTCCAGTTTTAATATGTGTATAGCTATAGTAGATTAAGGGTCGTGATGTAGATTAGTAAAGCGAAGGAAGCTGGTAACACCCAGTGTATAGTGTAGTGTATCGCTCCAATTCGTAAGGAGGTTACCAGTTCGGGGCGTGAGATATTGGAAAATAATTATGTATATGTTCAGGTGAGAGTTTATAAACAGAGGGTCAGTAGGATGTGGGTCAGGTATTAAAATACATCTGTAGTTTGTAATAAGGAGAGATCAATATACAAGTTTTGAGCATGAGGTGTTTTACTAAGGGCTCCGCTAAATATCAAGTACAGCACAGTGTGTAACGGCAGCCGAACACACTACACGAAACCACCGTACAAGTAGGGTCACTCGCCGTGCCGACTTTGATGTGAGCCACCTCGATTTGAGAGAGGTTCCCTTCGTGCAATCTCGTTTTCTTGCAGGGAATCCGACTGTGAGATATTGCCGACGTCAACGGTCGACGTTCACTTTACTTATACGGGGGTCAATAGAAATGAATTCTATAGTATAGATAAAATATCATTTATTATTCAATAAACCATTCAACACAATAGCTGCAGATGCAGCTACTGGGGTGGCAAATAGCTCAAGGAGTATTACAGATCATGTTTTGTCAGATAGATGTAGTAATTTGAAATGTACAATTCAAGTAGTAAGTAACAGTCTGATTATTCATAATTTGTTGTCGATAACCTTAGGTGTAAACATAAAAATACTTGCGACAAAATATAGAAAAGAAGTAAACAGCATAGATCATAAAAAATTCATCTAAAAATTTGAAAAGAATATTCAAACTACAGAAGTGCTATCATTTCAGGAACTAATTGACTTAATCACTGTAAAAAAGATTCGGAATTCAAAAAGACGTATAAGATACGTGAGAATAACGACTGGATAAATCAAGAAATTCTCGAAATGATTGAAAACTGAGTCAAAATTTATAAACAAAAAGTTAAAGAATCGGGAAACACGAATTTGGAAAATCAATTTAAAAAACTTAAGAATCAAGTCAATGATAAAATTAAAGTATTAAAAACAGATATTTTAAAAATCAGTGGGAATAAGTAGGCACAAATATAGAAAACAATGGGGCCATATACAGAACATGTCGCCTGCAATTTTTTGTGAAATACGCGCAAAACGCTCAATAACGCACAAACACTACTTCTTTAGGCACCTCGGTACTCCCGGTAGATCCTACCGATTGTATCCCGTGCACCGTGTCGCGTGTTAGGTGGTGTTAGGTGGACTCATTCTGTTAAACCACAGCTGTTAGCGTTCGGCTACTGCTCGAGATCGCCCGGAGCCAGAATCCGCCAGCTTGCGTAGTATCCGAGAGCACATCTGGAAAGACCACATTGGGGGCGGAGCTTAGAGTTACCCTACTTGTCTTTGTTAATGTACGGTGACGAAACTTAAGTACGATTTCTTTATTAGTGGTTCGTCCTAGGACACAGCGTACATTCCATGGATTATCTTATTCTTGCTAATTAGCAACTGACTGTTGTCAGTTGTTTTACCCATCTCAGTATTCATTGTATTAAATTAACTCATGAACCATTTAACGGATGTGCACAAACAGAGAATGGGCCATTTGTGTTTGATGAATAAAAAAACATTTAACGCTTTTGTGAGCGCGGTTAAAGCATATAACGCGATTAAATACTGCAATTATTATTTTTGTAAATATTTGTGTCAGTTCTGATATCCAAATAGCCTGATAAATGGGATTTTTAATAGGGTTTTACATCCACCGCTCCTCCATAAAGCCCGGGATTTATTTTTTAATTATTGTGTTATTGCTTGTAGTATTTCATTGTTTTGACAGTAGTACATGCATTCATCTACAGTAGCTTTATTGAATCGGTTCTTCAAATGCAGCACTAACACAGCGGTGGTTAGTAATAATGCCAAAGGCTAATGCGGAATGTGCGAAATAGTATAGTTTATTTGCTATATAATTATACAAAGCATAAAGCAAATAGGACAGGTTATAGTACATTTATTTATTTATTATTGAAAAAGCCAGAGAGCATTATTTTCCCGTTTTTATCGGACTACTCTAAGGCGTTTGATAACGTAAAGTGGCCTAAACTGTGGGAAATCCTTATCTCCATGGGAGTCCCTTACCACTTAGTATTTCTCATACAGCAACTCTATGAGTCTAGCTCAGCTCGTGTAAGAATTGATGGTAACCTGTCTGGTCAAACAGCAACCAGAAAAGGAGTTCGTCAGGGATGCGTATTATCTCCGATGTTATTTAACATTTACTCTGAATTTGTGATGAGACAGGTATTGGACAACTGGAATGGCGGTATAACTATTGGCGGAAGCAAAATATCTAACTTAAGATTTGCTGACGATACAACTTTTATTGCTGCTTCTCAGGAAGAACTATATGAAACGTTTTAAAACAACACAGTGAAGCATATGGTCTTGGTATTAACTACAACAAGACCAAGGTTATTATCGTAGATAGAGAGCACGACAATCATCGAGAAATAAAGTCAATAGGCCGTTGTGAGGTAGTTCAAAGTTTTGTGTATCTCGGTTATTTGATCGACAATTCAGGTAGCTGTGAGAATGAAATTCGACGGCGCATTCAACAGGCACGGGGGCCATGACAAAGCTTACTAAAATATGGCGTGACCATAACATCACTAAAGCTACCAAAATGTCACTGGTTAAGTCTCTTGTGTTCTCCATATTTTTGTATGCCTCGGAAATTTGAACTGTCAAAAAGGCAGATCGAGCTCGCATAGATGCTATTGAAATGGGGACGTGGAGTAAAATGTTGAGAATTCCTTATACCGCCCATCGAACTAATGTTTCCATACTGGATGAGCTCGGTAATCCAAAGAGACTATCCTCCATTGTGTCGATGAGAACGCTTACATTCTTCGGACATATTCACAGAAGCGATAATATGGAGAAACTTGTAGTTCAGGGTCACGCCCCGAGTGGGCGGCGCCGTGGCCGTTCCCCTACACGCTGGGTGGATACGATGAAACAGCTGCTAGATATGAGTATCAAGAGCGCCACTGAACAGACAGTAAATCGCGAACGATGGCGAGCTACAACTATTGATAATATTCGTTTCGGCAATACTCTAGCTCAGGCTTAACGCATTTTACGAGTTCACAACATGTCTGTTAAGACATTGTGACTATGATGATGATAGTACATGTAAGGTATCGCGTTGTATACGGTCATCAACTAATTGACAAACTATGAATTTCTCACAAAATACTAGACAAATCCTTCCGCTCAGAAAATATTGTCATATCATGTAAGATGTACACTATTTATTTAAAGCCTTGCAATGATTTGGTAATGAACTTTAAAGTTGTTTATATCACTGGAGTCCCCAATACTTAGTATTTTTTATTTATTACTTCCCACACCGATAGGTGCCAATTTCAAATCTGGGCGTTGTTCTGAGTTTCAGCCTCGGGTAAACAAGATCAAACATGTTCAGTCCCTCGGATCTTCAAGTTCACCCTAAGTATCTAAAATCGTTATCCGGCTTCCTATCAGGACGAAAACTTGTATCATGTATAGCTTGAGGGTGCCAAATTTAAATCCGGCCGTTGTTTTGAGTTTAAGCCTCAAGTGAAGGAGATCAAAATAGTCAGACCCTTAGATCTTCATGTTCAGCTTAATAATATATGGGAAGTACTGACTCAATCAAGTTAGCTCCTTTTTTATTCATTCCATTTCCATTCGGGAAACATTGGCAAGTTTATCGAAAATTTGTCCTTGTATCAATGTTGTACTTTTAACTGCATTGCAGAGCTCACGAATAGCATCAAGTAAGAGATTAGTCATACAAAAAGTACAGAATATAAACTAATGCAAAATCATGAGCATTACTGCAATTAGAGAAATCTGTATGAGAGATTCTTTGACGTACACCACTGAGCTCTAGCTCAATTTAGGCAAATGAAACAAAGCTGAATGACACAGTACCTAATTTAGATGTTGCCAGTGGCAAGCTGCTTCAGCATCTCGCTAAACTGACGACATCTGACTTTTTGTCAGAACGAGGTCAAAAATTTTCATCTCTCAGATCTTCAACTTCACCCTAAAAATCTAAAATCGTTATCTGACTTCCTATCAGGACGAAATCTTGTATGCTGTATAGTTTGAGGGTGCTTATTTCAAATCCGGCCGTTGTTTTGAGTTTCAGCCTCAGGCACAGAAGATCAAAAATTTTCAGACCCTCAGCTACTCAGGTTCACCCTAAATATCTAAAATCGTTATCTGGCTTCCTATCAGGACAAAAACTCATACCATGTATATTTCGAGGGTACCAATTGCAAATCCGGTCGTTGTTTTGAGTTTCAGCCTCAGGCACAGAAGATCAAAAATTTTCAGACCCTCAGATACTCAGGTTCACCCTAATTTTTTTTTTGTGTCATCGGCATCGACTACTTTGGTCATTAGCCTCGTGTTCTGTGTAGGCTTTGTTACTGTTTCCCGGCGCCACTTAGGAACAGCACTGTTAATTAGAAGCCAACAGTGAATGCTCAGGTGGGGATTCTCGCTGAGCTTTTTTTTTATGGATATTTATTTTTGGTTGAAAAAACCAGAAATAAATTTCCGCCTCTAACGAGAATCGAACCCGGGACCTTCCGGTCACGAGCCCTCGACCCTAACCACTGGGCCAACCCACCCCCTTTCACCCTAAATATCTAAAATCGTTATCTGACTTCCTATCAGGACAAAAATTCGTACCATGTATATTTCGAGGGTACCAATTGCAAATCCGGTCGTTGTTTTGAGTTTCAGCCTCAGGTAAAGAGATTCAAAAATTTTCAAACCCTCAGATCTTCAACTTCACCCTAAAAATCTAAAATCGTTATCTGACTTCCTATCTGGGCGAAGCCTCGTATGGTGTATAGTTTGAAGCTGCCAATTTCAAATCCGGCCGTTATTTTGAGTTTCATCCTGAGGTAAATAAGATCATCAAAAATTTTCAGAACCTCAGATCTTTCGGTTCACTTTAATATGGGCAATTCGGCAAACATTGAGAGGTCTGTCCTGTAGAAAACTTATGCTTGTATTAATGAAGTGCTTTTAGCTACATTGCAGTTCATTGAATAAGAGACTAATCATACAGAAGGTAGGTACAGTATACTCGTATAAACTATAATTTAGTAAATTAGAGAAAGCTGTACGAAAGATTCTTTGATGTACACCATTGAGCTCCAACTCAATTTAGGCAAATGAAACAAAGCTGAATGACACAGTACCTAATTTAGATGTTGCCAGTGGCAAGCTGCTTCAGCATCTCGCTAAACTGACGACATGCAAGCATCTCGGTTGCAGCTTACGGCTGAAGCATTTCCACTTCAATCTTGAACGTTAAAGTCTCCACTTTAGCACCCTCTATAGCTTCCTTTCGTTGCTAGAGATGGGGTAATTCTTATCCTCGAGAGTTTGCTTATTTGAGAACGACTGTATTGCCTCTTTTCGTTAAATGTGCTTTCCTACTGTGTGGTATCATACCACGACGGTAACATGTCCATGTCCGGTACGAAACAAAACTATACCGACTACAACTGAGCCCTGATTTTCATATTAGTCCAGGAGGAAGATTGAAATTTGCACTAGTGATTATACTGAAAATTTACAGTTTCTTGTCTATTAGTTTTCCGTATCAGACCGATTTCGATTATTAGTATATTTTCTAAAATTCTAGAAAAAATTGTCAAAACTAGAATTACAAAGTTCTTAGAAGGTAATGTTCCAATGGATATTCATCAGTATGGTTTTATAAAGAACAGCAGTACATTGGCTGCCACATTCGATTTGGTGAATTATATATCGAAAGCCTTAGATGATAAATATTTTGTAATCGCGGTATGTGTTGATTTAAAAAAAGCTTTTGGGTATTGATAAGCTGCTGACAAAGCTGAATAACATTGGCATTAGAGGCACAGTACATAAGTTACTAAACTCATATCTCTGTGATCGAAGGCAATATGTAAAGCTTGGTGAGGTAGTGAGTGAACTATTGATTAATTCGTATGGAGTACCGCAGAGATCGGTTCTAGGTCCATTGTTGTACTCACTTTACGTGCTGAATTTGAAAGTAGCAAACTTGAAAGCCCGGTGCTTTACATTTGCTTACAGTACTAGTATACACAGCAAGGAATGAACTTGAACTCCAGGGTTTAGTGAATCAAGACTTGGACAAATACCTGAAGCGGTTATTTTATAATAATTTGAAAATCAATATTGATAAGACCAAATATATTTTATTTAAAAGGAAAAATACCATAGTTAATGAACTTCAGATTGCAATTGATAATATCATGTTGGAAAAGGTCTCATCAATAAAATATTTGGGGTTGATAGTGGATGAAAGTTTAAATTGGCAACCACATCTAAATCATATTACTAACAAAGTTACTCCAATGCTGCCCATAGTATTTAAATGTCGATATTACTTCATTAAGAAAACCAAATATAGCATTTATAACGCATTTTTTCTTGCACATTTGAGGTACTTAATTCCAATATGGGGAACTTGTTCGGGAACTTTATTTCAAAATGTTCAAACTTTGCAAAATAAGATTTCGAAAATACTATTTAATTATAGCAAACTTACCAATACAATCACGTTATATACAGAACTAAAAGTTGCTCAGATGGATAAAATTTTAGAACTAAATTAATATTTAAAATAATTAATAGCAGACAGAAGAATAACACTATCTATAACTTCGTAAATTAAATACATGATCATTTTACCAGATCACAAAACAATATATATATATATCCGGTTTACAGTCGTACAAATATAGCTTTGAATTGTCCAATGCAATCCGCGTCTAGAGCTTATAATAGGTTACCAGTTGAAATTAGATCTAAAATATGTTATAGTAGCTTCTTGTACAATTTAAAACAACACCTAGGCATGTATGTAGTTTATTAAGTACGTAATATAATTAAGGACTCTAGTAGCAATCTAGTTAAAGAAAAAGAATAAGCACTGTTGATAAGTCTATGTTTATCATTCTCGAGGCCAGAACCTTCGGTACTGTTTAGAGAATTGCTAAAGTTTATTGTTATATAATTATTTCCAGAAATAAACGATGTTTCAAAAAAAAAGAAGAAAATCTATGTTAGCTGATGCGACTTCGTGACGACCTAAGATATTTGAGAGGCTGTGTAACTCACGAACAACATTTTTACGGGGCATTTCACTGAAGTTGGAAATCCGCAGATAGTTAATGAAATTTTCATTAAGAAAAATGTGTTAGCTGCAAAATGTCTGTGACTTAACATGTGCGCGCATGATCATGTAGAGTAGAGAGTGTATCAATGATATGTGGGTGCACGATGGCTGCTTGCCTATTCGAGATCGGAAAAAATGTCCTAAATAGCAAATCTAAAGCATAATAAAATCTATTCCAATCATTTGGTTCACAGAAAAATCGGAAAAATGAAGGGTACCGGCTGGATTCGAACCAGCGACTCTGGCATTCTAGGCTGACGCGATACCAACTACACCACGGTACCCCGTGGTGGAACCGATATACAGCGCCGACAACAAGGCATCGACTCCACCGACACCCACCACTCCCCCGTATCTCTCTGCGAACCATGTATTTCAGTCATCCAGAAAGATCTAGTCGGCAGTTGGGTGAGTGTGAACCTCCCACCGCTATTTGCACGACAGCTCTCTTTCTTACTGAAGTACGACTCCTCAGCCGGCCAGGATTTCATGGAATGACAGATGCTTGCTAACTCCGCAAGAGTGAGATAATTGCAATCATTTGGTTCACAGAAAAATCGAAAAATAATGTTTACCATTATTCAGGGTGTCCCATAAATGTGTGACTTAAAGTTACATTTTTTTAAATAGAATTTCCTGTATATTATTGCATATCCGGATTCCTTGGTCGATCATAGTGTGACTTTATATATCATACATGACATTTTAAACGAATCATTTAGCGCAAACCTCCATTTTTGATATAAGTAGATGTCAGAAAAAAATAAATTAAAACAAAAAACTTTTTTAAAAAAGCTTTTATTAAAAGTTTCTAAAAAAAAAAGAAAATCAGACGTTCCTTCAGGATATTAACTATCAACTTATAGCCTAATTATACACAATTTATATGATCATAAAAGCTTGTCGCGAGGTTTACTAAGTACCTATAAGAATTCAATTAAACTGAAATTTTAACACAATTAAACTTAGCAGACCAAGTTAGTCAATTGAATAGGTACTAGTTTTATAAATCGCGCGACAAGCTTTTATGATCATATAAATTGTGTATAATGAGGCTATAAGTTGATAGTTAACATTCTAAAGGAACATCTTATTTCCTTTTTTTTAGGAACTATTAATAAAAGCTTTTTTTTAAGTTTTTTGTTTTAATTTATTTTTTACTTTTTAGTTACTAACTTGCATCTACATCAAACAAAATTTCTATTTATTCTCGGCAAGCCCTTTTATTTAATACCCATATTGCAGAAGAGCATTAAAAATAACCATTTCGCCATCTTGGATGGTCCGCCATAGTTGATTTAGAATGACGTCACATTATTTTTCGAGTCACTCTCAACAAGCCCTTTCACTGTGCAAAGACTCTCTTCTCTCAGGTCGTAAACAAGGTTCACGCAGTGATAAAACAAATCACCGACTTTGAATAGTATATTTTCCCCAAACTCTTACAACAAAATACATCATCGTATTATATCTAAAAATACATATTGTTTGCCATCGTTTGAACGATAGTTTCTAACTTAGAATTTGCGCTATCCTAATATCCACCCATTTTCATAGATTTCCTTCTATTAGACATCATGAAAACCTTAAACTAAACTAAAAATATAGACCTACTCTAAACATAACCTTAAAACTGTGTTGGTGATAAGAGTCCATTAACGACACGAGTTTATCTCTATTACTTTCCCAAAGTCAGTCCAGCACCCAAATGTTCCTTTACAACTTATTATTGGAAAATCCTTATCGCGGATCTTCTTTACCACTTACGTCGCTGTCACAGGCATACACACCGGCTGTCCAGTCTACCCTTCGAGGTTGCTCGGTGCACCAGCGCAGCGGTTCGTTAGCTACCCCCTAACCTCATGTCGATGTCGTCACCGTCGCCGTCGATCCAGAATCTCCTGTGACTGCTGCCAGATTCTTGCTCCGCAAGCCTCTAGTTGAGCGACAAATGCAAAAACTCTCTTCTTTCAGGTCATCAGGTTCATGCAGTGATAAAACAACTTGCCGGCTTTGGAATGGTATATTTTCCCCAAACTCTCACAATAAAATTCATCGTTTGACTAAAAATGACATCAATGGGTCTATTGTCAGTGATGACATTCCTCTCATTAGATTGTCATTCCCCTTAACATCTACTGTGCGTTCTCATATCAATATGGATACCCATATTGTAGAAATGCATCAAATAACTATCCCACTATTGGATTTAGAACGACGTCATACAGCTTATCGTGCAACGTGTATACAAAATTTCAGCTCAATCGGTTGAAGATATCTGCTTCAAAATTGAGTTGCAAGATTCCACCCGAACAAGCGTACATACATTGCAAGTTAAATATAAGCCTTTAATTAATATCGCAGCGTGCACAAACTTAGAAGGCTGTGACTTTGCTGTGTGACTAAGGATGAAATGTCCCAGCTTACTTAGTACTGTCAAATTTCAATTCTTTTTATACTTCGTGAAATCGGTAGATTAATTAAGGAAAGTCCAATCACAAAGTCCAAAATGATATTCGTTATATCAATAATAAGTAGACTTGTTGTCGCCCATCTCTATTCCATTCTGATTTACGCTCTGCTGATGTGGCCATAAAATCCTCAACAGTCGACTACAAAGTGTATCAGTTCCGTAAAAGCATGCTAACGCAGAGGAAGCCTGCTTTTTCACTTTACACAACGGAAATCAAAGAAGAACGTTTATTTGATTTACACTGCACCCTAGATTCAGCCAGTAAAACAATTGTAGGCGCTGTAGACCAAATACAAGGGTGGTTAAGGAAACCGTCTAAGGTACTTTAAATATCGTTTTATTCAAATAACTTACTATGACTTAGATGTGTTGCAATTGTAATGCTATTTTTCGTAACATAAATTTGCCAATTTGTTTATTAAAAAAATAAAACAGATGAATAATGGGTGGGCCCTCCATGTTGACGAATCCACTCCTCTAGCCTATGCGCCATGCTCGTAATCTGGTTGTTGATAAACTCTAGAGGTACAGCCTCCCAAGCTGCCCTCACAGCATGTTCCAGTTCGGCCTGCGTGGTCAGAGGATTGGGTAAATCGCCTACGTATTGACCCATCCACTCTCGTACTTTTTCAATTGGCGATTAATCGGGTGATCGTGGAGGCCACGGGAGTACCCTGACCTCAGCTTCCCGTAGGAACCTCATCGACACCCTTGCAATATGAGGACGTGCGTTATCTTGCTAGGAGAAACCCTCTTCGAGGCCTCCAACATATGGAACGGCGATTGGTTCTAACACCTCGTGCACATAACGTTGCGCAGTCATTGTGCCACGAATCACAAGTAAAGGTGACTTTTGAACACAATGGCATCCAAACCATAGATAGATAGATAGACATTATACCAGTGAATCTATAAAACATTATTGGCGAGTCAAGTTAAACGTATGTATGTACATACTATATAAATATGTTCTTTGTATACCTCTATCATGGTAAGGATCATGATAAAAGTAAATACTTGTACATTGACACAGATTAAAAACAATAAAATAAACAGTTACAGATTAAGATATAGTTAAAATATAGTCGAACATTATTTATAACTACAAATAAAATTTCTAAAAATATCCTTTAAACTCACTAAAATTGTAGAGAGCGATCTCTAATAAAATGGATCTAACCTTTCTTTTGAAAGCATTTAGTGGCAGATTGCTGACGTTCTCGGGAAGTATGTTATAATAGTCAACTCCACGACTTTTGGCTACGTTAACTCTACTTCTTGGTGGTACCAGTTTGTTTTTGCCACGAGTATAATACCCATGAATCTCTGATAAGGTGCAATAATTGGTTAAGTGTTTTTTTGTATATTAAATACTGGTATAAGATTACAGCGAAAACAACAACAACAACAACAACAACAATTGTTAGTTTCCTAAAAAATTGACGACAATGCTCGTCATGACTAGCCCTCATTATGGCGCGTACCGCTGCCTTCTGTATCAAAAAAATTCTCTGCAGTTAGGAATGTGAAGCATTACCCCAAGCAAGTACTCCATAATTTAATACATAGTGAAACATACCGTAGTAGGCTGTTAAGGCGGCACCGGAGACAATTATAAACGAAATTTTTCTGATAGCATACACAGCCTTGGATAGATTGGTGCACATGGTGTCTATATGAACTGAACACCAAGGAATTTCGCATACTATACTTCTGAGGTTTTTTGAGACGTGAATAAACAGTGTATAGTTTTTTCATTGTTCAGATACACCAAACATCAAACCAATAGGACGGTGTACATGGCGTTCAAGAGCAAAGTGGAGAACACGTCGTTCACCCCGTGGTCGTCTTACGCGTTGGCGTCCGTCATGTGCCCCCAGACAAAACCTGGTAGTCTCATTTAAGATTTTGAAGCGGGAGTTGCAGGGGGGAGGGGGTTGATAGCACAATGATGACGTATTGGTTCTCGAAATACAAATCGACGTGTCACACATAGGCATAGTTAAGTCCCTGAATTGGGGGGGGGTTCAAGCCCCCGGATCTAGGTGGGCTCAAGTCCTTGCCCTAGATACAATAAACTTAACAGAATGAATTATTTTTGGGTCTAATTCCCCCAAGCCGCCACCTAACTACGCCTATGATGTCACGGCGATTTTTGTTTTTTTATCATTTGAGAGGTCAGCTGGGTGGCAAATTTAAGCTGGAACATACTGTAGGGGATAAATAAAAAAATGTATGATTGATTATTCTGGGCCTGTCATAAAAATATTTAATAAAGTAGTCATTCAAGCAATATAGAAATGACCAAAATAAGCTAAGTAAGAACACAATGAAGTATTTAAACAATAACTTACTAGAACTACCTAATTTAACATCAATAAAAGGTTGGGCCTGTATCAGGAAAAGCGCATCGAGATGACACATCTGAAAATTAAATAAAAAGATACCTGAGGAACCAATTCATTGAAGAATAATAAATAAAAAAATAGGTTCACATATGTTTTAATTTAATAACATGGCGTTATTTTATACGGGCCTCATTAATAAAACAGACAAGTAAATAATTGTAAGAATTAAACACACAAACATGAATAAATTACACCGCAAATATATCCTTTAAGGCCAAACAGATAAAATCATATTTACATCTTGTGTGCAAATTACACAGAACATAAATCAAACATCTCTGGGGTCATAGGTAATAAGGGTCAACTCGCGAAATACCTCTCCAAAAAAAAAGTAGATGAAATAATATACTGTGTAATTATTATACAAAAAGCATATAACAAAACTCGAGCAAGCTCTTGGGTCTTTGGTATTAAGGGTCAACTCGCGAAATACCTCTCCAAGAGCTCCAATCACTAAAGCGGAGAATTATCATGATAACTGTAAGGTCAAGTCACTAAGACACTAGGGGAAACTCGCAAAGTATCCACTCCTTTATACTAGCTCAGCACGAAGGGTCAACTCGCGACATACTTCGAGATTGTTCTGTTCTATATCGCAGACATTCAAGAATTTGATTATCAAACTACTAATGATATGTGTGTATGAAACTTTGAAAATTATCTAGTAAGCAAGTTCTCAAATAAATTAAGAAAATAAATCGATATATCAATAAATAAAGAGACAGTTAGTAGAATTGGGTACTCTGTGAGATAAACTCACCTATGCACAATCACACAAGAAATCACAACACCTCTTTACTGTACGTGATGCAACTTTGTATTGTTTTGAGTGGCTTTTCGACAAAAAAGACCGTTCTTTCAAGTTGGTATTAACCCCAAACGTTATATGCGATTTTCGACCTTATTTCAATCTGACGAACATCTTGAAATGATAAAATACGCCCAAGTTCTTGTGAAGCTGGTTAGGCTGTTGAAAGGACAATATCTGTCGGGTGGTGATTTATTAGCAGAGTCTGGTTTTGAATGAATGAATGAATAAGGACCAGAGGCTATCCAGCACGGAATGTGGCTGGTGCATAGACCACACGATGGGCCCTTTTGCGCCTCTATCCGCGCTAGTTCCTAAGACCTGCCCTTTTGGCAAAGGCAATTACATTCTTAGGTCCTATCCGTTTTATATCTATTGGTTCCAAGGTTCTTGAGCCCAGCATAGTCTGCCTGTGTTAATCCAGGGTTTGGCAGCGACACAAGATGTGTGCCGAGGATTCTTTCTCTTCACCACACCACGTGCACGTTGGGTCGTTGACCACCCTCATCACGAACAAGTGACGCCTGAAGGTGTTGTGACCCGTTAGTAGCCCTACTAGCAATCTCAAGTTACTCCTATCGAGAGAGAGACAAAATCGTCCTATTCTCTCTGCAGGCCCTGCTAATAGTTCCCGAGCTTGACGGAGATGACCAGGGATATTGTTCCATCTCAGAGAGTGTTGATTCTGGATCCACTCTCCAGTTGTTTTCCTAATCAAGTTTGCAGATAGTCCTAAGGCTGGTTCCGGGCCCACAAAACTGTTGCCGGATCCCGTCCTAGCCAGATGATCCGCCATTTCGTTACCCTTTACAACAGCGTGCCCAGGTACCCATATCAGTAATACCTTGTGTTTAGCTGAAGTGTCGTCAAGAGCCCTCCTGCACTCCAAGACCAGTCCCGACGTTATTTTCCAAGCACTCAGTGCTTTGATGGCTGCCTGGCTGTCAGAGCAGATAGTAATCCGCATCCTAGACCCGTCAATTTCCCGAATACGATTTACCCAAGCAAGTATCGCATAGATCTCAGCCTGGAATACTGTAGTGTACCCCCCAAGAGGGAGTGAAAGTCTTGTATGACGGAAACACCACCGTAAATTTGCGATTGAAGCGATACCGTAGGAGAAATTGTATCGCTCCTCGCCAACAAAATAGGACAATGTCCTTTGCCTGGATTCATAAAAGTCCAGCTACCCTGGCTCCAGAGACGGAACCCAGTTTTTCTAGCTTCCTCTTGAATTACCAGATCCAAAGGAGGAAGATTAAATAGTGTTTCAATGGCACTCAAAGGTGTTGTGCGCACTGCACTGGTTATACTAATAGTGTTTTCCACTGAGTAGCACTCACTGCGCTCCTGACAAGTCCAATTCTATCATCTGCTCTGACAAATTGCATATCGGTGGGGATCAGTACAATTCCTGAGTGGAACGTACCCAAGCAGAACAGTGCATTTATAATGACAGTCGACATTTTTGAAGCCATATTCGCCATATTTGCACTGGCACTACAGCACGAGATCCCGAGGCTCGTGCGAAAAAGTTGCCCTGAGTGCGCACTACACTCAGAGAATGCGGGTAGTGGAACATACTAAAAATCAAGTAGTGCAATAGAACTTTACCAGTGGAACATAACTATTGCACTCAGTTCAACGCAGTGCGGGTGAGTGCAGCCCAGTGGAAAACACTATAAGACACGCCAAACGTTGAACCTTATTAAGTTTGGCTCTTATTGCCTCCGTCTTTATACAGGTCCATCACACTATGGAGCCATATATTAATGACGGTCTGACTATTGTAGTATAGAGCCAGTGCACCATTTTTGGGCTCAGGCCCCAGCTACTACCGACAACTCTTCTGCAGGCCCATAATTAGTTTCGAGCCTTGCTTACCTTATAATCCACGTGCTGCCTCCAAGTCAGCCTGTGATCCAGTATTACTCCTAGATACTTTACTGACTGAGAAAATTCAAGTGTCGTTCTGAAAAAGGTAGGCCTCACAAGGCCTTCCATCTTCCTTCTCCTAGTGAACATAACAAGCTCCGTCTTTTCAGCGGTCACTGACAGATCTACCTCATTACACCACGTTTCCACAACGCGCAGCGCGCCTTGCATTACCTCGGAGACTGTATTAATGCATCTATCCCTGACCACTATGCTCAAATCGTCGGCATAGGCCTGCACGTAGAGGGTCTAGTTTTAGTCTTCCTTTATCGACTGGCCTTTATGTCGTCAATTTTACGATGCATGTTTTAACTAAACTGTAAGATAATATCATTTTGCGAAATATACAATTTTCTTCTCACCCTGACACTGTATAAGTTCAAAATTCTTGTACCCGGACACTCTCAAAACCCAACAGTTTGCTTCTGGACAGACTACGTTACCGGTACAAAGCCGGAACTGCGTTAAAGGTGGTCCGGTGGCAGTGTCGGGTTCGGCCGCCTCATTTAAAAGCCTACGTGATGTGCTGTTTGTGGATATGCCGCGTTTAATGATGCCTTCGCTCGTAGGCGGCCTTGACTCCGTTACTCAAGGCAAGGTCGCGCTCGGATCTGCTTGGGAGCCAAAGGCGGCAGGCGGCTAACTCGCCTTCCTTGATTTCGCAAAGGAACGGGCTCCGGGCGACAGCGGCGTCTTTGCTGCGGACACAAACTCCAGGCGGTGTTGCCAGATCGCCGGTTTTGGAAGGAGAACTCAGATTTTGGTCCTGCTATCGATATAATAATAATGCTTTTTACCCAGTAGAGCAAATCCAGTTACAGGACAATGCATCACGACAAATAATCGTGGGGTTGTTTAACAGTTCTTAAAATTAACCATCAACTACAAGCGCTGGTGTACTGGGTACACCATCGGCTTTAAGTACGTTCAATTTCCTGAAAGATGTAAAGTGTCGCCTCTGCCGTTCTACCTAACCCTCAAAGATGGTATTTACTTAAACCTTGCTTCGTCGTCAGTGACGTCAATCGTCAGTTGTCTCGCAAACTTTGCCGAACAAGCAAAGTTTGACCGCTATTCCGCCTGGTGCCTAGAATACACCGCGCGTGTAGACGTGTAATAATATATTACATATTATTGTTATTTAACAAACTTTTTAAGTTGTTTTGGGTTTCCATAAATATACTTTTTTGATATCTACAATCGCTTTTAATACAAAAATAAATAAATGTAATGATTACAATATTTTAGGTAATGCTGCTTCGTCTGGTCCATAGAATACACCTCGCATGAACTAGTGAAATAGGAAGGTATTTATTTCAATATAATTCAGATAACGATTTTAGGTTTTTAAGGTGAACTTGAAGATCCGACGGACTGGAAATTTTTGATTTTTGTTACCTGAGGTTGGAACTCAAAATAACTGCCGAATTTGTAATTCGCACCCTCCAAATACACATGATACGAATTTTCGTGCTGATAGGAAGCCAGATAACGATTTTAGGTTTTTAGGGTGCACTTGAACATCTGAGGGACTGAAAATTTTTGTTTTTTGTTATCTAAATGTAGGGACTGAAAATGTTTGATGTTTGTTACCTGAGGCTGAAACTCAAAATAACTGCCAACTTTGAAATTCATACCTTCTATATATACCTACATGACACGAGTTTAAGTGCTGATGGAAGCCAGATATTGATTTAAGTTTTTAGGGTGAACTTGAAGATCTGAGGGACTGAAAATGTTTGATGTTTACTACCTGAGGCTGAAACTCAAAATAACCGCCAACTTTGTAGTTCACACCCTCGAAATATACACGATACAGGTTTTCGTGCTAATAGAAGGCCAGGTAACGATTTTAGGTTTTTAGGGTGAACTTGAAGATCTGAGGGACTGAAAATTTTTGATGTGTGTTACTTGCGGTTGAAGCTCAAAATAACTGCCGAATTTGTAATTCGCATCCTTGAAATATACATGACACGAATTTTCGTGCTGATATCAAGTCAGATAACGATTTTAGTTTCTTAGGGTGAACTTAAAGATCTGAGAAACTGAAAATCTTTGATGTTTGTTACCTGAGGTTGAAACTGAAAATAACTGTTGAATTCGTAATTTACACCCTCTAAATATACATGACACGAATTTTTGGGCTAATAGGAAGCCAGATAACGATCTTAGGTTTTTAGGGCGAACTTGAAGATATGAGGGACTGAAGATATTTGATGTTTGTTACCTGAGGTTGAAACTTAAAATACGTGCTAAATTTATAGTTCGCACCCTCGAGATATACATGAAACGGGTTTTCGTGCTGATAAAAAGCCAGATAAAGATTTTAGGATTTTGAGGTGAACTTAAATATCTAAAGGACTGAAAACTTTTGATTTTCGTTAGCTGAGGTTAACACCCAAAATAACTGCCAGATTTGCAATTCGCACTCTCCAAATATACATGACGCTAGTTTTCGTGCTGATAGGATGCCAGTTGACGGTTTTAGGTTTTTAGGGTGGACTTGAAGATCTGAGGGATTGGATATTTTTGATGTTTGTGACCTGAAGTTGAAACTCAAAATAATTACCGAATTTGAAATTTGCACCATGGAAATATACATGGTACGAGTTTTTGTGCTGATAGGAAGCCAGACAATAATTTCAGGTTTTTGGGGTGAACTTGAAGATAAATGAGGGACTGAAAATTTTTGAAGTTTGTTACCTGAGGTTAAAACTCAAACTACCTGCTAAATTTGTAGTTCGCATCCTCGAGATGTACAGACACAAGTTTTCGTGCTCATAGGAAGCCACATAACGATTTTAAGTTTTTACGGTGAATTCGAAGATCTGAGGGACTGAAGATTTTTGATGTTTGTTACCTGAGGTTGAAACTTAAAATAATTGCCGAATTTGTAGTTCTCATCCTCGAGATATACATGACACGAGTTTTCTTGCTGAAGGACTGAAATTTTTTGATGTTCGTTAGCTGAGGTTAAAACTCAAAATAACTACCGCATTTGTAATTCACACCTTCGATAAATAGATGATACGTGTTTTCTTGCTAATAGGAAGCCAGATAACGATTTTAAGTTTTTAGGGTGAACTTGAAGATCTGAGAGCTGAACCTTTTTTATGGTTGTTACCTGATGTTGAAACTCAAAATAACTGCCAGATTTGTAGTCCAAACCGTGAAAATATACATGTCTGTCTGAAAACTTATTGATGTTCGTTACCAGAGGTTTTCTTTTTTTTTTTTTGTTTGTTTTAATGGCACTGGTCGTAGACCAACTGGTCAGTCGTTTTAATAAGGGATTGCAACATACGCATAAGTGAGATAAGGGTAGGTAGGTAATATGATTATGTATATTTTCGATATGAGAATGGAACACAAGCACCGCTCAACTAGTCATGTAGAGGTTATTGTGTTAGTGCCTAATTATGTGTTTTCATCATTGTTTTGTAGTTTTTCATTTTTTTTAATCTTTCTTTTTTATATATATATATTCTTATTATTTTTTTTTCTTTTTTTTTACAGTTTTTTGTTTTTTTTATTTTTTTTATTTTTTATTTCTTTTTTTATTTTATTTTTTTATTTTTTTTTCCTTTTCTCCATTTTTTTAACCTTTCTTATTGGTTCATTTTTTCCACAATAGAGTAGTTTACAAGTTTATATTTATTGTTTGTTCACAAAATAGTAAGTTGATATTGTATTGCTATATTAGTGGTCGTAGCCTATTACAATGTTTATAAATAATTTGGTATACAGTTGACTGTTCGTCGCTCAAAATGAGGTACAGGTTAGTAGGTAAGCTAATGTATTTGCCCAATTCGTGATACATTTCTGTTATAGCCCTTTCTTCAGTCCGGCATTCCAATATGTAATGGTGGAATGTCCCGACTTCTCCGCAACTACAGAGAGAAGTTTCTCCGATTCCAATTTTATGTTTGTGCTCTGGATGGAGGCAGTGACCGCTTCTTAATCGGCTCAACGTTCTTATGAAGTGTCGGTTTGTCTCGTCTTTAAACCATACTTGACTTCTTATTTCTTTTTGTATCTGTTTGTAATGTCCTCCCGATGGGTAGCTAATGTAATGTACATTCCACTTCTCTTTCTGTTCTTCATTAATGACTACTCTCATATCTGAGGAAGGGACTTTGAAATCGTGTAATATCACGCCAACCCTTAGTGCTTGTTTGGCGAGAGAATCGGCATATACGTTTTCTATTATTCCAGCATGGCCTTTGATCCAGAGGTTGAAACCCAAAACAATCGTCTGAACTATAATTCGCACCCTCAAACTATACATGGAACGCACGCAATTTTGTCGCTATTACAGTTAAAAGTCCTGCCGCCCTTATTACAAAACTCTTATCAGAACTCTCAATTCTTCTTTGAGAGGACATCAGCATGTGCGACAACGTCGCGCGGAGTCATTTCCCGATCGCGTATAAAACAAGCGAGCAAGAAATGCCGACCGGTAAAAGAGCGAAAGAAACAAAGTGCTCGGTTGTTAGGCGCGCCTTCCTGCCCGGCGTCTCCGTCTACCTGTGCGACACTTCGCGCGACAGAACGACAAGAGAAAAAAAAAAGTAAGTTGCTTGGCGGAACATCGCGTGGCCGTCGGAAATGCTGAATGCGATTCCAGTGCTCGCAGTGAGCGTGATTTAATGGCAGATGCAAAGAGCGTACGGCTAGGATGCATGCACTTTTTGGTGGAGGGTGTTCTCTCTTATCCGGGTGTGTGTTCAAAGTGATGTATGTGCGAAATGTGCGCATTGAGGTAAAGAATGGTATTCCTCGTGCCTACCGGAATGTGGAAAAATATATTTCAACTAAAATCATCATAAGTTACCTAGATGCAAAGTCATGTGGTCCTAATAGGGCTGGAATTTCCTACTGGAATACTCATAGATGTACTTGTTAGGAAATTATACAGAGTTATTCACGTTATTCGACATGGAGTATTATGGCCAAAGTATTTGATAAAAAAGAAAATAATAATTTCGGATGGATAGAGACCCATAACGGCTACATTTTAAAAATTTCCATGTTATACAGGGTGTCCCAAAAACACGAAATGTATCAATCATCGAAAAATAAAGTTAATAGGCCGTTGTGAGGTAGTTCAAAGTTTTGTGTACCTCGGTTCTTTGATCGACAATTCAGGTAGCTGTAAGAATGAGATTCGACGGCACATTCAACAGGCACGGGTGGCCATGACAAAGCTTACTAAAATATGGCGTGACCATAACATCACATAACATAAACTAAAGCTACGAAAATGTCACTGGTTCAGTCTCTTGTTCTCCATATTTTTGTATGCCTCGGAAACTTGGACTGTTAAAAAGACATCTGTCATTTGGCATAGATGCTTTTGAAATGTGGACGTGGAGAAGAATGCTGAGAATTCCTTATACCGCCCATCGAACTAATGTTTCCATACTGGACGAGCTCGGTAATGCAAACAGGCTATGCTCCATTGTGTCGATGAGAATGCTTACATTCTTCGGACATATTCACAGAACGAGAAACTTGTAGTTCAGGGTCACGCCTCGAGTGGGCGGCGCCGTGTCCGTTCCCCTACACGCTGGGTGGATACGACGAAACAGTTGCTGGATATGAGTATCAAGAGCGCCACTGAACTGACAGTAAATCGCGAACGATGGCGAGCGTTCTCAAAACTATTGATAATATTCGTGTCGACAATACTCTTGCTCCGACTTGCATTTTACGGGTTCACATGTCTGTTAAGACATTATGACTATGATGATGAGACTAATAAGAAAAATACTGTGACATCACTTTTAATCCAATATGGCGGGCTTTTGAAGATTTATTTTTTATGCTTTTATATTGTATTGTCGACCACGCCGTTGTTTACTTAGGCTTGAGCTCTTCGCTGCTGGTCAAGCATACGTGGCCTTACGTAAAGTAAAACCATTAGAAAGTCTCCTAATTGACAAACTAGACTGTTCGTAAAAAGTAAAAGCCAGAAAATCTTTAATTTAAATGTTTTTAAAATATGAAAATAAAAATTTCCTTCAAGATTTCAACTTAAACTCATAGCCTCATCATACACAATTAATAATTATTATTATAAAATCGCCCAATTTTTCAGAATTTTTAATGTTTTCCAAATTAACTGCATGTAACATCTTAGAAAGTGGCCTGAGTAGAGGCAGTAAGATTTTTACTATATCTTGATTTTAATAAGTTCAGGTTAAAGTCCTCTGCTATCACTAGCAATTCTCCCAGAAACCTGAGATTTTACATTATAATTTTCAGAGATATAAAGTCTCCCAAATTAAATATTGCGAACACAAATATTGTCCTCTCCCTATATTTAATGCAACGGCTAAAATGGCAATTTGTGCAGGAAAACACTGAGGCAACTTCCCAGTATAAGACAATTACCTGTAATTTTAAATACATTTACATTGCACGGATAAACACAGAAATGGAAAATGGAGGAAAGCACAATTAACATTTGTCGATTCAATTCTAGATTCACTGTTTGAAGCGCTTTTGTTATTTTAATGGGCAACCTCAATTCTCGTCGCAGAAATTCACCTGGCGTTCTATGAATGATTAAAATGTTTGATCAATCGTCTTACTTTTACTTACGTTTTGTTATTCGTACTGAATACAGAAAACGCTTGTCTTGAGAACATAGCAATTTGTCTGTAGAGTGGGAAGGGTGAGTAATGCCACTGCACTTAGGCCACAACTGGCCCATTGTGCATCCTCCCAGGGAGTTGTTTCCTCAGGCCATTGTCCATCTTGCCAATTTTAGTATTTTCATTTATCGCATGGCTAAAAACATGACAATAGTAACTATATATAAAAAAAACTATTATAACCTATAATAAAATAAAATATATACAGCTACAAACTAAGACACATAGTCTTTGGTATTTACAGGTTGATCCAGTTCTTTTAACCACTTCAGCGCCAACGGTGTGGCTGTGAAGAACTCTTCTCGCGATCCCTGAAACGCACGCAGTTCACATTCGCTCGTAATATGGTTTATAGTTTGACGGGTCGCGCCACAGTCACATAAGGGAGATTGCAAATAGCCTCACTTGTAAAGGGAGTCGGCACGTCTGCCGTGGCCTGTTAGGTCTCTATTAAGTTTTACCCACTCTTTCCGGGGTAGCTCTGATCATGGAAGTAAGGCTGCCCCCATAAATGCGCATCGTGAGTGGTGTTTTGCAAAACCTTCTCACTGAGAGCGCCATTGATTTAGGAATTGAAGTTGTTGACTTTAAGCGCTTCTGCGTCCCTTATTGGTGGTTGTCGGGATTTAAGTCTGTTTATCTGCAACGGGGGTATTGCTCGGTGGATGGGCAGTCTGTTGTTGGCCGTAATCTTGTTACACTCCCTTAGAAGGGCGCCAGTCCTTCGGAGCTGCGGTTGGGCTATTCCAGAGAGTGCAGGCAGCCTTTGTGTTGGGGTTGTCTTTATTGCGCCTGTAATAAATCTCATAGTATGGTTCAGTTGGACGTCGATTAGTCTGGTATGATGGCTGTTAATCCAGACAGGCGCACAGTACTCAGCACACGAATAGACAAGAGCTAGCGCACTGGTTCGTAGAGTTGGAGCCGTGGCACCCCACGTCGTTCCGCACAGCTTTTGGATTATATTGTCGCGTGTTCTTAGTTTTCCTGCAGTGTTTGCGAGGTGTTTCTTGTAGCAGAGGGTGCGATCTAACGTTACTCCAAGATATTTTGGGAAATGGTTATATTTTAGGAGTTTGCCAGCGACAAGTCTCTTTTTTGAGATTTGCTGGTTAAAACATGACGAACATGAGTGCCAATTTAGGAAGGTGGGCAAGTCGCTTGAAGACATCTCCCTTATGTGGGCAGGTGTAGGCCAAGATTCTCCTAAGGCACACTCTATAGTAGAAGGTTCTAGGAAAAATTGAGTAGCAAGGTACCGCCTGAACAAACACATATACATACATTGCACGTTTTTTTTCCTCTGGGAGCCGTTAGGATGGGAGCCTTTAGTTTAAGGCCTATTTAAAGAGTATTCCTCGACATTCTACATACAACCCTACTCCTGATACCTAAACGAGAGCAATCTGTGTATCACATCAGTACCTGTTCTATTATAAACAAGGGGGGGACGGTGCACGGCCAGCAATGTTGAAATGATGAACTATCATCATCCCGGTCGGATTTCCAAGAACCAAATTCAGCTGGCACTGGAAACAAAATTGAGGATGTCATCCTCCAAGGTTCTAGGATCACTAGGCACCAAGTGAGCTTCCGCCTTAGAGGGGTACAAGTAGTGCCCAGAAAATCAACAGTGCACTTGAGGATTACTATAGAGAACGAGCGATGTTTCAACTAAGATATAAAGAGAACTGTGGTAAAAGCAGCAAGAAAGGTGGCATTACTGTCACGTAGGTATAATGCCAAACGTAGGCGCCCAAGTATGAACAAATGATATATATTGAACGAAGTTATACACTCAGTTATTTATAAGGAGTACGTTGTACCATGAGGATGGCCTTCACGACCTCTCATTGGATTTTAAACACGAACCCGATATTCTTTTGTCTGAAGTGGAAAATACCCTCAACAAGTTAAAAACTAATAAAGCTACAGGCATTGATGCTATTTCTGCCGAAACCTTAAAATTTTTGGGTGACGACGGCATCTCTCTTTTACATAATATTTGTAAGAATGTCTGGTGCTCCGGTGTTTGGCCAGATGAATGCTGCACATCAATTTTTGTTCTACTTCATAAAAAGGGATCTCCAACAAATCTAGACAATTATCGCCTACTTTCGTTAATCTCTCATACAAGTAAGGTTCTACTATATATTTTACAATCTCGTTTGGAAAATTTTATTGGCTGGCAAATGTATCAGGTGCAGGCCGGTTTCGTGAAAGGACGCGGTACGCGTGAACAGATCTTAAACTTCAGACAAATTGAAAAGCGATAGAGCATTATTTTCCAGTTTTTATCTGCTTTGTGGACTATTCTAAGGCGTTTGATAACGTGAAGTGCCCTAAACTGTGAGAAATCCTCATCTCAATCTCTATCCTCATCTCACCTAGTGTTTCTCATACAGCAACTCTAAGTCTAATACGACTCGTGTAAGTATTGATGGTCACCTGTCTGATCAAACTGCAACCAGAAAAGGAGCATGTTAAGGATGTGTATTATCTCCGATCTTATTTAACATTTACTCTGAATTTGTGATGAGACAGGTATTAGACAACTGGAATGGCGGTATAACTATCGGCGGAAGCAAATTGTGCAACTTAAGATTTGCTGATGATACAGTTCTTATTGTTGCTTCTCAGGAAGAACTAGTAGCTCTATTAAACACCTTAGAACAACATAGTGCAGCGTATGGTCTTCGTATTAACTACAATAAGACCAAGGTTACGATCTTAGATACAGAGCATGATAATCATCGAGAAATAAAGTCAATAGGCCGTTGTGAAGTAGTTCAAAGTTTTGTGTATCTCGGTTCTTTGATCGACAATTCGGGTAGCTACGAAAATGAGATTCGACGGCGCATTTAACAGGCACGTGTGGCCATGGAAAAGCTTACTAAAATATGACGTGACCATAACATCACTAAAGCTACAAAAATTTCGCTGGTTCAGTCTCTCGTGTTCTCCATATTTTTGTATGCCTCGGAAGCTTGAACTGTTAAAAAGGCAGATCGAGCTCGCATAGATGCTTTTGAAATGTGGACATGGAGGAGAATGCTAAGAGTTCCTTACACCGCCCGTTGAACTAACGTTTCCATACTGGATGAGGTCGGTAATCCAAAGAGACTATCCTCCATTGTGTCGACGAGAACGCTTACATTCTTCGGACATGCACAGAAGCGATAATATGGAGAAACTTGTAGTTCAAGGCCATGCCCCGAGTGGGTGGCGCCGTGGCCGTCCCCCTACACGCTGGGTGGATCGACGAAACAGTTGCTGGATATGAGTATCAAGAGCGCCACTGAACTGACAGTAAATCGCGAACGATGGCGAGCTACAGTTCTCAAAACTATTGATAATATTCTTGTCAGCAATACTCCGACTTAATGCATTTTACGAGTTCACAACATGTCTGTTAAGACATTGTGACTATGATTATGATGATGATGACGTTATACGGAGCTCCAGTATGGTGCAAAGCTATCGAGACAATTATCTATCCAGCGCTTTAGGCTTCTTGTTTGATAACATGTGAACCCTCTATCGGAGGCAGACTACGATACGGATGACGTTCAACGAATTAATCCAGAACAACTTGGTGTGGGTCACGTACCGCACATTTTGCTGTTATTCCAAAATTACCTGCATACACTTCGGCCATACGACAAACACTGCAACGGATTTTGAGCACGTAGGGGCATTTCGGTGAACAGTGCACACCAGAATGACATGGAACGCAAATTCCGATGCCCGTTTTTTATTTTCCAATACCCAAGAGGCCGTGACCCAAATGCAGATACAAACATAAAGCGCCATATACCAGCTAGAAGAGTTATGAAGCGTTTAAATTGGGTACAAAGCTTCGCAAATGAAACAACATTATTAGTAGTAGTAGTTTATTTGTGTTTTTGCATGAGTATGCTTATTATTAAATATTGTCAAAACTGTCGAGAGGTAACGTCAAAATTTTATGTATCAGACTTTATATTAATGCATTTATTCAAGAAACGAAGACATGTGGAAGGCTGCAGAAGGTTGGTTTCAGCAAAGTTTACGGAATACATATAAGTTGGATCACTCCGCAAAAATATCAATACGGCCTGCCCCTTGCTCCGTCTCCCCGGTACACCGGTAGCAGTGTACCGACGTCAGCTGGGAGATACGGAGCGGCGCAAAGTAGAGGTTGAGCGTGTTTAACGCGAAGTGTATACAGTGTCTCAAAAATATCGGATTTTGTTATCTCGGATTTGTTTGCAGGAAATGGATAATAATATTTTTAGAAATTTGATTTTACCAATTAAATTTATTAACGGATGGAAAATGACAATCAGATCCATCCTTATTTTGTGGTAAACCTTGAAATGTAAAGGATATAAATACAGGGTGTTTCACGAAGATTAAGACAAGCAATATGTCGAAACTGAGCAGTAGTAGAGAATTATAATTTTGGGGATGTAAATTAGAGCAGTGTCTTTTTTTGTCACCTATCTAATGAGGTATTTGATTTTAGTCACGTGACATTCGATTCAAAATTATTAATGGGACACCCTGTACATTTGTGCCTTTCTGTGTTCCTCGCGATAAAACAACTCCAACAAACTAGCACAGTTGGGTTCTCAAGTGATTAATTTAAGACCTACAGGTACTTAAAGGATTGTATCACGCTAAAAGCGTATAGTGAGACAAAATATTCATTCAGTGGTCTTGCCATACCACCCAAGTCATTCTAAATTATATTTTAGAGCTCGGAAATATTTTTATTTATAACTTTAACAATTTAGTTTCTACAGTAGTATTTGGAACGACACTGAAAAGCAAAATGTCAAAAATAATTTATTCACATTTAAGTAAAGCATTTCCACATGATTATCTTTTAAAATTGTACATACGAGTTCGTATATACTATACCATAAATTTTATTAGCTGTGGTCTCAAAAAGAAGCCAAATAAACAAAACATTGAGGTAAAAATACTACAGAGCACCTTTGAACCAACTTTTACCTATCTACCAAATAGCTACGATATGTGAAATCGTTTGAGATTCATTGGTAATAGTTTTACTAGGTTTTATTTCTGATATGCATTCATGTAACCTAGTGTATTAGCGAAATAAACGTATTTGTATTTGTATGTCTAAATCGGCTGTCAATACCTAGTCTTTCAATGACCCTCGTATATACGTAAAACCCAGGCGTTAGCAAGTCCCCGCTAAAAGACCCTCGTACTTGGGCAAAAACCAACGCAAAAACTAACTGGCGCGTGCGGCCGCGGCATCGCTTTGATGTGAGATCTTCAAGGTGCCGACGGAGAGCGATCCAACTTATATGTATTCGGTAAACTTTGGTTCCAGTCCAGGCGGAAGACAGGATGAATTTAACCCCAAAACTGGATAGAAGCCATGATCATTCAACAGATAGAATAAATGCAATAGGTTAGCTAAATTATCGTATCGTGTATGTGCCTATACCTTACACAAGCATTGCTTTCGAGGTGGCAATGTTTGTAACTCATTAATAATAAGTACATTTATTATTTAAAGTGGCTAAACAATAATGAATCTCTAGCAGTCCTCTTCTTATATAACCACAGTAGGCGCTATGTTAAAATCTGGTAGCTATCCACTGAATTATTTTTCTGTCCATTCCTCATATACCATAGTAGATGAAGGTACTGTTACAATCTTCCTTTTATGTAATATAATCCAATGCGTGCGTATCCTACTTATATAATTGATGACCGTTTGTCCTTGGCATTCTTCTATCCACCTTGGCTTCATTGTGTAGGTAATTTCGAGGACAATTAGCTAGGATCGTTGTGAGAAAACACATTTCAAGCCTAGTAAAGTGTTCCTTTTATTTATGTTATTGGCTCTGATCTGAGATCAACTGGCCAGTTCTATTTTGGATGGACATCTATTTTTTCTTAATAATACGAACATTGTTTTATATTACTTATATTGAAAGTTACAGTATTACTTTTAGTTTTTGTGTGCAAAAGTTATATAATAGTTTGTATCACAGTTGTTTTGACTAGCTATTATAGAGATCATATTAGCAGGTAACGGAATATGGTTTGACAATCTGTGATACAGGTCTGTTATCTCTTTACTGATCAATTGGCAGTCTAATATACAGTGTTGAGCAGTACCAATCTTTCCACATCTGCAGTGAGGGTCATCGTCTAGTCCTATTCTAGTTTTGTGTTGAGGGCTTAAGCAATGACCACACCTCAATCTGCAAAGTGTTCTCACAAGTGGTCTATTCGTTTCTCTCTTAAACCAGGGTTCTGTTCTTATGTTCTGCTGGATCTGTTTGTATATCGTTCCGGATGGATTTCTATGGTAGTGTTCACTCCACTTTTCTTTCAGGTTCTTGTTTAATTTACTGTTCAAGTCACTGTAGGGAATTTTGAAATTCTTCATTAATATTCCATCTGTAGTCGCCATCTTTGCTAATATGTCGACTGTGTCATTTTGAGGTATACCTGTATATCCTTTAGTCCATACAATTTTTACATTTTTATCCAAATTGTTGTGTCTGTAAATCAATTTCATTATGTTTGAAATGATATGGTTGAAAGTCGGTGAAATTCTTAAATGCTCTAATCTTATAGCTGCACTCTTGCTGTCGCTGAAGATTATAGCATCTCTAAGCTCAGCATTACTGAGAGAATATTCTAGTGCTTCTTGAATGGCTGTCAACTCAGCTGTATATTTTGAACAATCTGGAGGAAGTTTGTATAATTATTGATATTTTTTATTTTCATGGTAGAAAGCGCATCCTACACCGTTTGTCGTTTTTGAACCGTCTGTGTATATGTGTTCACATTGATCCCATTTTTCTTCTATCTGCTGTTTAAATTTGATGTATGTGGTAGGGTCAGCTTGATGAAAGTTCGTATATTCTACTCCTAGTTTGAAGTTGTAGTTCTTGTATTCTGTAGTAAAGTAGGGGTGTAATACGTTGGAATATATTTGATCTCTGATTGGTAATAAGTACTCATAACTTTCTATAAGTAAAGGGATTTTTTTATGCTGCCAGTATTTGCTAGTCAGACCCAAAGTGAAAAGTTTATGAATAGATGGAACCTTGTATTTGCTAATCTGCTTCAGTACTGCCTAGTAAACTCTTAAGGTATATATTATGCTTTATTTTCGATTGAATATGTGCATTCAAACATTGAAATTATGTTGACCTTAGCACTTGGTGTATAACGCCAGGCCATTTGACTTAACTTTTACTTCTCACACCGAAGACTGTGATAGCGAAAATTTTCTATTTTGGGGAAATAGTAAGTTTTTTGGACGTTTGATTACCGTTAGGGATTATCTACTGACTACTTTGAGGTTACTTAAGGGAGATAAATAAAGGCGGTGTGGCGGTGGTATGGTCAAAACCCAGTGTGGGGGCGGGTTAGAATACCTCCCATAGTATATCCTGCGTGTCGTGAAAGGCGACTAAAAGGAACCGAACTACTATCGGTATAAGCAGTAGCCTCTTTCTCAACCAACAGCTTTGGGTGGACTAGTTCAGAAGAGTCAGGACACCTTCTTGTCCTTGGGGTGAGAAATTGCCCCTAAAGGCGGATGAGCCAGTAGATACCATCTGGTCAAAAGCATGAGGATGCAGAAAGCAAATGAGAAACTACTGCATTAAAGAACTTAAAGATATCCCAAGAGAAACTCGTAAAATGAGTAAATGCATTTTACGAGTTCACAACATGTCTGTTAAGACATTAGGACTATGATGATGATGATGGTGAAAACGTTTTTTTCATAAAAGAGTTTCTATTTTCCTTATAGAGCATCCCTGGTGATTTTCTATGCTCCTTAGACCTATCCAAATGTTGCTTTCGCTTTTAATATCTCCTGCACCAAATTTAAGGGTATTCAAGGAGCGACTATTTGAGTTATTTCAATAGTAATTAATATAAATCAGGATACTTCAGGATACGTAAATAGTTTTTGTTTTTAAACAGTGTCATGATGAGGCCTGATATTTAAGCATTGAAGTATATTTAATATAATTAATTCTAAAGTTATAAGTAGCATTATGCTAATCTTTATTATTAGATCTTTATGATCTACTACTACTACTTCACCTAGCAATCCTAACCTGGAAACTACTGTCTTTTCCACATAACGATTTTTTTTGTGTTCTTCTGCCTTTCACTAAACTGTTCGGACTAAAGCTCGCAGATATTATTAGAAATGATGAATTTTAATTTGAAAGTGTCAATCACCATTTTTACCTTCAAAAAATAATGAAAAATGGTACTTAATCTTTTTTTATTTAGGACTATATTCCACAGGTACGTCCACGTTTACTCAATCAAAATCAAAAGTCCTACAAAAAGAACAACAACAATTAAGCACGAAAGTGTGTGGAAATGTTGTTAGCTAAAGATCATCCGAAGTTTAGGAGTGTAATAAAAGAAACTAAGTTTTTAACGACCATAGAAAAGAGATATATTTTTTGTCTCTCCGACTGTTAAAGTATCTGCTCAAGTTACGAGGATTTATAACGCGGTAACTTTTAGCCGCTAGAGAGCGAGTCTGGTTTTTGTTTCACACAAAAAAAGTATTTTTTCACAAGTTCCGTAAATTGTTTGCAGATGTGCTTCTGATCTAGAAAAATAACGCTGAAGATAAATGGCCCCTTTGCTTCTGTCGTTCTGACATAGGCTCAATTATGGAAACATACATTTGGGGAGATACATATGACCATGAAATTTTGAGGATAAACCCGACGAATATTTTGTTTGTATCTACAGTACAAAAATCCATGTGATTAATTTTTGTCGGTTCGTTTTTGTTTTTTCTTCCTTGATTTTCCTAAAGAGAATCTCACGGTGGCAAAAACATTGTAGATTATTTTGAACATCGATATCAATAAGAACTATGTTGAACAATTTCACGAACACCTCTTTAATCAGCCCCAGGAAATTGATATAGTATCATAGAATATGATGACGCTTCTTCAACCAATTCCTGGCCCAGACTATTCCATTCATTTTCTTCTTTTCTGTCAATAAATAATGCAAACAGTCGTTAGAATTTTTTGTAATTCTATGTTGTATTTTCATGCATTTTTCTGTCAAGTAAATTATGTTTTATGATTCAGTTTTCATTTTCTGCGATTTTGCTAATAAATACTAAAATTTAAAGAGGGTATCGTTACTTTTGACTTACGAAAATTACCTCTTTTTTATGGCACTAAATGTGAAAATTTATTCTGAAAATATTCTAATGCGAGCAACAATTGCTGCTAGTTTCCCTTTCGTTTGAAGGATTTCAGTCGTTTAGGAAATATTGCAAATTCTAGTAGATCTCAATAGCTAGTAGGCTGTGGAAAAAAACACTTCAGCCATACACCAGCTTCTCATTGACATTAGATATCTTACCGCTGTTGTCTCCAGTTGGAGCTGATATGCTGTAAGGAATTTTTATAATGTTGTCTTGCTGCTCTAGTTCTTTTTGCTAAGTTAGTTGGTTTCTTCCATCTGAATGGATGTTTATTGATTTCTCATGGCCTGCTAGATTGCTTATACGTGGGAAAATTGAAAACACTGATTTGACTGAAAATTTGAAATAAAATGAAAACTAAAAAAGATTGATGTTGAAAATCCTGTGTCGTTAGAAAGGTTAACAAAGATCAAAGTTTATAGTTGATCCTATAAAAAAATAGGCATTTTCATTTGAAAAAAAAAGTTACGTGTGACTAAAGTTTCCTCAATTAATCTACTGATTTCTCCAAGTGCAAAAAGAATTCAAATTTTACCGGATGACCTAAGGTGACGCATTTCACGCTTAGTGGCACTGTCATAGCATACTAAATTTTATAATCGCTGCGATATTCAATTTTTTCTGATATCTACTTTTATCAAAAATGGTGATTTGCGCCTTAATGGTTCGTTTGAAATCCCATATATGATAAATAGAGTCACACTAGAATTCACCAAGGAATCCAAATATGCAATAATATATAGGGGTTTCTATTGAAAGAATGTAGGTTTTATATGAATCACCCTGTATAAACGTCAAAAATTACGTGAAAGTATTTTAACGTTATAGCTCTTAAGACGCCCTACCATGGCCCATAATCGTTCGTCCACTTACTAGTGGCCCATCACCCTGTATATAAAAATAGACAACTGTGCAGGACAACCTATTGAATTTTTTATCCTCTGTTCATAGAAATGGCCTTATTTTACATTGATTTTCAAGAATTAGTGGCTATATCTTACTGTGCTACCAATCCATATACTCATACTACGACAATTTGTATTCAAATAAGAAAGCCTGCATTTAATAGTATTCAACTCATGGTCATTGGCCTATCATAATACTGTCCATGTCATACATATAACGATGACGACATAGTAATTTGAAACAGAACAATCTTGATTTACAGCCTCGGTATTCCCAAACGCAGTTTGTTTATCTGGTAAATAATAATACAAATATGCTATTCATTCAATGTCCCAATTCAGGTGGCGTAAGTTTGATGTTGAGAAATTCACCTAAAACGGAATTATACTAGAATGGTACGTAAACTATTGCGTCACTTAATTTTGTGATGTAAGGAAAAATGATGGTTTATCAGCACTGAGTATGATTTTAATAGAAGGTTGTGATTTTCAAGAGAAATGTCCTGCTTTTACTAAACTAGACACACCGACTCAGTAGTAAAGGTGTTTTCAACACCTTACCTACAAAAAAGAGCCCAAATTCATGCGATGTTATTAACTATTAAAATAAAAAGTGATATCACTCATTTCTGTAGTGTAGGCGAGGTTGCAAATGATCTAAAACACTATAATTTTGAAAACTTAATTTGATATTTCAGTTTCTTTTTGTAGGATAAAGTCATTCAAACAGAAACTCCTTATTTTTCTATGTGCGGCGTTTCGAATTATATGAAGTCATCTGCAGGCACCAGAAAATCAAAGTTTTCAACATTGGTACGAAAATAATTATAAGAATTTGACTAGATGAAACATAAGTGGATTAGAGAAACTCTGCCAACGAAATTAACATACAACTTCACAAAAAACATACAATAAAAAATGAAGTCAAGTTGATTGACTCAGTACTTCCCACACACTTACGCTGATACCAGTTTATTATTTTTCCACAGCATGAAGCTTTAGTCTAAGATCCCTTGCAACCAAATAATCGCCAACCCCCTCCCCCCCCCCCCAAAATTGTCTTATGCCGCTAGGTCATTCCTTCACAGGTCAATGGCCTATTATCGATACCACAAACTCAGTTTTACAACCCCCCACCCCCCAACCACCTCACTTTCACCCCCACCCAAAAAACTGGTAGGAAATGATCAGGAACCCCTAAAACATCTAAAAACCGATTTGATTATTGCTACGCTGCCACTACGCTTTTTAACAAACATACGCGTTTTCCATTCTCACCACGGTAACAATATACTGTGTCAAAATTTCACTAGAATCAATTTAATAGTGTCCACGTTACAAAATACAAAACGATTTAAACCGCAATAAATTCTCGTATGTATACAGAAAAGTCCCTTAGTTTCCGTAATAGGTTAGGAAATGTTCGGATGGACCTAAAAAGGTGATTTGTGTCGCTAGATCTTCCTTCACAGGTTAGTGGACATCCTATTATGAGTACAAGAATTTTTTTAATTTTTCAACCCCCGACCCCTCAACCACCCCAATTCCACCCCCACCCAAAAAAACGCAGAAAATGATCAGGAACCTCTAAAACGCTTAAAAACGAAGTTTGAGCTGTTTTTATATTTTTAGTTTTTTTATTATTGCTGCGCCGCCACTGGCACGATTTATAAAAACCATACGCGTTTTCCATCTTCGCCACGGTAGTAATACGGTGTCAAAATTTCATTAAAATCAATTCAACAGTTTCCTCGTTACACAATATAGATCGATCTAAAGCAAGTATGTTTATATCAGAAAAAATTCTAAGTTTTTTGCTTTCTGTAATAGGAAGGCAATGTTCGGATGGACCAAAAAGCGTTATTTATGTCGCCAGATCTTCTTTCACATGTCAGTGGACAGTCTATTATGAATGCAACAAATTTTTCAATTTTACAACCCCCCACCCCCCAACCACCCCAATTTCACCCTCACCCAAATAAGTAGAAAATGATCAGGGACCCCTAAAACGCCTAAAAACGAAGTTTCAGCAATATTTAATTTGAAATTTCAAAATTATAGGAACATTACCTACTACGACCCCACAGTATACCGCTGCCCAAATTTCATCACAATCGATGCAGCGGTTGCTGAGATTACGAGGCTAGAAAAAAGCGACAGACAGACAGACCGACAGACAGACAGACAGACAGACAGACCGACGGAAATGAGTGACGTGGATTTTCGTTATGTAGACATCATAAAACGCCCAAAAATCGAAAATTTTCGCGATCACAATACTCCCCTCACCTATCGGTGTGGGAAGTAAAATGAAATAAAACACATAGGAACAGGATGTAATCGATACGTTGCACATAGAAAAATAAGGAGCTTTTTTTTGAATAGCCATATCCCACAAAAAAATAACCCAAGTTCATCATACTAGGTGAAAATATTTTACAAATTAATTTGACATTTCTGCATTTAACAAAAGTGTAGAATCTTATACTCGGTAGATCTGTGGTATTAAACAAAGAGTTTGTTTTACTCAAAGCTCGTAAAACAGACAGAATAGAAAAACCAATGTTTTAAATTAATGAAAAAACTATCAGGATAACGTGTGGCACAATTGGTTTGAGCTCCGGTTTGGGCGTAATTAAAATCGCTTCAAAACAAAATTTGGAAAATTGCAATCGGGTAAACAGTTCAAAGCTTGCTACAAAAAAGCTAATTATTTAGAAACGTTTTAATCACAAAGCTGAATTTTAACCTAGCTTGTAAAAATTCACTGGAAATGAATAGATTGCATTATATTGGGTTTAGGGAATGACGTACTCAATTTTTTCGTTGTTTACTTTGTTTGTGGCGATGTTAGTGAGGTAAAAAAGTGGACCAAATGGTTTTTATTAAATTTCGCGTAGAAATGGAATACATTGTAGAGTAAGAGTATCTGAAATGTCAGCATAGGACTATAGTGAGTCTGCTATGCGTAAAATAGGGGTTTACGAATGGTATAAGCGTTTCCAAAATGGCTTTGAGGACGTTGAAATTACAATTTTATCAAAAAACGAAAATTTTCCTTATTACTTCCCACACTGATAGGTGAGGGGAGTATTGCGAATTTTTGATTTTGAGATAACACGCTTTTTGGACGTTTCATGATGTCTACATGTCTGTCGGTCTGTCTGTCGATTTATCTGTTAGCGTTTTTCTAACGTCGTAGTCTTAGTAACCGCTGCATGGATTGTGATGAAAATTGCGTTATGTTGTGGGGTCGTAGTAGGTAATCTTCCTATAATTTTGGAAGTCGTTGTACGGGGAGCGGAGTAATTAGCAAAAAACAAAAAATCAAATATTCTTCAAACGTCGTTTTTTGGCGTTTTAGGGATCCCTGATCATTTTTTACTTTTTTTGGGTGGGGGTGAATTTGGAGTGGTTGGGGGTAGGGGGGTGTAAAGCCAAAAAAATTGTTTTATTCGTAACGGACCGTCCATTAGCCTGTGAATGAAAAACCTAGCGGCATAATACATTTTTTAGGTCCATCCGAACATTGCCTTGCTTATTATAGAGGCCAATGAACTTAGAATTTGTGATGTATACATACGAGTATTGTTTTAGATAGTTGTATATTACGTAACGCGACAATAATTATTGTACAGGGTGGGGCATAAAAACCAAGTGCTTTTGGTTTGAGTAGTACTCATATATTAGAAAAGGGAGGAGCGCGCGGTTTATTACAATCCATTCCTTGACTCAAAGCATTTCACTTTCTTACTTGCCAATTGCCATCATGGAGCGGTAGACGCTAGAACAACGCGTGGCATATGGCGTGGCATCATTGGCCCATATTTTTTTGGAGAAAATGGGGTCACCGCTAGAGTAACATCTGAACGTTACATTCATATGCTGAATACCTTGTTCATACCTGAATTGCAAAGAAGAGGTGTGGATATCAAAGATTTGCGGTTCCAGCAAGATGGGGCCACGGCACACACCGCCAGAGCATCAATGGCTGTTCTTAGCCATCTGTTTCCAAATCGTTTAATTCTGAGGTTTGGTGGCATTTCATGACCTCCTCGGTCTCCCTACTTATCAATTTGTGATTTTTTTCTATGGGGGTAACTCAAGTCACGTGTTTAAAGGGCCAAGCCCCGTACGTTAGACGCAGAGAAGGAAGCGATTCGCCACGAAATCTCTCAAAAATCAACAGAGACATACTGGAAACGTTGGAGTGCAATTTTCGTGAACGGCTGCATCATATGCCAGATGTAATTTTTGCACTTAGATACTTCAAAATGGTTTATTATCAGCTATGTTCTACTACCAATAACGTTTTTTAAGAGTAAAAATTAATTATGTTATGATTATTTCAAAAACACTTCGTTCCTATGCCCCACCCTGTATTACCACGGCGAGGATGGAAACGCGTATGTTTTGGAAAAATGGTGTCAGTGGCGGCGTAGCAATAATAAAAAAAAACTAATAGAAAATCAGCTCAAACTTTGTTTTTAGGCGTTTTAGGGGTTCCTGCTCATTTTTTTATTTTTTTTTTGTTTTTTGTTGTGGGTGAAATTGGGGTGGTTGGGGGGTGGGGGTTGTTAAACTGAAAAATTTGTTGCATTCATAATAGTCTGTTCATTGACATGTAGATGAAAATACCTAGTGGCATATTACACTCTTTTAGGTCCATCTGAACATTGGCTTGCCACGTACAGAAACCAATATTGTGATATATGTATACATACGACTTTTGCTTTATCTCGTTCTATATATATTGCGTAAAGTGAAAATTATTGAATTGATTTTAATGAAATTTTGACACATAATTTACCAGCGCGGCGAGAATGGGAAACGCGTCTGTTTTTGAAAAACCGTGTCAGTGGCGGCGCAGCAACAATCAAAAAAACAAAAATATAAGAGCAGCTTAAACTTCGTTTTTAGACGGTCTGGAGACTACTGATCGTTTCGCATCATCCAACTGAAGCATGTAGAAAAAAACTGTAGCGTCCTAGCTTCTAAGGAGGGAGAGGCAAGAAACTATTTACGAAAGTTTTTGAGTTGGATGCTTTTTTGCGGGCGGGTGGGCGACGATTTGGTTGCAAGAGGATTTCAGACTATAGCTTCATGCAATGGGAAAATAATAAACTGGTATCACCGTAATGTGTGGGAAGTACCGAGTCAATCAACTTGACTCCATTTTTTTCGAAATGTTTTCGAGTTGTGGGTAGTAAAAAGCAAGCTCCTGCTTACAGACAGTCTTTTTTTCAATAAGAGCTGCATTAAGGCAGCCCCTACGGAGAGCATAAACGGTCATTTTCAAGTGATTTCATTCCCATTCGTGACGCTCTAGTTTTCAATATTTTTGCATGAAATTTTTACATAAAGTTTAAAAGGAAATTACACAGAGGGCTATCGAAGCATTTTTGAAAAAATTTGATTGAACATGAAATATGATCGCTTGAAGTTGCCTATTTTCTTCGTCAACTTTGTAATTTTTCAAGAAAAGCCCAGAAGCAAAAATGAAGAAGTGCTTCGATATCACTCTGGGCAATTTCCTTCTAAATATCATGTGAAAATTTCATGTAAAAATATTGGAAAATGAAGCGCCAGGAATTGGGACAAAAAACATCTGCAAATCGCCTTCCTCTTCAATTTTACAAATTTCGGGCGACGCGCTAACATGACTGTTTCCATTTCTTTCTAATGTAGGGCGCACCTGTTTATTTATCACGCCCATCGTCGGTTCCTTTTCAGCTCCCCGCATCTTCCGGAGAAACTATTCCGGATTGTAGGAGCAGCGTTAAGTTCCGTGTATATTAAGGTAAAGGACGCTGTTCGAAACCACCCAAAAGTATATATCCGAGTATACCGGACAAACGTGTATATCCACTTCGTCGACAGCTTCGATATTGCTCGTAAGCACCACTTCAGGAAACGTTAATCGAATCACGATCAGGTAAACACCCATAATTCGCAAACCTTGACATGTAACATTAAAGCCTTCAAGGTAAGCTACTAAATGCACCTTTACTTCTGTTCTACCGCGTTGTTATTGCTACTATAAATAACCTGCTGCAGAAATGCCTTCTAGGAAATACACGCAATACAGTTCGATCGTTCTTCGGTCTAGAAGCTAGAGATTTCAAAATGACGTCAAGTAAATGGACTCGGTACAGCTGGCGTGGCTACCAGTAAACATTCAGTATAAATAGCTATTAACTGCTTTTATACCTAAAATCGTAACAGCCAGTAAACCTGCATAGTTATCTTTCAAACAGGCTTATATCACGTAGTGATATTATTTCCAGAACTCTAAAATATAAAAACCTCCTTAACACGTTGTTGGACACAACGGCTATAGCCGTCTGCGAAGAGTGATCGTGATACGCCACGACGGCTATATCAGTCAAAAAGTTATCTGCTTGTTATGGCAGAACGGCGACGACCGTCATAATGTCGGTATACTTGCCTTGTTAAGCAATGTTAGTGCCGTAACGTGAAGCTCGTCATTTCTGAAATTGCCAAATTCTAACCCACTATACGCTATCCCAACTATTCATGTTTTAAGGTGCATGGGTAAAACGCCACGACGGCTATAACCGTCCATAACCTCCAATGTGATGCATTGGCCACGTGTATAGCTGCCGTATTGCAAGTGTTTGTTTTGTTTGATTTTCATGTTTTCAGTACTGATGAGAGGTAGGTAACCAGATATTTTCATCCTAAACAGATATTCGTCTTCCACCTATTATACATATAGAATATATTGTTTCATATCAATACAAAACTCGAAGCACGTGTGAGACATTTTCCAGAGAAGCTGCCCCTACCAGAGGATCATAAAATAAAATCATATTTTCTTAGATGCAAACAATGTTTCAAGTCTGGAAAATGCAAAGAAACTAGCTATAGATGCAAGGGTTGTGAAAATAAACCTGCTTTGTGTCCAGACTGCTTGGAGAGTGGCGTGAAACATAAATTTGTGCCCAAATTCTGTTTTGTTCGGGGATACCTCTGTTTGCTAATAAATTTGATTTTTTGTTTTTATACCGTCTATATTCTGAGAGATGCGTTTTTGTTTATAAATTTGATACAATAAAATGTTGTTTTTATTTTATCTTTTGTCTCGAAAGTTGTCCTTTTCTTCCCACAAGATGTGTTGTACGATTACACTGATCAGACGGCTATAGCCGTAGTTGCCATTCTAGAACATAAAGTCTGCTGTGATATGACACGACGGATATAGCCGTCTTTTTTTATTGTCACCAAAAATCTCAAAAATGAAAAAAAGAGTCAAAAATGAACACCCCTAAAATATTTTGATAACGGAAATCATGTTACAAACGCAAAAAATGGAAATGATTTGAGGTGCCATATTACGAAGCCTCCCGGCCAGCAGGGTGTCCAACAATGTGTTAATATCACCCAGTAATAATACTAATCCACGCGGTAGAGGTTTTTTGACACCAAAAGATCGGAAAGAAATGAAATGTGGTGGGATGGTAGACATTGGTCCTCTGAACCTACACCTAAGTTTGTCACCTTGAAGGGTTGCCGCTCGAGGGGGGGGGGTGAAAACCATGTTTCGCGACAATTTTCCAAAAATATGGTCGTTTTGATAAGTGCTATCGAATAAAAGTTCAAAACATTTTTTTTTTACATCAACCCTTAAACTCACGCTCAACTTTTGTTTTTGAAATGTATTATTTAAAATATTGTAGTACCTTTCACAGGCATAAAATAAATAAAATAAGGATTTGTTTGAGGTGTACTATTTTCGTAAGAAAAACAGATAAAACGAAAACCATGTGTACCGAATGACCTATCATTCCATGCTTTCAAAGCATTATTTTTTACCTCAACCCCTAAAACTCACCCCCTTATTTTTTCCAGGTAGCATCTCATAGCTTTTCCAACATTACTGAGGTCATTATTTTGTATACAAGCAATTTTTTTCGCAAAGTCATTAACATAAGATAAATAAAATGAGGATTTGTTTGAGGCGTAATACATTGGTATTAAAAAAAGATAAAAAAGACATTTTTGAAAGCATGTATTATAAGTTATTAGTATCCTTAAAAACCCACTTCGTTCTATTTATATCGTTTTTTTTGCTTCAAGCAAGTTTTTATTTAATTTTTGTTATGCTTATGATTTTACGAGAAAAATGAGTTTGCGTATAAAGTCAAAGGTACTACAAGATTTTAAATAAAATAAGAACTCAATTTGCGTAGAGAAATCTATTTGGTGCTATTTGAAATACAAAAGTTGAGGGTAAGTTTTAGGGTTGAATTAGAAAAAAGTTTTAAAAGCATTGTGCGATAGACCCTATAGTACTGACAAAAATTCCACTCAGTATTCGTTTGAACTTTTTTTTGTTACGAGAATATCACGTATCAAGTAAATTGTAAATTCAGGGACACCCTGTATACCAGTATGGTAGCTTTAGGTCACAATTACATTGTCTCGAATCGCAAGCATGAAACCATCTGTTTCTGAGAAGTGTCCTAAGGGGCCTGAGTACACATACTTATACACACGTATTTGCCATGTAAAACACGGGTTCCAATTTTCAACAGAACTCACTTGTTTTTCAAACTACATACACAGTATTTCAGAGGGTGATAGTTAAGACCTTAATGAATGACATCTATTTTTCATTTTTTGAAAAAAGTTCTTTAGTGTGCAAAAAACCTCGCATTGCAAAATCATACATTTTTCAAATCTCTGTAATTTAACAACCAAACGCGGTATCAAAAAAAAGGCCAAGATAGTGACAAAGCGTAAGCTTTCCTCTTCAATTTGCTTGAATCGTTACTGTAAGTTTAAAGGTAACGTCAGGAGCTGAGAAATACGAAATTAATCTTTATGGTGACCTTTGGACCTTAGCTTTGGACCGTTTGACCTTACCATTGAATTGTTGGACTTATCTTAGACACACACATTGGAGAAATGGCGGCGGCCACACCTCCTCGCTAACACGGGAATACGTATTTTCGCGTGCTATATCCTAGACCAGTGGTTCTTAACAGGTGGTCCGCGGACCACTGGTGGTCGCTGGAGGCATTTTAAGTGGTCCGCGAAGTCATCCTTCTAATATGTGACTTGACGTAATCTCGAGTCGAAACAACGCAAGCCGCGCGCGCCACAAGTTACTTGGTTGACCTTTTTGCGCAAATAAATAAATTGAACCTTCAACTGCAAGTGTTAGGAAATTTGAAGTTGCAAGGCATGAGCAACACATTTGCATATTAAGATCAAATCAGGGCGTTTGTTGCTAAAATCGAGCATTTGAAACGCTCAAGCACATCATTGACGGACAAGGTGCAGATATTAAAGAAGAAATTCAGAAGAACATGATGCTTCATTTGACTAATTTAAAAAGTGGATTCAATCGCTATTAAAAGTATTCAGAAACTGATCCGAAATCCTTTCATTGTCAACGTTTCCGATGTCTCTAATGAAATTCAAGAAGAAGTGATTGAAATGCAACACGATACGAACTTAAAAGATACATTAGAATCAGGAAAAAATCTTGAAGATTATTGGAGCCAAAAAGCAATTTCTTTTCCAAAGCTTCGAGACATTGCTATACGTTACCTAACTTTATTTTCATCGACGTATCTATGCGACCAGGGGTTTTCGACCCTTCTGATTATTAAAAACAAGCATCGAAATCGGTTGGATGCCACTGCCGACATGCGTTTAGCTTTGAATAGCGCTGAACCAAGAATTCAGGAGTTAGTAAAGAGTATGCGGTCACAAAAATCACAACATTTAGATTTTTGTCAAATAATAAATAAATGAGTGCCAATAATGAAATTGTGCTTGTTTTCTTTATCAAACAATCCTTAATTTAGGTAAATCAACTGGGTGGTCCCCAGCAAGACAAGCATTTGGTAAAATTGTCCCTAATGAGTAAAAGGTTGAGAACCACTGTTCTAGACCCTTAAATTCCAAGAGAGGCTCTTTATTTCTGTTTTTTTTTTTCTGATGCCCCTGTTCTTGGGACGCCCCTGGCTGTAGGACGTTCGTTGACAGCGCGACCACAACTGCGTAGCAAAACGAATGAGTATACATTTTTTAAGGGCTGAGCCGTAATTATGTCTGTTCTCTCATATATTAAAAATGCCAAGAGCACTAGCGCCATCGCATCTGTTCTCAACAGGTCAAGAATTATAACTTTATGCGATGAGAGGGGCATATACTGATATACTGCAGCTAGGTTTAGGAATAAAACACTGTTAGACTGATGCTTCTCACTGGCGTTACAAGGAAATGTTGAGACAAAAATAAAAGGTTAAAGGGAACACTTAGTAAATGATAATCCCTTGTTCTGCGAAAAAGACCGGAAAGATTTAAGAGAATGAATGAATAAATAAGGGCCAGAGGCTATCCAGCACAGAATGTGACTGGTGCATAGGCCACACGATGGGCCCTTTTGTGCCTCTATCCGCGCTAGTTCCTAAGACCTGCCCTTTTCGCAAAGGCAAGTCCATCCTTAGGTCCTATCCAGTTTATCTCTATTGGTTCCAAGGTTCTTGAGCCCAGCATAGTCTGCCTGTGATAACACAGGGTTCCACAGCGACACAAGATGTGTGCCGAGGATTCTTCCTCTTCACCACACCACGTGCATGTTGGGTCGTTGACCACCCTCATCACGAACAGGCGACGCCTGAAGATGTTGTGACCCGTTAATAGGCCTACTAGCAATCTCAAGTTACTCCTATCCAGAGAGAGACAAAATCGTCTTATTCTCTCTGCATGCCCTGCTAATAGTTTCCGAGCTTGACGGAGATGACCAGAGATGTTGTTCCATCTCAGAGAGTGTTGATTCTGGATCCACTCTCCAGTTGTTTTACTAATCAAGTTTGCAAATAGTCCTAAGGCTGGTTCGGGCCCACAAAACTGTTGCCGGATCACATCCTAGCCAGATGATCCGACATGTCGTTACCCTTTACCCCAGCGTGCCCAGGTACCCTCATCAGTGATACCTTGTGTTTAGCTGAGATGTCGTCAAGAGCCCTCCTGCACTCCAGGATCAGTTTTCCAAGCACTTAGTGCTTTGATGGCTGCCTGACTGTCAGAGCAGATAGTAATCTGCCTCCTAGACCCGTCAATTTCCCGAATACGATTTACACAAGCTAGTATCGCCTAGACCTCAGCCTGGAATACTGTGGTGTGCCCCCCAAGAGGGAGTGAAAGTCTTGTATGGGGTCCGTAGACTCCCGAGCCCGAGCCCTCTCTAGCGAGTGAACCGTCTGTGTACCAGACTTGTCCTCTTCCTTCGATGAGCTGTCTTTCCCTAGACTCCCACTCTTCCCTTGGCGGAAACACCACCGTAAATTTGCGATTGAAGCGATGCGTAGGAGAAACTATATCGCTCCTCGCCAACAAAATAGGAGTATCCTCATGCAACTCTGCTAGAATCGTCGAATGTCCTTTACCTGGATGGAACCCAGTTTCCCTAGCTTCCCCTTGAATTACGAGATCCAAAGGAAGAAGATTCAATAGTGTTTCAATGGCACCCAAAGGTGTTGTGCGCACTGGACTGGTTGTACTAAGACATGCCAAACGTTGAACCTTATTAAGTCGGGCTCTTATTGCCTCCGTCTTTATAAAGGTCCACCACACTATGGAGCCATATATTAAAGACGGTCTGACTATTGTAGTATAGAGCCAGTGCACCACTTTTGGGCTCAAGCCCCAACTACTACCGACAACTCTTCTGCAGGCCGATAACGAGTTTCGAGCCTTGCTTACCTTATGATCCACATGCTGCCTCCAAGTCAGCCTGTAATCCAGTATGACTCCTAGATACTTTACTGTCTGAGACAATTCAAGTGTCGTTCTGAAAAATGTAGGCCTCACGAGGCCTTCCATCTTCCTTCTCCTAGTGAACATAACGAGCTCAGTCTTCTCAAAGATATAAGAGAGGTGAATGATTTAAATCCATTTGAACCTCAAGGCGGTCACCTGAGAATTTAAGCATATTGAATCGATCTAAAAAAATTAGATTACTGAACTCTACAAATCTATAGCCTTAGGTTATCGCCACAGTCAGTATTTTTACAATTTTATTTTAACTTTTACTTATGGCTCACCAGAATTGGTTATCAATAGATAAATTGGTCTCTTCTACTATAAATGGTTAGCATAGCTTTTTCATAATTTCATTTTGTTTAATCGAACGAAAGGTGCTTGCTTACTCCGCAAGAGGGAGATAATTCCAATCATTTGGTTCATAGAAAAATCGGAAAAATGAAGGGTACCAGCTGGATTCGAACCAGCGTCTCCGGCATTCTAGACCGACGTGATACCAACTACACTACAGTGCCCCGTGATGCAGCCGATATACAGCGCCGACGACAAGGTATCGATTCCGCCAACACCCATCACTCCCCCGTATCCCTCTGCGAACCATGTTCCATTCCATGAAATCCTGGCCGACTGAAGAATAGCAAGAAAAAGAGCTGTCGTGCAAATAGCGGTGGGAGATTCACACTCGCCCAACAGCGAACTAGATCTCTCTGGATGACTGAAATACATGGTTCGCAGAGAGATACGGGGGTGTGGTGGGTATCGGCGGAGTCGATACCTTGTCGTAGGCGCTGTATATCGACTACATCACGGGGCACCGTAGTGTAGTTGGTATCGCGTCGGCCTAGAGTGCCGGAGACGCTGGTTCGAATCCAACTGGTACCTTTCATTTTTCCGATTTTTCTGTGAACCAAATGATTGTTCGTTTTGGTTGTTTTGTTAAACATTTCGGGAAAATCTTTGTATACCACACCGCTGCTCTTCAGACTAGCGGTGTGAGCGTATCTAGATGTGTTTTTGAGGATGACTCGTAATAGTTATAAAAATTCGCATTGTATAGCCGACGGCGTTATACCAGATCAAACGTTTCTTTTTTTTTTGGCGCTTTGTAATGCATTACACCTATAAAGCTCACGGAAATTATCTCGAAATACAAATACCGACAATAGCGACATGCGACTTGGTAATAATGATTGCTTCTGATAAATTAATCTTGACGTTTATATCTAACGTATTACGACTAATTACCGGGTATCGAGATACAATTCTGATAACAGACACGTTATGCATTTAGTTGACCCAATAAGGAAACGTAATGTGATATTTTTCAGATCGCATGACTTACAGGCAGTCTGTATGTAAAGCGATGTCTAGTATTTTATTTGCATCTAACCCATACGGATCGACTCAAAATAGCTACAGACGGTGTCTTAGAAATTACTACACGCTAACATATTATCTGACCAGCGGATCTGAAGCTACAAAAGGAAAAGGAAAGGAAAGCGGACAAAAATGTTCGATGTTGCCAAGTTTGTGTATAAAAAAGAGAAATTAACAGCAATATAAGACATTTTTATTGCTACTTTAATATAGTCGTTAATGTATTTTTATTTAATAACTGGTATGTTTATATATTTGTTAATGTATTTTTATTCAATAACCGATATTTCTTAATCTACCTGTTATAAAATGTACATATTTTCTGAAGATATCATCAACTTCAGGTGAATCGGCAACAACTCACGAATCCTGTCATCCAACGTCTTGTCAGAGTACCTTATTGGTTGAGGATATGCTACCATGCCGTTGCCATGGAGATTAATTCTTGCTATTGGCCGCCCTGCCACCAACTTTATTTTCCTGTCGATCTCTCTCTCTCTTTCTCTCTGTGTGTGTCTGGAAATATCGAAATCACAGCATAGTAAACAACCAGCATAATAACTCAGGTTGGCGGTAATTTCACGCGCATCCCCCCTTTTGGATGATTTTTTGTAGGGATAACGATACTTCGATGCTTCTGCACTTATGTCGAGTATTTTTGTCATCGATACTTTTTGAGGCATTCCAAGCTGGTATCGATACTTTTGTATCGGTATCGAAAATAATTATATAATTATTGAGGGGTGTAATCAGTTACACAAAATGCTCTGTACGAACCAAACGCACCTATTTGGCTAAAAAATATCGAGTTGGTACCGGTATCGATATTTTCACTTTCGCATCTCTACCCAAGCTTCACATCCGTAAAATCATCCCAAGGTCAAATCCTGTGGGAACCACTTTTATATGGGAAACCCTCAGAGATGTTATGCTGGTTGTTTACTATGCTGTGGCGTCATGATCGATTAACTCTATTATCAGAATGTATGTTCCCAATTCATCTACTGGGAAAGAAACAATCGAAAGTCCAAGTGATTCAACAACTCATGCACATTGAAGAGTTTTCACGAATCGGTTTTTCCGTCACGTGACCAAAAATAAATACCTTATTGTGCGACACAATAATAAGAAAATATACCGTATTTGCTCTAATTTACACCCCCAAAATTATAATTCGCTACTACTGCCCAGTTCCGATGACTTAATCGTTGTCGGACACCCTGTATAATTATTTTCGCTACCGCTACAAAAGTAGCGTTACCAGCTTGGAATCGCTCAATAAACATTTAAGATAAAAATACTCGATATTATACCTTATCCACCGAACAAACGGAGTAACCATGCACAATATATGTAAATTTTTACTGTATGGTGAAGGGTTATATGTACAGGGTGACCTAATAAGAATGGACGCCGGCAATATCTCGGTAACCGTTAATCGTATAACTTCGAGCAAAAAATATTATTAGGTAAATCGGCTAAGAGAAATCGCTGGAAATTATTTTCAAGTTCCGCAAGTAGCCGCTAGGGGGCGTAACTGTTACGGTCAATCAGAAAAACGGCTTTTTCTCAAAAAATATCCAAATAAAGGTATATTATAAATTCTACCTTTATGTAGACTGAACAATTCTCGATTTTTTTTGTTAATAGTTTTTTGCTCTATCTTGTAAGATGTAGTGGTGGGGGAATGTAATAAAGCTTTTTATTTAAATGGCCGTAACTTTGGTATAAGTTAACGGAATTAAACAAGCTAGGTCTCGTTTGAAAGAGCTGTTCTTACTTAATAATCTGCTTTGTAAAAATTGTCCAAGTTTTTCTTGACTTAGTAGCTACAGGGCGATATTTGACATAATAACAATTATTACGCATTATTACGAAAATTTTAAATAGTATGCTATATGTCTTTAAACATAGGTATATAGAGGACAAAATACCTAAAAAGTTTGCGAAAGATTCAACCTCCTAGCTATTTTCAAGCCGGAGATATCAGTAAAACAAGTATTCTGATAAGTGTGCTGTGAGTTTCAGAAACAATTGCCGCCTTATAGAGATATAGCCTCCGAATAATTATTTTAGTAATCATTTCAATGATAATGCTCAAGTAAAAATACTACAAATCATATTTTGACTTTCTAAAACAACCACCAGGTGGCGTAGTAGGCACCAATAGCTGCTGCATTCAATTTTCATAATAATGGAACTTTTTAAAGAAGCAATAAAAAACAAATTACAGTATAAAATTTATTATTGTTTTTATCATTATTAAACGTCAATTTGAGCTGGTCACAAGGTATTAAATGAATTCGATAGCAAAGATAGTAAGAAAAACCCAATGTGAGTAGATTCTGAAAATTAAGGGCAATTAATAGCAAAATAAAGCAAAATAACGTGGTATAACTACAATTTTAATGGATAAAATACATAAACCTAAATCACATCCGTATGCCATACCCATTTTCAGTGTTGCTCTAGATGCCTAAACTGGCAGGTTTATCTACGCTAGAATGGATGCATAAGTCCATATCTGACACGATATAGACGCCACCGAACACTGACAATAGGTATGGTATGCGCATGTGAATTACGTTTGTGTATCATTTTTTTGTTATCCTTGTTATTATGCCACCTTATTTTGCTTTATTTTGCTGTTAATTGGTCTTAATTTTTAAGATCTATTCACATTGATTTTTTATTAGTATCCTTGCTTGTTGAGTTCATATAATACTTTGTGATCAGCTCAAATTGACTTTTAGTAATGACTAAACTAATAATCAATTTTATACTGTAATTTACTTTTGTTTGTTCCTTTTAGAAGTTCCATTAACATGAAAATTCTATACAGCACTTATTCGCGCCTACTACGCCACCTGGTGGCTGTTTCAGAAAGTCAAAATATGATTTGTAGTATTTTTACTTGAGCGTTATCATTGAAATGACTACTAAAACGATTATACGGAGGCTATATCCCTATAGGGCGGCAATTGTTTCTGAAACTCACAGCACACTTATCAGAATACTTGTTTTACTGATATCTCCGGTTTGAAAACAGCTAGGAGGTTGAATCTTTCGCTGACTTTTTAAGAATTTTATCCTCTATATACCTGTGTTAAAAGATATATAGCATACCATTTAAAATTTTCGTAATAATGCGTGATAATTGTTAGTATGTCAAATATCGCCCTATAGCTACTACGTCAAGACAAACTTGGACAATTTTCATATAACAGATTATTAGGCAAGAACAGCTCTTTCAAACGAGACCTAGCTTGTTTAATTCTTTTAACTTATACCAAAGTTATGGCCATTTAAATAATAAGCTATATGACATTCCCCCACCACTACATCTTACAAGATAGAGCAAAAAACGGTTAACAAAAAAAATAGAGAATTGCTCAGTCTACATGACGGTAGAATTTATAATATACCTTTATTTGCATATTTTTTGATAAAAAGCCATTTTTCTGATTGACCGTAACAGTTACGCCCCCTAGCGGCTACTTGCGGAACTTGAAAATAATTTCCAGCGATTTCTCTTAGCCGATTTACCTAATAATGTTTTTTGCTCGAAGTTATACGATTAACGGTTACCAAGATATTGCCGGCGTCCATTCTTATCATGATAAGAATGGACGCCGGCAATATCTCGGTAACCGTTAATCGTATAACTTCGAGCAAAAAACATTATTAGGTAAATCAGCTAAGAAAAATCGCTGGAAATTATTTTCAAGTTCCGCAAGTAACCGCTAGGGGGCGTAACTGTTACTATCAATCAGAAAAACAGCTTTTTCTCAAAAAAGATGCAAGTAAAGGTATATCTTAAATTCTACCGTCATGTAGACAGGACAATTCTCGATTTTTTTTGTTAACAGTTTTTTGCCCTATCTTGTAAGATGTAGTGGTGGGGGAATGTCAAAAAAGTTTTTATTTAAATGCCCATAACTTTGCCATAAGTTAACAGAATTAAACAAGCTAGGTCTCGTTTGAAAGAGCTGTTCTTATCTATTAATCTGTTATATAAAAATTGTCCAAGTTTATCTTGACTTAGTAGCTACAGGGCGGTATTTGACATAATAACAATTATTACGCATTATTACGAAAGTTTTAAATGGTATGCTATATCTTTTTTAACATAGATATATAGAGGTCAAAATTCTTAAAAAGTCAGCGAAAGATTCAACTTCCTAGCTATTTTCAAACCGGAGATATCAGTAAAACAAGTATTCTGACAAGTGTGCTGTGAGTTTCAGAAACAATTGCCGCTCTATAGGGATATAGCCTCCGCATAATCGTTTTAGTAATATTTTTATAGATAATACTCAAGTAAAAACACTACAAATCATATTTTGACTTTCTGAAACAACCACGAGGTGGCGTAGTAGGCGCCAATAAGTGCTGTAGCCAATTTTGTGTTCAATTTTCATAATAATCAAAACAAATTACAGTATAAAATCGTTTAGTATTTTTGTCATTATTAAACGTCAATTTGAGCTGATCACAAGGTATTATATGAATTCGATAGCAAAGATAGCAAGAAAAAGTCAATGTGAATAGATCTCAAAAATTAAGGCCAATTAACAGCAAAGTAAAGTAGAATAACGTGGTATAGCAACAATTTCAATAGATAAAATACATAAACCTAAATCACATGCGTATACCATACCTATTTTCAGTGTTGCTCTAGATGCCTAAACTGGCAGGTTTATCTACGCTAAAATGGATGCGTAAGTGCATCCAAAACGATAGACGCCATCTAACACAACACTGGAAACACTGCCAATAGGTATGGTATGCGCATGTGAATTACGTTTGTGTATCATTTGTTTGTTATCTTTGTTATTATGCCACCTTATTTTGCTGTTAATTGGTCTTAATTTTTAAGATCCATTCACATTGATTTTTTTTAGGTATATTTGCCTGTTAAGTTCATATAACACTTTTTGATCAGCTCAAATTGACTTTTAATAATGATTAAACTAATAATCAATTTTATACTGTAATTTATTTTTGTTTGTTCCTTTAGAAGTTCCATTATCATGAAAATTGAATACAAGACTTATTGGCGCCTACTGCGCCACCTAGTGGTTGTTTCAGAAAGTCAAAATATGATTTGTAGTGTTTTTACTTGAGTATTATCTATAAAATGATTACTAAAACGATTAGACGGAGGCGATATCCCTATCGGGCGGCAACTGTTTCTCAAACTCACAGCACACTTGTCAGAATACTTGTTTTACTGATATCTCCGGTTTGGAAATAGCTAGGAGGTTGAATCTTTCGCTGACTTTTTAAGAATTTTGTCCACTATATATCTATGTTAAAAAAGATATAGCATACCATTTAAAATTTTCGTAATAATGCGTAATAATTGTTATTATGTCAAATACCGCCCTGTAGCTCCTAAGTCAAGGTAAACTTGGACAATTTTTATATAAAAGATTAATAGATAAGAACAGCCCTTTCAAACGAGACCTAGCTTGTTTAATTCTGTCAACTTATACCAAAGTTATGGCCATTTAAATAAAAACTTCTTTGACATTCCCCCACCACTACATCTTACAAGATAGATAAAAAAACTGTTAACAAAAAAAATCGAGAATTTGTCTACATGATGATAGAATTTATAATATATCTTTACTTGCATATTTTTGAGAAAAAGCCGTTTTTCTGATTGACAGTAACAGTTACGCCCCCTGGTGGTTACTTGCGGAACTTGAAAATAATTTCCAGCGATTTCTCTTAGCCGATTTACCTAGTAATATTTTTTGCTCTAAGTTGTATGATTAACGGTTACTGAGATATTGCCGGCGTCCATTCTTATTAGGTCACCCTGTACACTGTCTACAAAACTGCATACTGAGAGCAGTGATGTTATTATAAACAAAAAAATTTAAATTCGATTTATCCGAGTAAAGCTCCAAAATATGGGTTTGAAATAATTTTTTACTCCTTTTCTTCAGTGGACAGACTATAGTGCAGAAGTATGGATACATTTCAAGTATCGAAGTATCGTTAGCATCCCTACAAAAAATCATCCAAAAGGGGAGATGCGCGTATAACTACTGCCAACCTGAGTTATTGTGCTGGTTGTTTACTATGCTGTGATGATGCATTGTATTTTGTTTTATTCAATTCTAGTAAAACTATTTTAAAGGCGATTATTTAACACTGAATCCTTCTATTTCAGAAAGATGTTGCAGTCCATCCTATGTATATTTAGCTTCCTAGCATGCACCGCAGCAGGTCAATTCTCAGGAGGCTTCAATCTGATATCAGCTCCTCAAATAAGACTTCCACATGCAGGATTTGGTACACCTAGAATACTCCCAGGTATGGTATATTAAAATAGCTTATATCTCCTTCAAAAAATATTGTACAGTATATGATTTCGTAAAATAGCTTTTTACGTATTCTTTAGCTTTCAGCTCCTGAACAATAACCAATTGCAAGACACACTGCTTTCTAGATTTTATTGCTGCAATTTTTTTCAAAAGGTTTCGCCATTTTTGAGGTTTCCAATATCCTGTGATGGAACGTACTCTCTATTTGCTGTCTGCGGATGTATGCAAACATTAATACGGGCAGAGATTGTGTTGCAAATAAGGGTTGAAAGCTCTTGAAAGACTCATTCCTTTAGCTACCCTACAGGTCCAATTTACCAATTACTGTGACTTTCCTCTTCCAGGTGGACCAAATGGAGTTGCATTCTCCCAACATCAACACGAAACGGTCGACCAACACCCTGCTGTAGTAGAAAACTCCATTCGCGAGGCTGAACTGCCACCCCACCTCCTCAACCCTTTCTACAAGAACCCTTCTATAGCCTCAGCTCTTGCCAAGGAATCGTGGTTCGCCAACAAAGAGTTCCCTGTCCATAATCGAGAGGCTGAGAGGATACCCAGAGAAGAGATCTTCAAGATCATCTCTAGGTTACAGCACTAATTTCTTTCAGGGCCAGTTTCACAATCATTGTGGTAACCTCTGGTAGTCTCTTTACCGACAGATGGAAGTTAACCAATAGTTACCGATCGCGAAGCAGAGTCCCCCCCCTCCCCACCCTCAAGTGGCAACCCCCCGAGGTCGCAAACTTGAGTGAACATTCAGGGGATCAAGGTCTATCATCCCAACAAATTTCCTTTTTTTCCGACCTTTTACGCACAAAAGTCTTTTTTAAAACAACGATTGACTAACATCGGTACTAAGTATAGGGGTGCGTTCCTAAACGCCGTAATTTTTTTAAACCAAATGCATGAGTTTAGGAAGCTGCAGATAATAAAGAAAATGAGAAGATATTATTCATTTAGGAGAACAAAAATGTTACACGACTTTTTGATAAAGTTTTTTGCCTTAATCCGTCCCTGCATTCCGATTTTAATGGAAATCACAAAACAACCCCAACTTTGACGCAGTGTAGGACGGAAACTGTTGCTCGCACATGAAAAATGTAAAGACCAAAATGATGCAAAATTTTGTTCTTTCCATAAATCATTTGAAGTTTTTTTCGATATCATTTACCAAAACGGCTCTATTTTTCGAAAATCGCCGCGAAGTACAGTTTTCAGGGGACCCACCAAATTTCATTTCTTTCCGACCTTTTGCTGTCAAAAAATGTACGGGGTGTCCCATTTTGGGCACTTTTACGGGGTATCTCGGTAATTTTTAAATATAGAGAGTTGCGGTTTTTGCGACACTGTGCTAATTTTTTGTGAAAGTAAAAATGCCGTTAACAAAATTATCATGACCCTCTTGGTTTTTGAGATACAGGGTGAAATCGAAAATTATCGATTTTGGGACCACCCTCGTAACTCGATTGTCTTTCATCTTATTGAAAGGTTCAAAAAAGGGTCTCATAGAGTTTTTTCTGTAGAATCCAGTGGTCTAGTTTGATTTTTTCTTGCACTAACCATTTTTCAGTTATGAAGCAAACATATATTTTTTTAAATGGAACACCCTATATATTATTTTTCAATCAATCAGAAATAATTCAAGCTTTTCAAAAATATATATTAGTTTTAAGTTATTTTGAAAACTAAGCTCAAAATTTCATTATTTACTTTATTTGTAGCAGTAGGCCATGACTAATCTATTAAAAACAATATCCAGGTAAACAATTATTAAGATACTAGAAACTCAATACTTTTAAACTCAATTATTTAATTGTATTTTATGCGCTATGAACTACTATTTGTGATAGTATCCAGTAAATATTGCTTATTGAATTACATTACTTAAAACCAAACAACATTATATCTGAACAATATCAACACACTATTAAATTTGGATTTGAATCAAAATAAAAACTAAAAACATCGAGGAGCTTTTAGAGATGTTGGTTCAAGTTGGAGACTATCTTCTCGAATGCAAATCTGGCACAATTTCTTATTCTTTTATTGGCTTTTAAAAGAATTATTTGTCTCCTTCGTGTTATGGCGATTAAAAGCAAATGTTGAAGTATCTTAAACTTGTATGAATGGTAATTGTGTTTTTTAGAATTATTTTTGCAGTTGATTTTTGTACCCCTACAGCTTCTTCTTTGTGCATACAAGATGATCAATGCGTTGCTTCTAGTAACCTAATACATCTGTTTCCCTTTGCTCCCTACTCTCCTTGAAATGAGTTTTAGGACGTGGTTGAATAAAGGATCCATACCTAACTATATTTATTTTTAGACGAGCAAATATATCTGGAAACGGTTGCTGTCTCTCTGATGGGAATCTAAGCTGCCATTGTTATAGAAAATTGACAATAATTAAAATGAAAACAGAGAAAGAACACACCTATATTTGATAAAAATAGTCTGACAGTTTTTCACAGATCTGCTTTTTTGTTTTTAATAGTTGAGTCATAGCCCACTATCTACTCAATATTATAATAACACAACATTCATCATTTTAGTGAGAGATTATTATTTAAAAAGACGGATTTTGGTTCTGTTTTTTCGAATTTGAGTAGGAAGTCTCTGCTTAGACGCTTATTATTTATAGTTGAATAACCATGGCCTACTGTTACAAATAAAGTAAAAAATGATATTTTGAGCGTAATTTTCAAAATAACTTAATACTAATATATATTTTTGAAAAGATTGAATTATTTCCGATTGACTTCGAAAATAATTTACAGGGTATTCCATTTACAAAATATATGTTTGCTTCATAACTGAAAAATGGTTAGAGTAAGAAAAAATCAAACTGCACCATTGGATTCTACAGAAAAAATTCTATAAGACCTTTTTTCAACTTTTCAATGAGATAAAAGAGAACCGAGATACGAGGGCGGTCCGAAAATCGATAGTTTTCGATTTCATCCTGTATCTCAAAAAACCAAGAGGATCATGATAATTTTGTTAACGGCATCTTTACTTTCACAAAAAAGTAGCACAGTGTCGCGAAAACCGCAACTCTCTATCTTTAAAAATAACCGAGATACTCCGTAAAAGTGCCCAAAATGGGACACCCAGTACGCCAAAGTACGCACAGTTGCTAGCAAAAAAAGTCACCCCATGTACTTCATAAATTCATATCATAAATGATATCACGTGAATCAACATTGTACATTATTTACCTTTTATAATTTTTATGAGCCGCTCTATTTCACATTCCACCATACCATCGCAAATCGTGGAAAATCCATATTAATAAAACAATTTCACGTATTCCATGTATTTTACATCATTATTGCTATTTTAGCGCTGAAAAAATTTACCGATCAAGCGCTCTATTTGATATATTCGCGTGTTCTTTTACAAACTGTTATATAGAAATGACAGATATTTGAATTTCACCTTTTATTTATTTTGCGCTAGTGGACGTCAGACTGTATATATATTGTAAATGATAAAGTAGGTAATGTTTACCCTTTATACGCTTAAATGGAAAACGACATGTATATATTATTTATATATTTAGCTTTATCCGCAATCGATTTTAGTTTATATTTGTACACATAGACTTAGTTTCTAGTTTAAATAAAAAGGTTTTGATTTATTTAGGTGTCTTATTTTCCTCTTAACCTAGACCTACTGACGATGCCTTGATAATGGGACAGTATTTATGCACCGTCTGATGAAAACCAAAAGCTGAAGCTGAAAGAAGCAGAAACACCGCCCCAACGTGGAGATCCCAACCGGTCAACCATCCAAGAATTAGACGCGGTCGACGCTGCTTAGCCTCAGAGATCGCACGATCTGTACAAAAAATGTGGCACATAGAGACGGCCGTGGCTGTGGCATTCAAGGCACAGCATAGTAAACAACCAGCATAATATCTCTGAGGATTTCCTATACAGGGTGAGTCAAGCTCAACGCCTCGGACTCTTGTGACCAAACGATACCACTTTTCGAAAAATCGACTTTGCGGGTGTATGCAGGTCGAGTTGGACTACATTTTAAAAATAATGACTTTTATACAGGGTGTCTAATAAAAGCGTGACATCAAAGTTATGTTTTTTTAAATGGAATACCCTGTATATTATTGCATATTTAGATTCCCAGATGCATTTTAGTGTGACTTTATGTATCTCACATGGGACTTTAAGCGAACCGTTTAGGTGCACATCACAATTTTGGGTATAGGCAGATGTCAGAAAAAAATTGAATATCGCAGCTATTATAAATCTTAGAGGGCTGTGACTTTGCCGTGTTACTAAGCATGAAATGTGTCAGCTTACGTTAGACGGTCGGGTTCGAATTACATTTGTACTTGGAGAAATCGGTAGATCAATTGAGGAAACTTCAATCAAAGGTAACTTGATTTTTTCAAATGGGAATGCATATTTTTTTTATACGATCAAATGTGCAATTTGATAGGCTTTCTAATGGTATGCAGTTGTAAATATCAATCTCTGGTAATTTTGATTTAATTTCAAATTTTCAGTAAAACCGGTGTTTTTCAATTTTCCTACCTATAAACAACTTAGCAGGCCATGAAATATAAACAAAAACTGTTCAAATGGAACAAAACAACTAACTTAGCAGATAGTTACGGACGAACTAGAGTAAAGGGACAAAGTTATAAAAATGACTTACAACAAACCAATTCTAACCAGAAATAGCAGACACAACACTCTAAGGTCAAAAAGCAGCCGGAGTACGATAGAAATGTGTATTTTTCACAGCATACCGGCTACTGCAATATTCTAAAGATTGACGGTTCACAAAACGATTGTGAATTTTGGAATGAAAAGAAATCTACCACGTAATGTTGCTGGCAGTTTAATAGTTTCAGAATGAAATTTCACATTTCATGGTTTAAAAATGTAGTAACCGATACCTCTGGCTGGAGTTCTGCAAATTATTCAATACTCATAAGCAAGATCTCCGAAAATGATGAATAAATTAAAAATCTGCTCAAATTATTAAACATAGTTTACCTGGCAGAAAATTAAAGTATGACTTGTCAGTATTCCTTTTTTGCGATCTTGCTAATAGATACTGAAAAATTTAAAGGACGACAGTGAGAGGTATCATTACTTTTGACTTTGACGGAAATGACTACTGCTTTATACCATTAAATGTGAAATTGCGTTCTGAAGATATTAGACTGACGGCAACGGTCGCTGAAAGTTTTGCTTCATTTCAAAGTGTTTAATGATTTTGGAAATTTTTAATCTCTAGTACATTGCCGTCGCTAGTAGGCTGTAAAAATTATCCATTTCTGTCGTACTCCAGCTTCTCTTTAATCTTAAACATGTTACCGCCGTTGTTTCTGGTTAGAGTTGATTTGTTGTAGGGTATTTTTATAATCTTGTTCTTTTACTCTAGTTCTGCTGGATCTTATTGTTATTTGTTTTCTTCCATCTGAACATGATTTTGTTCATATTTCATGGCCTGCTAGTTTGTTTATAGGTAGGGAAATTGAAAAACACTGATTTCATTGAAATCTCGAAATTTAATAAAAACTACCATAGATTGATATTCACAACCTGAAAAAATTAGAAAGCCTTTCAAATTGCACATTTGATCGTATAAAAAAAATTATTCATTCCCATTTGAAAAAATCAAGTTACCTTTGATTGAAATTTCCTTAATTGATCTACCGATTTCTCCAAGTACAAAGACAATTCGAACTCGACCGTCTAACTTAGGCTGACACATTTGACGCTTAGTAACACGGCAAAGTCACAGCCCTCTAAGATTTATAATAGCTGCGATATTCAATTTTCTTCTGACATCTACCTATACCCAAAATTGTGATTTGCACCTAAACGGTTCGCATAAAGTCTCATCTGTGATACATAGAGCCACACTAAAATGCACCCAGGAATCTATATATGCAATAATATACACGGTGTTCCATTTTAAAAAACATAACTTTGATATGTCACGCTTTTATTGGACACCCTGTATAAATGTCATTATTTTTAAAACGTAGCCCAACTCGACCTACATACACTTGCAAAGTCGGTTTTTCGAAAAGTGGTATCGTTTGGTCACAAGAGTCCGAGGCGTTGACCTTGACTCACCCTGCATAAAAATGGTTCCCACAAAATTTGACCTTGAGAGGGTTTATGGATGATTTTACGGCTGTGAAGTTCTGGGTAGAGATACGAAAATGAAAATATTGATACCGGTACCAACTCGATATTTTTGAGCCTCATAGGCGCGTTTGGTTCGTACAGAGCATTTTGTGCAACTGATTACACTCCTCAATAATTATATAACGATAAACCTACAAAAGTATCGATACCAGCCTGGAATCGCTCAAAAAGTATCTAAGATAAAAACAGTCGATATTAGTGCAGAAGTACAAGTATCGAAGTACCGTTACCATCCCTACAAAAAATCATCCAAAACTGGGGATGTGCGTGTAATTTTCGCCAACTTGAGTTATTGTGCTGGTTGTTTACTATGCTGTGTTCAAGGTTTTGAAAAAAAGGCTAAAATGACTACTCAAAGTCATTCTATGAGAAGGAACATCCCCTGATTATTACTGATTAAGGAACGTCGAGCAGAAAATACTTAAAACGTACAAAACAAACGAGCTTATAGATACAGACTTCCACCTGTCAACGAATAGATGACTAGAATAATATATCACATTTATTTATGCTGGCTTTTTGTTATGTCATGTCGCAAGAAACTACTTGTAGGCGCGAATGTTAGGCAACCAGCAATGCAGCGTCGCTGCTGTGATAGTTGTCTGTAGCGTTGATCATTGGGAGGGGAAAACTATGGATTATTCTATAGTGAAATTTTTAGTGAACCTTTTCCTTCAACTCCCTATAACGAATTTTGGGAAAAAATATCACTAGAAAACGTCGATTTGTCCCATATAATTGAAATAAAAAAATATCGATTAAAAATTGATATTTGAAAATGCAATATTGACATTTTAATAATAGCTGCATTAGTTTTGCAGGTAAAGTGGATTTCTACAGGAAGCTGAGGTCAGGGTGCTCCCTGGTCTACATAACGAAAATCCACGTCACTCATTTCCGTCGGTCTATCTGTCTGTCTGTCTGTCGGTCTGTCTGTCTGTCTCTCTGCTGGCGCTCTTCTAGCGTCGTAATCTAAGTAATCGCTGCATGGATTGTGATGAAATTTGGGCAGCGATATGTTGTGGTGTCGTAGTAGGCAATGTTCTGATAATTTTGGAAATCGTTGTACGGGGGGCGGAGTAATTAGCAAAAAACGAAAAATTTCAAATATCCCTCAAACTTCGTTTTTAGGCGTTTTAGGGGTTCCTGATCATTTTCTACTTTTTTTGGGTGGGGGTGAATTTGGGATGGTTGGAGGGTTGGGGGTTGTAGAACTGAAGTATTTGTTGTTTTCATAATGGGCTGTCCAATGACCTGTGAATTTAAGAACTAGCGGCATAATACACTTTTTTAGGTCCATCCGAACATTACCTTGCTTATAATAGTAGAAGCCAAGGGACTTAGAATTTGTGATGTATACATCCGAGTGTTGTTTTAGATCGTTCTATATTGCGTAACACGAGAATTATCGAATTGATTTCAATGAAATTTTGAAACAGTATTACAGCCGCGGCGAGGATGGAAAACCGCGTATGTTCGAGAAAAATCGTGTCAGTGGCGGCGCAGCAATAATAAGAAAACTAAAAATATAGAAATAGCTCAAACTTTGTTTTTAGGCGTTTCAGGGGTTCCTGATCATTTTTTAATTTTTTTTGGGAGGGGGTGAAATTGGGGTGTTAGGGGGGGGTGTAAAACTCAAAAGTTTATTCTATTCATAATAGGCTGTCCATTGACATGTGAAAAAAAGACCTAGCGACATAACAGACGTTTGTTAGGTTCATCCGCACATTGTCTTGGCTATTACAGAAATCAAGGGACATACGAGTATTGCTTTAGATCGTTCTGAATTCAGTAATATGAAAATTATGGAATTTATTTTAATGAAATTTAGTTACAGTATTATTACCGCGACAAGGATGAAAAATGCGTATGGTTTTCAAAAATCGTGTCAGTGGCGGCGGAGCAATAATAAAATAGGTAACTAAAAATATAAAAATAGCTCAAACTTCGTTTTTAAGCAATTTGGTGATTGTTTCGTTTCATCCAGTTGAAGCTGAATTGTTTCGTTTTAGTTCCTAAGGAGAGATTTAGGAAACTATTTACTAGTTGTTGTGTTGGATGTTTTTTGACGACAGGCGGGCGATGATTTGGTTTCAACTGTTATGTGTGGGAAGTACTGAGTCAATCAACTTGACTCCATTTTTTTCTCAGTGTTCTGATTTCACTTGCGAGTGGTATAGTGCTAATCATTCGCAAAAATATCAATTTATCAAGCAGAACGAGTAGAGAGTAAATAACATTAATTCTGGAAATGCCGAATGCTGGAACCCATCATCTGCACTGTTAGAGATCGACAAACAAATATTTGGAGGCATTCTCATGCATGGCACTGACGAATATCAATATTTCCTCAATGTTCAATGGCCGCAGGAAAAACACAGCCAGTTCGAAAAAAGTAGCTTTCAAACATCGATGATTTCAAACGCCCAAATCATGAGTGGAAATGCGAAAATGTCCTGCGAATAAAAAAGCTCCTATCAACAATTGAAAATGTCGAGCTCAAAGCCCAGTGCACAATTACCTAAATATTTTTTAACCGATATTTTGTGTTATTTCCACATATCAAACGTGTACAGATGATGAGAGTTGCGTTTTTGTATTAGCAGTTTTGGATATTTTTATCTTTCAAAGAGAATCATTGGTTTGATCTGTAAAAAAATATAAATGAATATAATTGCCTGTATGGCATTCTACTCGTATACACCGAAAATCGATGTTTTCTTTTTTTAACCCGCTTTTTTTAGCTCAACTATATGTGTCTGGTAGTAGCAACATATAGATATTGGCAGTTTACGGAATACATATAAGTTGGATCACCCCGCAAAGATATCAAAACGGCCTGCCCCTTGCTCCGTCCCCCCGGTACACCGGTAGCAGTGTACCGACGTCAGCCTGGAGATACGGGGCGGCGCAAAGTAGAGGTTGAACGTTTTTAACGCGAAGTGTATACAGTGTCTCAAAAATATCGGATTTTGTTATCTCGGATTTGTTTGCAGGAAATGGATAATCTTTTTAGAAGTTTGATTTTATCAATTAAATTTATTAACGGATGGAAAATGACAATCAGATCCATCGTTATTTTGTGCTGAACCTTAAAATGTAAAGGATATAAATACAGGGTGTTTCACGACGATCAAGACAAGCAATATGTCGGAACTGGGCAGAATTATAATTTTGGGGGTGTAAATTAGAGCAGATGTGTCTTTTTTTGTCATTGCACTACCCAATGAGGTTTGTTTTTGGTCACATGACATTCGATTCAAAATTATTAAAGGGACACCCTGTACATTTGTGCCTTTCTGTGTTGCTTCCGATAAAACAATTCCAACAAACTAGCACACTTTGGGGTATAAAGTGATTAATTCAAGACCTACAGGTATTTAACGGATTGTGCCACGCTAAAAGCGTATAGTGAGACAAAATATTCATTCGGTGGTCTTACCATACCATCCACGGACATCCTAAATTATATTTTAGAGCTCGGAAATATTTTTATTGATAACTTTAACAATCTAGTTTCCACAGTAGCAATTGGAATGACACTGAAAAGCAAAATGTCAAAAATAATTTATTTACATCCAAGTAAAGCATTTCCACATGATTATCTTTTAAAATTGTACATACGAGTTCTTATATACTATACCATACATTTTATAAGCTGCAGTCTCAAAAATAAGCCAAATAAACAAAACATTAAGGTAAAAATACTGCAGCACCTTTGAACCAATTTTTACTTATCTACGAAATAGCTACAATACGTGAAACCATTTGAGATTCATTAGTAATAGATTTACTATATGTTTTATTTTTGATATCCATTTATGTAACTTACTATATTAGTAAAATAAACGTTATATTTGTATTTGTATGTCTAAATCGGCTGTCAATACCTAGTCTTTCAATGACCCTCGTATATACGTAAAACCCAGGCGTTAGCAAGTCCCCGCTAAAAGACCCTCGTACTGGCAAAAACCAACGCAAAATCTAATTGGCGCGTGCGGCCGCGGTATCGCTTTGATGTGGCATCTTCAAAGTGCCGACGGAGAGTGATCCAACTTATATGTATTCCGTAAACTTTGATATTGGGAAGCAGTACTTTAAAAAAGTATTGGTTCGCCATCTATCTACCAAAGTCGGTACCTGAGCGTTTAATCTGAGGAACCGAGCATTGTTTATGTGACCCGTTTAAAAGCATCAGGTATAGGAACCTGCGGATATGACAACAAACAAGCTCTTTTTTGTGGAACACTCATTTAATACTCCCGACATTCGGTTTATGCTAAAAAGCAACTTAACTCAATTAATGAGTAGCAATTTAATTCATTCATCTGAAACCAATCACAGATGACGTCGTTTCGCTTTTACTAAAGCTCGTCCGTGTGAAACGACGTTGTCTGTGATTAGTTTCGGATGAATGAATTAAATTGCTATTCTTTAATTGAGTTAAGTTGCTTTTTAGCATAAACCGAATGTAGGGAGTGTTAAATAAGTGTTCCACAAAAAAGAGTCTGTTTGTTGTCGTATCCGCAGGTTCCTATATCTGTTGCTTTTGAACGGGTCACATGAACAGTGCTCGGTTCCTCAGATTAAACGCTCAGGTACCGGCTTTGGTAGATAGATGGCGAACCAATACTTTTTTATAGTACTGCTTCCCAATATCTATATGTTGCTACTACTAGTACGAGTTTTGCCAACTGGGCACTAACAGGCAATTTCATGTATTCGTCTGAGACCTAAGTCGCACTGACGAGCTTTAATAAAAGCGAAACGACGTTGTCTGTGATTGGTTTCGGATGAATGAATGAAATTGCTAGTCTTTAATTAACTATATGTGTCTATCATGGAATCTGGGAATGTAAATTTTCATCCACATTCAATCATCAGACTACACTGAAAAATGTTTCATGTATTACAATTTAAGGACGTTGATTCACGAGGGTTGTTGGTAGATGACATTCATATTTTTTCAGTTTTGATAAGTTTAATCACATATGTATCTAAACTTAAATATTCAGAAATTCTTATCGATTATTTAAAAAAGTTATTAACCGTTAAAAATCAGAATTTAGCATGGGCCCTTATGACAGATTAGCATTTTTTTATATTTGAAAGTAGTGGTATTTTTTGAGTAGATACAAAAATTAATAATGTTCAAAGATATAAAAATATTCTTTGAAATACGTACCTAGTTTATATTATGGCATCAAAAAATAGGGTTGACGACCATTTGAATGAGTTATTAGCTATTTTAGTCATGGTAGTTAAAACTGTTTCGGAAATTAAGAGACCATATTGAAAACTGGCTGTTTTGCAAAACCACAGCCTTCTCTCTCTCTTCACAAAGTGCCATAGTGACACAGTGACGTAAGTGCTTAGTGTTCGTCAGTTACTTTAGATTGCCCTGTTGGTTGTCGTTTATGTGTTAATATCTAAGACGTCAGTTCTGAGGAAAGCACTGTTAACAAATTTATTCATTAAGTAACCACAATGGAGTCACAGCAATAACTAATTTAGTTTAGATGATATTTTAAGACCGAGACCTTATAAATACCTATCTAGTTTATGTAAAAAAATATATATAAATAATTATTATTAACATACTTTGCAACTTTTCTAAAGAAATAAATTTCATAGAATGTTATTACCTATTTGATTCTAGCATAGTGAATGGACGTCCTTAATAAATTTGTTGACGATTCAATAATGTTTTAAGCCCCCCCCACCCTTTCTTGAAAATCGTAGTGCTAGCCTAGATGATTCACAATTTTGGACAAAAGTGTGGTTCTAGCTTTGTTTTTAAAATATGTTTTGAAGTTTGAATCTATTTAAAGGATAAAAGATCATATAAGTAATACAAATATTGCAGATGTATAAAGAATCGATGATAATTTCACAATGTTTTTCAGTATCCTCACTGCCGTTATCAGGATTAACCACTCACTAAGTTTGGCACTTCCACCAGATTTAAAAGTACATGCTCTCGCCAAGCTAACCTAGCACATTCATCATTTTTGACAAACTAGGTTCTAGCACTTTTTTATGACTGATCTGAAGGCAAGCCTGAGTACGCAACTAGAAAAGAGAAAATTATTCTAATAAAACTTCGTCCAAAAACGGTAGAAACAAAATCAACTGAATATAATTGAGTGATCCCTAGAGAATTTATTATACCTAAGTAGTGATAGGAGTTCTTCAGGGATGCGCATTATCTCCGATGTTATTTAACATTTACTCTGAATTTGTGATGAGACAGGTATTGGACAACTGGCGGAAGCAAAATATCTAACTTAAGATTTGCTGACGATACAACCCTTATTACTGCTTCTCAGGAAGAACTAGTAGCTCTATTGAACGTTTTAGAACAACACAGTGCAGCATATGGTTTTGGTATTAACTACAACAAGACCAAGGTTATTATCGTAGATAGAGAGCATGACAATCATCGAGAAATAAAGTCAATAGGCCGTTGTGAGGTAGTTCAAAGTTTTGTGTACCTCGGTTCTTTGATAGACAATTCAGGTAGCTGTGAGAATGAGATTCGACGGCGCATTCAACAGGCACGGGTGGCCATGACAAAGCTTACTGAAATATGGCGTGACCATAACATCACTGAAGCTACCAAAATGTCACTGGTTCAGTCTCTTGTGTTCTCCATATTTTTGTATGCCTCGGAAACTTGGACTGTTGAAAAGGCAGATCGAGCTCGTATAGATGCTTTTGAAATATGGACGTGGATGCTGAGAATTCCTTATACCGCCCATCGAACTAATGCTTCCATACTGGATGAGCTCGGTAATCCAAAAAAACTATCCTCCATTGTGACGACGAGAATGCTTACATTCTTCGGTCATATTCACAGAAGCGATAATATAGAGAAACTTCTACACGCTGGGTGGATACGACGAAACAGTTGCTAGATATGAGTATCAAGAGCGCCACTGAACTGACAGTAAATCGCGAACGATGGCGAGCTACAGTTCTCAAAACTGTTGATAATATTCGGGTCGGCAATACTCTAGCTTCGACTTAATGCATTTTACGAGTTCACAACATGTCTGTTAAGACGTTGTGACTATGATGATGAAGTAGTGATATGAAACCTGCAAAGATATTACAGCATTCCCAACCCATTATTCAGGTGAACACAACCCTGTATAGCTAATCAATGGAACAATTTTGCTAATTGTGATTAATAGAGAGCACTAACTATCAATAATGGACCAGCTCTAGGACCGTCTAGTCCTTCTAAGTACTACAAGCAATTAATCTGGGCTCAATTGAAGCGTCCTTCAATTTGTGGAATTAGGGTCTTATTCTGTATCATCGACAAAACTGAGATATGTTAGTTTCATCGCTATCAAACGATCCAGCTGAAGCTGAACTTCAAATTGGATCATAAAATTAGTAAATAAAATTTATTTTAAAAAATTTCAAAACTTTCGAAATGTTTACCGGTATTTTAAAATACCCAGTTGTCAGATCACACTACAGCTTGTATGCTTTTAGGTATAGTGCAAACTTAGAAAAAGTGGTTTTAGCATTCATTTAAAAAATGAAGTGAAGTTGATTGACTCAGTACTTCCAAAGTTTACGGAATACAAATAAGTTGGATCACTCTCCCTCGGCACTTTGAAGAACTCACATGAAAGCGATGCCGCGGCCGCACGCGCCAGTTAGTTTTTGCGTTGGTTTTTGCCCAAATACGAGGGTCGTTTAGCGGGGACTTGCTAACGCCTGGGTTGTACGTATATACGAGGGTCACTGAAAAACTATGTATTGGCGGCCGATTTAGACATACAAATACAAATATAACGTTTATTTTACTAATGCACTAAGTTATATAAATGGATATCAAAGTAAAGCCTAGTAAAACTATTACTAATGAATCTCAAATGATTTCACATATTGTAGCTATTTCGTAGACAAGTAAAAACTGATGGTTCAAAGGTGCTACAGTATTTTTGCCTTAATTTTTTGTTTATTTGACTTATTTTTGAGATCACAGTTTATAAATTTTATGGTATAGTATAGTATATACGAACCCGTATGTACAATTTTAAAATCATGTGGAAATGCTTTACATGGATGTGAATAAATTATTTTTGACACTTTGCTTTTCACCGTCATTCCAATTTACTGTAGAAACTAAATTGTTAAAGTTATCAATAAAAATATTTTCGAGCTCTAAAATATAATTTACAATGTCCCTGGGTGGTATGGCAAGACCACCCAATGAATATTTTGTCTCACTATACGCTTTTAGCGTGATACAATCCTTTTAGTACCTGTAACTCTTGAACTAATCACTTTAGACCCCAAGTGTGCTAGTTTGTTGGAATTTTTTTATCGGGAGGAACAGAAGCACAAATATACAGGGTGTCCCATTAATAATTTTGAATCGAATGTCACGTGACCAAAAACAAATACCTCATTGGGTAATGACAAAAAAAGACAACGTCTGTTCTAATTTACATGTCCAAAATTATAATTCTCTACTACTGCCCAGTTCCGACATATTTCTTGTCCCAATCGTCGCCGCCGTGGGATACCCTTTATTTATATCTCTTTCATTTCAAGGTTTACTACAAAATAAGGCTGGATCTGATTGTCATCCTCCATCCGTTAATAAATTTAAAATGATTGGTAATATCTTTTCTCGCGAAATTGATTACTCTCAAACTTCTAAAAAGAATTATCCATTTCCTGCAAACAAATCCGAGATAACAAAATCCGATATTTTTGAGACACTGTATAGACTTCGCGTTAAACACACTCAACCTCTACTTTGCGCCACCCCGTATCTCCCGGCTGACGTCGGTACACTGCTACCGGTGTACCGGGGAGACGGAGAAAGGGGCAGGCCGTTTTGATATTTTTGCGGAGCGATCCAACTTATATGTATTCCGTAAGCTTTGGTACTTCCCACACGTTACGGTGATACCAGTTTATTATTTTCCCATAACATGAAGCTATAATCAGAGATCCCCTTGTAATCATATCATCGCCAAATCTTTGTGCCATTTTATTGCGAAAATAAAAGTAAAACTTGCAAATCTTGAAAATCAATCGTTTTAAGACTTGACATTGCTATCTCAATGTTAATAAAAATATTTGGGCTATCACCTGTCAAACGTTGTCGGTTGAATATGCAACACCCTGTAGATACCCACAATAGTTATAGGCCACAAAAACTTCTCTGCAGTACTCAAACTCATGCTTTCCTAATTTTGAAGACAGCTTCTAATGAAACGTTTTATAGGTGGACAGCAAACTAAGTTTGCGTCACTTTTCATTTCTCGAGGCTAAAAAATAAACAATTTAGACCCTGTCAAAGTAGAAAAGCCTCTAATGGAGCCAGCAACTACTTTCCAGTTTGAAAACAGGGAGTACGGAAGTTTGCAGATGAAGTTTTCCTACTGGGATGCATTCAAGAACTTTTGGAACCGAAATGATTTTCATGTCTGATCTTTTTCTACCATCCGAAGAGAAAGTCGTAATAAGGTCCATTTACCAAGTATGAAGAGGTCAGGCCTAGTTGCCTTCTGGACTGTTTGCATATCGAAAACTTAAATTTTGGTCTCGAGTCTAATTATATGAAGCAACCGATTGAAATAAATGTATTAGTTTGGCAGGTTTTCGTATACAGAGGCTAGCTATTTAAGATTGCAGTCTAGAGTTCTCTAATCCGAGACGTATCAAAAAGCATGCTACGCAATGATATTTATTTTTAAATAGAAATAAATGAATCCGAAAATTTTCGAACTTTTCAACATTCGAAAATTTTCAAAATTCTGAAAATATTTGAAAATTTCCAAATTTACCCCAAAATATCTAAAATCGTTATCTGACTTCCTATCAGTACGAAAAATCGTATTGTGTATAGCTTGAGAATGTCAATTTCAAATCCAGCTGTTTTTTCTGAGTTGCAGCCTCAGGTAAAAATGACCCAAAATTTTCAGACCCTCGGATATCCATCCAAGTTCACCCTAAACACTAAATATCTAAAATCGTTATCTGGCTTCCTATCAGGACGAAAACTCGCATCGTGTATAGTTTCATGCTGCCAATTTCAAATCTAGCCGTGGTTTTGAGTTTTAGCCTACGTATTTACAGTTGACGGTTTAAAAGTGTAATGATATTTTGAAACTACTCTTAAAAAAAGGTATAGATTCAAAACCGTATAGTATGTAGTGTGATCTCAAAATTGCGTATTTTAAACGCCCGGTTTCATGAAAATTTTGCGGATTTTAGAAGATTTTTAAAGTTTCGAAAATTCATTCTTTCTGGTCATACGCAAAAGTCTAATGTTCAAATTCGTTATATTCTTACAAATACAGACAAATTATCAAGCCAAACCCCAATTTTTTTTAAACAATGATTCTGAGCATGTCTTCTTCCCACATGTTCCTTTTATTGAAACAATAAAAACTTCGGTTCAATTCCCCATTGTAATCAATCTCCCCTTAGCTCCAGGTCTATATCGAACGAAGCAGTGGCGTGCCGAAAGGGCCCGCAAGGCCCGCGGTGCGGGGGGCCCCGAGCATCCGGGGAGCCCCCTTTGACACCATTCAGTCACTTTATCTTTTTTGGCGATAGTCTGCCTCGTTGGCAAGCCTTAAACACTGAATTAAAAAAGAGTAAAACTGGATGATCCACCCTAAAAAAAACACCAGATGGTCATCCAGGGTCGAGTCGATAATTTCATTAGAAAGTAACTATTTAGTCGTCGTTGAATGTTTGTCATATCTAGCTATAATAACAAAGAAAAAATCTGGTAGGGATGAGGCAAAAAAATTTGAATTTATATTTTTATTAATATTTCAAGGAAAAATTATTTGAAAACGTCAATTTACTTTCAAAATGTTTGCAAAAAAGTCATATAGATATTGGATAAGCCGCAGATTTAATTGCATATGTTTCAAATCAATTAGGGAATTTAAGAAATAATTTTGAAAATATCTTTATAACTGCAGTAACAATGGCAAAAGAGTGGGTATTGAGCCACAATTTACAGACAAAAGAATTCGTACTATTAAATTGTTTTTGATGAAATGGCGGTTGATGAACCAATTGAAGACCCTAAAAATCGTTTAGGAATTATAGTATTCAACACATACCTATTTTAGTACAACTAAAAATAGGTGTGAGGCATTCATAAATGTCTATTCAAAATTCGATATTTTAAAACCTAAAACACTTATTGAAGTGCAAGAAGTGGAAATTATTAATAAAGTAAAAGAACTAGTTGAAAAATATCCAGACGATCCCACACAAAATTTTGCGTTGGAAATAATTCAAATGAAACATCTTCTATCTGTAATCCTGAAAAATCTTAAAAGCATTAGAGAATTTTCTGATTTTGTTTTCGAAAAAGATCACTTGTTGATTAGTAGTGTACCTGAGATTTGCACTGCACTTCAGCTTTTTCTAGAACTGCCTGTCACATCGGCCCAAGCAATGAGTGAATCGCGCCTAAGTTCTTTGACATTAATTTTCATAGAATATGAACATTTGATGCTTTCATAGTGGGATTATAATATAAACCGATTCGAAATATTATCTTTTTATATAGAAGGGGGGCCCCGTGAACAAAATTGCTGGGGGCCCCCGAAGACCTTGGCACGCTACTGGAACGAAGGGTTGAAAGGTCAAAAGAAAGACATCTAATAATGTCAGTTCAAAGCAGGCTGTCACTCAGTAGCGGAGCCTGCCTGCTGAATTATTGCTTTATTTTTCTCAGCATCCTCTAGTACGATTCTTTTTCATGCCTAGGGAAGGTAACTTTAAAATGAAGGTAGAAGGTAAACATAACAGCAGTGTATAGGGATCCGCTTTCCGGCTTTACGCAGTTTCTGTCTAGTCAAACTGCAACCAGAAAAGGAGTTCGTCAGGGATGTGTATTATCTCCGATGTTGTTTAACATTTACTTTTAATTTGTGATGAGAGAGAGAGGTATTAGACAACTGGAATGGCGGTGTAACTATTGGCGGAAGCATAAAATATCTAACTTAAGATTTGCTGACGATACAACCCTTATTGCAGCTTCTCAGGAAGAACTAGTAGCTCTATTGAACATCTAGAATAACATAGTGCAGCGTATGGTCTTGGTATTAACTACAATAAGACCAAGGTTATGATCGTAGATAGAAAGCATGATAATTATCAAGAAATAAAGTTAATAGGCCGCTGTGAAGTAGTTCAAAGTTTTGTATATCTCGGTTCTTTGATCGACAATTCGAGAAGCTGTGAAAATGAGATTCGACGGCGCATTCAACAGGCCCGTGTGGCCATGACAAAGCTTACTAAAATATGGCGTGACCATAACATCACAAAAGCTACAAAAATGTCGCTGGTTCAGTCTCTTGTGTTCTCCATATTTTTGTATGCCTCGGAAACTTGGACTGTTAAAAAGGCAGATCGAGCTCGCATAGATGCTTTTGAAATGTGGACATGGAGGAGAATGCTGAGAGTTCCTTATACCGCCCATCGAACTAACGTTTCTATACTGGATGAGGTCGGTAATCCATTGTGTCGACGAGAATGCTTACATTCTTCGGACATATACACAGAGGCGATAATATGGAGAAACTTGTAGTTCAGGGCCATGACCCGACTGGACAGCGCCGTGGCCGTCCCCCTACACGCTGGATGGACACGACGAAACAGTTGCTGGATATAAGTGTCAAGAGCGCCACTAAACTGACAACAAATCGCGAGCGATGGCGAGCTAGAGTTCTCAAAACTATTAATGATATTCTTGACGACAATACTCTAGCTCCGACTTAATGCATTTTACGCGTTCGCAACATGTCTGTTAAGATATTGTGACTATGATGATGATAGTTAAAACACGACAGTTATGGTTTCGGTTAAGCAGCCCACAGACCGCAAATCCTCAGAGGAAAAACTGCACAATTCTGGCCTGAAGGTCCTTGCACATTGGCCTGAATACACCCTCCTTCACAGACGCTCGGGAAACCTTTCAGTTCAGTTCAGTTCTAGCAAGCATGGCATCAAAAGACGGCCTGCGCAGGCGATCGAATGGTTTTTCAATTCCACATCCGGCGGCCTGTACAGTCCGGCGAACCTCCACATACGCTCCGATAATCCTTGAGGCCAGGACTGTGCAGTCTTTCCTCTGAGGATTTCCGGAGCGTCTGTGGGCCGCTTTACACAGGAATTTTGTATTTTCAGAAGCCAAGTTAAGCGATATATTCAGATTCAAGGAGTTTTGTTTCGCCGACACTAACTACCTTTTTTAACCAGACCGATGGATTTTCTGGTATCCACACGTATTCGTGGTGATAAAGTAAACTCAGGACATAATTTTATCATTTCTAGACAGGATAAGACTATATCTTTTTTAGGTCGTGTGCAAAAAATGTTAACCTCAAAACTATAGGGTGCCCCAATAAGAACGATAGGAAAGAAAAACTAAATAAAACTACAACGGTTTGAGATATCAAATTGGTTTTAGCTTTATTTTGAAGCTACATCCATGACATTATATATGGAATAGAACATCATTCAAATGTCCGTCTTGGGCTCGCTGGTAGTGCTTCAAGCGGTCGGTCCCATTGCGGATGACATTTTCGAGCATTTGTGGCGTTATGGCCTTGATGGCTACTCGAATATTGTTTTCGAGGGCATCCAAGGTTTGTTGGAGTAGACCAATGATTTGACGTGCGCCCAAAGACAATAATCGAGAGGTGTCAAACCACATAATCGCGGTGGCCAATCAATGAACGCTCATCTGGTGATGATCCAGTCGCTAAACTTCTGTCGAACAACTTCGAGCGTTGCGTCGCTTGTGTGGCTCGTGGCTCCATCCTGTTGGAACCACATGTCAGTAATAACGATGTTGTCGAGCTCTGGCCACAGAAATTCTTCCAACACCGCTCGGTAGTGTGGCCCATTGGTTTCTAATGGTGTCTTCTTCCTCACTTCGAAAGAAATAAGGACCGATGATGCCGTCACACCACAATCCGCACCACACATTCAATTTTTTCGGGTACTGGACCACTTCTTCGGTGATTTGTGGATTGTTCGCAGCCCAGTAACAATTCTGCACAGCCACTGAGGTGAAAATTGGCTTCATCTGAGAAGATTATTTTTTGTCGAGTTATCTCTTGGGAGAAGCCCAATTCCGCGGCTCGGTGTCGATACGACAAATTTGGGTCCTCATGAACACTGGCCGCTACGGCGGCGATATTTTCTTCACATCGTCGACCAGTTCGACCAGTTCGCATTTGGGATGGTTTCTTTAGGTCCAGTAGAGTGTACTCACGCTCAAACTTTTCCACGTTGCGACGAATTGCCTGCCCACTGAAGCCATGTTAAGGGCCGAGTTCATGACGAAATGAGCGTTGCGTATTTACAATTTTGCGGGAACTTCCGTAGTACTTTTTAATAATTTCCAAACGATCGGCAAGCGTGAAACGATCCATGATGAATTGCCAAACCTTACTGAATATTTTGACAGCTGGATGACGTTTGTACCTTCGACAGCTGTCTAGATATCCCTTTTAGAAAACCTATCACTTCTATTGGGGCACCCTATACATTAATACAATAGGTGCTTTCCTTTTACATCTGCACTAACTCAGATCACTTAAAAATCAGATGGCTCAGCTCAGTTGGAAACCTCAGATGCTCAGATGAGTTAAAGGAACGTATTTGTTCAGTTAAATGTCATTCCTCGAAATTTTGTAATATGCCATGGTTCTATAATCTGTCGATCCTTTCCATAACCTATTTTTTTAAGTTTTTCGTAGCTCACCATACACTGTCGACTATCCATACACCACAAAACCCGCTAAAATTCAAACTTACAAAAAATTCTAACCTCATTTATTGATTTATTTGACATCTAAATGATCTGAGACAACTGATCTACCTTTCGAGCTTGTGCAGATGGGCTTAAGTGGGGGTAAAATATCTCATTTTAGTCTCAGATTCAGAAGACAAAAGGAACGTACATTGAAATGAGTCGTGACGTCACAAGTGAGATTTATCAGATAAATCAGGTAAAAGGAAAGCGCCTTTTCTCTTCTGCTAGTGCAGCCACTGCTTATATATCTTGCTACAAATATACGTGGTTCCAGTATTCTTTATCTTGTATTTTAATTATATAACTTTTTGCTATTCTGTTCTTTTTTTAAATCGTTTTGTTAAAGTTCTTTTTTGTTAGAAAACCAATTCAATACAAAAATTTCTAATGAGCTAGCGTTTTTAGAACGTAGCCTTATCCACAGCTAAATAAAAAAATTGCCTCCTAGCGTGAACAAACAATATTCTTTCTGTTCCCAAACTCGTTCTACTCCTTTGTTTTACTAAGGTAAGCTAGCAGATAACTGTGTCCTTGTGTTAGATCAGGTCTTATAACATTGTTATTGTTTAGGGTAGAGAAATACGGAGTTTCAGGAGGAGAGTTGTAATGACTTTTATTAATTTTGACGCCATTGGGGAAATCAGCTGAAAGCTGCAGAGCCATCCACAAGAGTCATCCAAGGTTGACTTTAGATGGAAAGCTTGGATTATAGTCCGGGAGGTGGCCTCAAATTTCACCAGACCATTATACTGAGGCTGGATTTGAGAACTTGCGTAAGCCGCCAAAAGAATTTTTCGGGGTATTTTACGGAAGTTGAACATTAGCAGATAGTTGATGAAATTTTCATCACGAATAAATATGTTAGCTGCGAAATTTCTGTCACAGGTCAAATCGGTTTTTTGAAATAAAATGAAAACTGCAAAAGATTAATTTCATTAATCCTGTATCATTAGTTTTAAATTTAAGTACTATGAAGTAGTTCAAGTTTTGTGTACCTCGGTTCTTTAATCGACAATTCGGATAGCTGTGAAAATGATTCGACGGCGCATTCAACAGGCACGTATGGTCATGACAAAGCTTACTAAAATATGGCGTGACCATAACATCACTAAAACTACCAAAATGTCGCTGGTTCAGTCTCTTGTGTTCTCCATATTTTTGTATGCCTGGGAAACTTGGACTGTTGAAAAGGCAGATCGAGCTCGCATATACGCCTTTAAAGTGTGGACGTGGAGGAGAATGCTGAAAGTTCCTTATACCGCCCATCGAACTAACGTTTCCATACTGGATGGGCTCGGTAATCCAAAAAGACTATCCTCCATTGTGTCGACGAGAATGCTTGCATTCTTCGGACATATTCACAGAAACAATAATATAGAGAAACTTGTAGTTCAGGGTCACGCCCCGAATGAGCGGCACCGTGGCTGTTCCCCTACACGCTGGGTGGATACGATGAAACAGTTGCTGGATATGAGTATATCAAGAGCGCCGCTGAACTGACAGTAAGTCGCGAACGACGGCGAGCTACAGTTCTCAAAACTATTGATAATATTCGTGTCGGCAATACTCTAGCTCCTACTTAATGCATTTACAGTTTAACAACATGTCTGTGACTATGATGATAATGATCCCATCACTTACTTTGGATATAAGGTATCGCCAGAGCTTGTATATTTTAGTATTTATAGATGGATAGATAACCTTTATTGATTTCAACTGACCCTGTTATAGAGGATGTCAAAAGAAAGATTAAACAAATATTAAATACATCAAACAAAAAACATACTTACATTGATACAATAACAAAGCATACGACATACTGAATAATATTATGTCAAATTGTTTGATTATAATGTCAGTTCACAACATTGAAGTAAAACTCAACAGACACAACACTGAAATAAAACTTATCAGACTGAACATACAAGTAAAAATAAATAGATTGAACATTTATCACAGCACTATTTGATCACCGAAGAATTCATAATATGCCTTGCCTAACAGAAAGTTTTCAAGTCTAAATTTCATATGTGGAATGGAAGATTTCTAAATCTATTCCAAATCGTTTTAACAGAATATTTAACATTTCTTTGTATGTAATTATTCCTGGCTCTATCAAGTATGAGATTACACTTTTTTCTTGTCGAGTAGTTATGTTCGGGAATAGAATCGTCAAACAGATCAAAATGTTTCCTCTCAAAACAATGGACTCCAGAATATACAATAGCTTGTTAGTTATTAACTGACCAGCGGATCTAAAGCTACAAAAGGAATGCGGACAAAAATGTTCGATGTTGCAAAGTTTATTTATAAAAAAAGCAAAATTAACGGTAACAGCAATTTAAGACATTTTTATACTTACTTTAATATAGTTGTTAATGTATTTTTATTTAATAACTGATATTTTTATATATTTGTCAACGTTTTTTCATTTAATAACCGATATTTCTTAATCTGCCTGTTATAAAATGTACATATTTTCTGAAGATATCATGAGCTTCAGGTGAATCTGCAATAACCCACGAATTCTATCATCCAACGTCTTGTCAGGGAACTTTATTGGTTGAGGATCTGCTGCCACCAGCTTTATGTTCCTGTCTCTCTATCTGTCTGGAAATATCAAAATACTAGTGGCATTTTGTATGTCGTGTTTGCAATCTTTCTACAGATTGTCCCAAACTATTTGAATATCTGTTTTGTCGAGTTTATTGTCTTGTCATCTTGTTAGCTACACTGTTTTTCGTCGTTATTATTGTTATTATCTTATTTAAAAATGAACATTTATACAAAAGGAAGGACGCTTCATAGCCCTGAAGTATTCACGTGAAATCCGCACGCCCATGGCTATTTTATAAATGAAATCGGCCATGTTTTTTTTAAAACTATACCTCCCTTACCGATACCCCGTAGCTTCAGAACCGTTGGCCAGATAATAGCACTAGCATTAGTATCTTGTGTTGGATAAAAACGTTCTTTTACAGCTCTCTATTGCTTTCAGATGGAAAACTTTTCTGATACACCATCCAAAGAATCTTCACCTCATGCAACTTTTGCTCGCTTGTGGTTGATCGTACTCGATTGCTCAGTGAAACTGCGGATTAAGATGAGTAGACAATACTATAAACTTGTCGTGGTAGTGATGTCGTTCTCCAAGAGAAGATAGACAGCATAATAGAACCCAGAATGTGGATGAACTAAAATTAGTATCAAGATTAATCACGGGTCGTATACACTTCAATATACCTGTGTGTCACCCCGCATACTCCTAAATCCAGCAACACTGTGAGGATTAATGTGGATTTATGGGAACGGGGGACGTGCGACATCGTGATTAAGTTATCACGGAAGAGAAACGGGGAAAGCAAGCCCTCACAAAAAGTGATCGAAATTATTCAAAAGGTGTTATGACACTTATATCCAATCGTCTGTTGCGTCGTAGAAAATCAATTTGGCGAAGCAAATGGAAAATAGGTCTTATCCAACAAAACTACTATGGTTTTTAGGCTTATTGTATTATAACTCCTATTTTATACTACGCTCATTCCTACTAGTTCTGGTACTGAGTTGAAGTATATTCGTTCTACCCTAGGCTTCCCAGTTGTTCACTCTTATGATCTAGCGCTTCGCTCTCACGGATCATATGGAGATTCTGCCCCTCTACCTCGTTTATTAATTCTCTTGAGGTGTCCCTTCAGACCGCAAAGCCTATTTTCTCAAAATTAAGTCAGTGTGGCTGATCTCCCTCATTGCCCCAAGCTCTTTATATAATGTGTCTAAAATTTTCAGTCTAACTCACTCAATTCAACTCACTTCAAATTTTACATATATTAGATACCTAATTCAGACAAAATGTTCCAAGAATCAGTGGCGTAAATAAGGGGGGCCCTGTAGTTTTGGAGGCCCAAGGTCCTCAAGCGCCATTCTTGGGACAGTATTGCATTTCAAACTAAACCCTAAAAATTGGCACAGTATCTGCAGTAAGTAGAAAAATACGGTAAGACAGCAATGACAGCGTACGTCAATTGTTTTGTCTCAGAATTTAACGCGATGTCTTTCACAACACAGGTCACACAAACAACATAGGTGTAAAATACAAACTAAGCAACTCCGAAAAAATAATTTAAATCAAAAAATATGTTTTCAAATCACGAATTTTGTAATTTTTCGGGTGATTCAAACATGTAAAGGTTGTTGTTTAGTTTGTATTTTACAGCTATGTAGTTTTATATGACCTGTGTTGTGGAAGACACCGAGATAAATTAGCCAAAAATTGTTTTCATTTTTTTTATTGAGAATTGCATTTAAAAATCTGTGAATCAGTACCTACACATTCCTGTCTTTTTTGCGAACAAAGCTCCACGTTCAAGCCCCGAAGCTGGCAATAAACATTGCCGAAAGCTTGGCAGTTGACTTACTATTTTTGATTTTGTATCTCGCTTATTTTGCAGTTTTCGGATGGAAGTAATTTGAAAAAGTTGTTTATTTTAACGACTTCTATATACAGTTTAAAAAAATAATCAACTTAGAACTCACCCTGTATATATACAGAAAATACTATGAAAAAAGAGGCCACGAAAAATTTCTTGCAGGGGGCCCCGGTAAGTATCTTGCGAGGGGCCCTGAATTTGACGCCACTGCCTAGAATATTCAAAAACATTATACATCGATTGTTCATGTGATATTCGTATGGAGTGTTTGGTGGAATATTCTTAGTTGCATGTTTCAAAAGTTCAATCAAAGAATATTCTATAAGTATTCTTATTATCCTTGGAACTTTTTCAGAATATTTAAAATATCTGGAGTGAATGTGAACAGAGTATTCTGATATGATTCCATAACTTAACACATATAAAGCAGCCTCTATTATATTATTTTTTATGATTGCGCCTCTGATATTTTTTTGCAAACTCAATGCAGGTTCAGGTCCATCGCGGACGACAAAAAATAATCGCAATGCACCGTAAAACGACCCAGTGCGATTGTTTAGCCAGAATAATAATTCACATGAAGCCGCGCATGAACAATGCTCGCTTTCAATAGAGCTGGAAAGTTTTTTAGCAATAAATATCTGGAGGAATAGAGAAGCGTTCGGAAAAAATCCTGCACGGGAATGCGGGTCATGCGCGCCATTGGCCCGCCATTATCGCGGAGAAATGACGTGTGGAAATGCTACGGGAAGTATGAAGATGTATTGCCTGCCTTGCGCCATATAAAGTTTTGCTGTTCTGTTCGGAAAACGTACAGGGTCGGATCGGGTGCGTTCTGTTCAATATTATTATGGCAGTGGATCAGGTCCCGGCAGCCGGGTCCTGAAAATTGCCATCAAAATCCCGGCAACCGGGATTTTTTACATTTTAATTTGAAATCCCGGCATCCGGGATTTTGATTGTAATTTTCAGGTCCTGACAATCGGCATTTTTTACATTAGAAAAGTAATCCTGGCACCCGGCATTTCCACATAAGAAGTTTGAGGTTATCTTCATGCTTTGTTTACCTTCAGTCTTGGTGGATGGTGTTTTTAGTTTTAACCTCGGTTTTTACTATTATTACTGCTGAAAATGAAGCTTGGAGGTAAGTTTAATCCATTTGAAGATTTCATAAAGTGCATGAAAAGCAAACATTAACCGAACACCAGATGAGAGGTAATAGAACTTTTAGATACTTCTGCCCGAAAACGTGTACCACATATTATAGAGAATGCTAATGTGATTTTAAAGTATTACTACATAAAATACTGTTGTATACATGAGGGTCAAAAGCTAAACATTAAGGAAAAAAAAGAGTAACAGAAAGACAAGGTAATAATTCTATAAACAATTATATTTCATCGAATATATGGGTATACCCAAGAAAATAAAAGCTATTAAAAAAATTCCTTTCATCAAATTTAATTACAATAAGAAAGAAAAACTATTATTGTCGTGGATTATCAAAGACACAGATAAAGTTGACAAGATATCCTCACCTAGTTTCCTTAACAGGACTACGATATAAAAGGACCAGATCTTATCAACAAGATTATTGAGGAGTTAATTGTGAACATATTTGTAATCAAAGACATTTCACAAATGAAGGATGGAATACTCTAGAGTCCATCATCAAAAAGAAAAAAGAATTGAACCAGTGGATATGTGCTGTTTGTAACCATGATCTCAATGAAAGTTTCATCAGATGTAGTAGCTGCTTGAATCGGTACCATTTGATATGTGTTTCTCTGGCAAGAAGACCTAAACAGAAGCATTGGTTTTGCCGGATGTGTTAGTTTAATAAACAAAGAATAAATGTTATAAAACTGTATTCATATGTTAAATAATAATAACTGAGAGTTTGTAACCTGCAAATGAAATAAAAGCGTACAATTTTGTACAAACGTGTTAAATATAGTCACAATACAATATGTGTAACTAGTGTTATCTTTGTCTATCTAACGTAGATTTTCATTTGTTTATTCTCCAAAGGTAATGCATAGTTTCACTATAAAACCAACAATGGTTGTTTGGTTGTTTTTTTTTTCATTTAAGTACAACTGAGATAATAAGATTTGCAAAATTTTTGATGAAATAAACGCGCTACCAGGATTTATTTTCTGGTGTAAAAAATCTCGGCAGCCGGGACCTGAAAATTGCAATCAAAATCCCGGATGTCGGGATTTCAAATTGTAATGTAAAAAATCCCGGTTGCCGGGATTTAGACCGTAATTTTCAGATCCCGGCTGCCGGGACCTGATCCACTGCCATAATAATATTGAACAGAACGCACCCGATCAGACCCTGTACGTTTTCCGAACAGAACAGCAAAACTTTATATGGCGCAAGGCAGGCAATACATCTTCATACTTCCCGTAGCATTTCCACACGTCATTTCTCCGCAATAATGGCGGGCCAATGGCATGGGAACACTTTTTTTATTTGGTGTGCCATAAAAAGATAAAGAAGGTTAGGAAGAAAACAACAAAAATCTCGAAAAAATATTGAAATATCGGAAACATGTAAAAATAATGAAAATGGAGAAGAATGGAAAAAGTTGTAAAAATCAAAAATTCTGTAAAAATAAAAACAATTGGAATCACCCAAAAAATTGAGTAAATTCGGAGGAAAAATGGAATTGTGTGTAAAAACCTGAAAAAATTCTGAAAAGAGAGAATTAGGGGAAAATAGAGAAATGGAAGAAAACCGTAGAGAATCGAGAAAAACCGGGACAAACCGGGAAACATCTGTCGAAATCGGGAAAGTTCTAGTAAAATCAAGAAAATTTGGGTAAATCTGAAAAAAACGAGAAAAAATCAACATATTTCAAAGAATCAGGGGAAATGGAAAAATTGTGGAAAACCTGAAGAGTTGGAAAAGAAACGGAAAAGTCGAGTAAATTCCGAGAAGACAGGAAAAATTTGAAAAAATTGAGATTTTGGGAAAAATGAGAAAATGGGATCAAAGTCAGAGAAACCGGAAAAAATTTGTGGTAAATCGGGAAAAATCTGGTGAGACCAGGAAAATCAGGGGAAATCTGGAATACCCGGTAAGAATCTAAAATAATTCAAACTCTTTGGGAAAATGGCAAAATGTGGTAGACTGGAAAAATTTTGAAGACACGGAAAAGTAGTTAAATCGGGAGAAAATTGGAAAAAAAACGGAAAAGTCGAGTAAATTCGGAGAAAAAAGGAAAAATTAGAAAAAACCGGGAAAAGGGCAAAATGGTAATAGTAGTGGGAAAACCGGGAAAATCTGTAGTAAATTGGGGTAAATCCGCAAAAATCTGTGATAACGAAAATAATTTGAACTGGGAGAAATTTGGGAAAATTGAAAACATTTAGAAAATCGAGGAAAATTTTGAAAAAGAGGAAAACGCGAGTAAATTCTGCGAAAACTGCAAAAATCAGTAAATTTAGGGAAATTTGAGAAAAAAGGAAAAATGGGAGAGAAATACGTTGTAAAATCTTATACCTACAAGCAAAAAATTCTGGGAAAAACCGGTAAAGCCGGTAAAAATCGAAAATAATTTTAACCAGCCCTATTTGGGAGAAACTCGGGAAAATGTAAAATTTCCGAAAATCCGGAAAAATAGAAACAATCCGTACTATTTGGGACTAATTCAGGAAAATGGAAAAATTGGAGATAGCCGGAAAAATTTGAAAGAAACAGAAATGTTGAGTAATTTTAAAAAAACTGGAAAAATCAGAAAAAATTGAAAAAACTTGGGGAAATAGAGAGAAATCGTGAAGACCGGGAAAACTCTGTAGTAAATCAGGAAAATCTGGTAAAATCAGGAGAATCGGGGAAAATATGAAAAACTAGTTAGAATCAAAAGTAATTCGACGTATTTGGGAGATATTCGGGTAAATGGAAGTATTTGCAACAACTGTAACAATTGGAAGATATCAGAAAAGTCGAGCAAATGCGGAGAAAACTGGGAAAATTATAAAAGGATCGGGAGAACTTGGGAACTGGGAAAATCTGTACTTAAGAAAGATATTATCAAATAAATTCGGCTGAAATTATTAGGGGTTATGGCAACGTCCTTACTTCTTCCACCGCATTTTTTTTTCGCTTTTCAATTTACGTGGTCACACAGTACTTAAGGTTTTACACAAACGAGAACTTCCCAGCACTGGCTGTCCTATAAATAGAAGCCTCTGATGGACAATAAAGCCTGATAGTGGCTTTATTATTAACATTTCAAAAGTGGACGTTCATACAACTGCTATATGTATATACTGTAAATTTCGTGTATGTATATATATAAAGTATGCAAATTTCGATATTCCCGTTGCATGTTAACTGAAACGAAAAATAATGATTCTGGAAAAATAAAAAAAAATTGGAATAACCCAAAAAATTGAGTAAATTCGGAGGAAAAATGGAATTGTGTGTAAAAATCTGAAGAAAATCTGAAAAGGGAGAATTAGGGGAAAATGGAAAAATGGAAGAAAACCGTAAAGAATCGAGATGACCCGGGACAAACCAGGAAACATCTGTCGAAGTCGGGAAAGTTCTAGTAAAATCAGGAAAATTTGGGGAAACCTGAAAAAAACGAGAAAAAGTCAACATATTTCAAAGAATCAGGGATAATGGAAAAATTTTGGAAAACCTGAGGAATTGGCAAAAACGGAAAAGTCGAGTAAATTCCGAGAAGACAGGAAAAATTTGAAAAAATTGAGATTTTGGGAAAAATGGAAAAATGGGTTCAAAGTCAGAGAAACCGGAAAAAAATTGAAGTAAATCGGTAAAAATCTGCTGAGACCAGGAAAATCAGGGAAAATCTGGAATACCTGGTGAGAATCTAAAATAATTCGAACTCTTTGGGAAAATGGCAAAATTGTGGTAATCTGTAAAAATTTTGAAGAAACGGGAAAAGACTAGAAAAAATTGGAAAAAACGGAAAAGTCGAGTAAATTCGGAGAAAAAAGGAAAACATAGAAAAAAATCGGGATAACGGGATAATGGTAGTAGTAGTGGGAAGACTGGGAAAATCTGTAGTAAATTGGGGAAAATCCGGAAAAATCTGTAATAATCGAAAATAATTTAAACTGAGAGAAATTTGGGAAAATGGGAAAATTTTGGAAATCGAGAAAAATTTTGAAAAAGAGGAAAACTCGAGGAAATTCTGCGAAAACTGGAAAAGTCAGAAAATTTCGGGAAATTTGAGAAAAAATAAAAAATGGGAGAGAAATACGTAGTAAAATGGGAAAAATCTTATCATCAAAAAAAATCTGGGAAAACCGGTAAAACCGGTAAAAATCGAAAATAATTTTAACCAGCCCTAACTATTTGGGAGAAACTCGGGAAAATGGAAAATTTTGGAAAATCCGGAAAAATAGAAACAATTCGTACTATTTGGGAATAATTCAGAAAAATGGAAAAATTGGGGATAATCGGAAAAATTTAAAAGAAACAGAAAAGATGAGTAATTTTAAAAAAACTTGTAAAAATCAGAAAAAAATGATAAAACTTGGGGAAATGGGAGAGAAATCGTGAAGACCGGGAATACTCTGTAGTAAATCAGGAAAATCCGAAAATACGAAAAACTAGTTAGAATCGAAAGTAATTCGACGTATTTGTGAGAAATTCGGGAAAATGGAAGTATTTGGGACAACTGTAACAATTGGAAGATATCAGAAAAGTCGAGTAAATGCGGAGAAAGCTGTGAAAATTAGAAAAGAATCGGGAGAACTTAGGAAAAATGGGAGAAGAGTCAAAAACCCGGGAAAATCTGTACTAAAGAAAGATATCAAATAAATTCGGCTGAAATTATTAGGGGTTATGGCAACGTCCTTGCTTCTCTCACCGCATTTTTTTCGCTGGTCAATTTACGTGGTCACACAGAAAAAAATACTGTTGCGTTTCCAACTAATTTTTAGTATTTGGATGTTTTTCCATCGCTTTAAATATATTTACAGTTGTTTCAAATCCATGTCATTGAAAGAATTCAATCCTTATATTCGAAGTAATTACAGGTACGCCAATAAATTCGAAATAACTTTATATTCGTTCTAACGATATATATAATCCTTCTAATACTAGTATTGACATATACCTAATGCAATCAAAACATCCTTTTGTTTTCGAAATTTATCCTATGTTTCATTTAAGCAAAGCATACTATCTATTCGATGTACAAAAATGATTACTACAACAGCAGTTCGTGATAATTCATCTGATAAAAATTAGTTTTGTTTCAAAAGCTATTACGCGAACAATAACCCATGTTTTCAAAACATTGTCCATGCTGTTAAAGAAATTGGTAAGTAGTATTCGCAATAACATCATATATCGAATTCAATGGCCCTTGTTGTTTGCTGAACTATAATCAGTATTCCGCGAGACTGATGTCCCGATTCAGTCAACGTAGAAAAAAGAACAAGGGGATCATCTTAGTGTTATTATCGGCGCCAACCTGCCAACATGAACGAAGTTGTTTCGTTGTGTTGTTTCGGTGTTAGCCGTGTTGTGTCATCCTGTGTTTTTGCTTTTTGCACAAACTATTGTGTGATTTAAATGTGTCCAGTTATATATTAAATGGAGGACCTACTGAGAAATTGGGGCTTAGAAGAGCTAACACACACATTTGAATGTAGGTATTTAGATTAGTCAGACAGTTACATTAAAGGTAAAAATGCAACAGCTGATGCAGGCTTATGTCTAATTCTTATATCATGCTCCTTATAACTTCATACAAAATCACACTATTAAACATTAAAAAAAGAGTCTATCAGCTGACCTCGCTATAAAAAGTGTTGGTCCAAGGAAAAAAAAAGTAGTTTAGAGTCAATTACCAAACACAGATTCGATTGAACGACAGGCTGCGATTGAATCATTCATTATAATCCTTGTAGTTGAATCGACAATACGATATAATTCGTTACCAACTATGCACTTCCCATTGTAGAAAACATCGCTGTATTTGAGGAATGGTGAGTGTAACGTCTCATTGAATCCAAGCATAAGTCTTGGACAAAACGACAGATTTTTCTGAGTGTACACAGCACTTAAGGTCTTACACATACGAGAATTTTCCAGCATTGGCTGTCCTATAAACAGAAACCTCTGATGGACAATAAAACCTGATAGTGGCTTCATTCTTAGCATTTCAAAAGTGGACGTTCATACAACTGCTATATGTATACTGTAAATTTCGTGTATGTATATATAAAGTATGCAAATTTCGATATTCCCGTTGCATGTTAACTGAAACGAAAAATGTTTAGCCGTAGTATTGGTTTGTTAGTGCGCGGGGGCTATTATAATTGAAAACGGCCGGAATGTTCTCCGTATATTACAGTTTATCCATACAAATTGCGCGAAACGTATTGGATGTTCGGCAAAGAGGATGGTGCCGGACGCTCCGGAACATGCTGCGCACTTGATTTATCGCCCCCTGTGTGCGGACGGTCTGATGGAAAACCGGTAAATATAAGCGTATTTGCTGGAAAGGTCCATTCCATATGTTTACGGCCTCCAATGGCCTGCCCTGCACTGCCCTGGCATCCCTTTATTGTATTCGAAATAATATCTCCTGGACAGGGGCGAACGGTGAACTTCCTGATGCTCATGTACAGGCACGTATTTAGGGGGGTCCAGACCTCCCCCCCCCCCCGGACGAGAACAAACTAAAGGTGGCGGCAACTCTAATCTGGACCCCCTCCCACGAAAGGCCAAGCAAGTCATAATCTGGACCCCCAAAACCAAATCCTGGATACATGCCTGTTCATGTACCTCCTACCTTTTTTATTTGAAGAGATAGCAATAGATATTTTTTCTAAAAGTTTTATAGTTTTTTTCTTGACATTCAGAATTTGACAAGAAAAAAACGAAGAAATAATAAAAAATCGTTTTTTTTTTCGTATAAGGTTGTCTTTTTTGAATCGGCCCCCTGTATATTATATCACGGAGCGAGATTTTTCTCTTGTTCTCAAAAATATTGGGCTCGTTTACCTTATTCTGAAATGTTTTTAAAATATTTAGCTTTAATGTTTCTAAAATGTGGAAGTAAAAAGCATCGCTTTGTTTACAAGTGCAAATAACTTCCAGTTTTATTATAAAAAATTATTATAATGAAAACGAAAAACTAAGAATTATTATAAGTTTACTTTATAAAAATAATAGCAATATATCGCAAGCAAGAAGGGAGTACAGGGCATTATTTGGCGAACCTATGCCATCAAGAAGCACGATCAGATAAATAGAAAATAACTTCAGGTTTTATTTTCATTATAATAATATAACGGCATTTTTTACAATAAAGCTGGAAGTCAGAATGACGCAAACATTACCGCATTTAATTATGTTTCAGTAGCCATGGCTATAGTGAGTGGAGGTTTACTTTCACAGTTTAGAAACTTTGACATTAAATATTTTAAAAACCTTTCAAAGTGAGGTGAACGAACCCTACATTTTTGAAAACAAGAGAAAAACATATTTCCTTCCATGATACAATATATAGCATGTCCCATTTAAAAAAATACAGATTTATAGGAAAAACAAGATTTTTATATTTTTTCTTTCTATTTGTATCAAATTATAAATGACAAGAAAAAATATAAAACTTTCACATAAAAGCTTTTCTTCTATCTCTTCTAGGGTGGCCTATTAAGAATGGAAGCCGGCAAATCTCGGTAACCGTCAATCATATAACTTCAAAAAAAGATTATTAGGTAAGTCGGCTAAGAGAAATCGCTGTAAATTATTTTCAAGTTCTGCAAGTGGCCGCTAGGGGCGAAATTGTGACGTTCAATCGGAGAAATGGCTTCATTTTCACGCCTAAATGCCAGTGGGACCTGCGCTATCTGCTGCGGGAAATAATATCCAATCCAGTCTACAGACGACAGTACATTAATATCGTGCATGGAACCAGGCAAGCCACTATCACTCCAGACGACGGAAACGTGTCTCATAGATCAAAGTAGATATCAAAACAATTGTGGAGTTGGAACTAGTAAATAAAGTACAGTTTAACGTACAGAAAACTCACGCAACAACATTGACGAAGAAGTCTCGCGTTGGCTTAGCAACTGTGGAAATGGAGGGTCACCCAATAGTCGAGTCACCTTCCGTCAAACTTATGGGGGTCAACATCAACAGTAGGTTAGGTTAGGTTGAAAGTGAGTAGGGCAGCGCTGCCTCATTCCACTGCGACTCAATTGTGTCTATTGTGGCTCATACCTTTTTAAAGTTCACTGTACATTCCACTCCTCTTTACGAAGGCGATCAACGTGTAGGGAGAAACTTCCTTGAAGTCATGAGGTTCCAGTTGGGCAAATCCGAATGTCTGGAACCTAGCACTATCCAGGACTGGACAGGAGCAAAGAATATGCTCCGCTGTTTCGTCCTCCACGTAGCAGAAGTGACAGTCTGAAGTTAGTTCAAGATCCAACATCTGGTTGGTTCCTCAGACGACCATGTCCCCTCGGCAGACCGACCAGAATGCGGAGATCGTTCCTGTTACATCCCATGATCCTCAGGGGGGCCTGACTCGAGGGGTATCTTATAAACACCTTCGAGTGCAGATTCAGTTCCTCCTCTTGCTCGCGCGTCGGCCAATACATTGCCTTCCACTCTGCTGTGACCTGGAACCCAAATCAAGGTTACCCTGTTTCCCGTTCCGAGTTTGTTGAGGATGTGCATGCAGTACCATACCAGTCTTGAATCAACCCGACTGGAGCACAGTGCTTTCAATGCAGCCTGGCTGTCTGAAAAGGTTTTTATAGATCTGTTTGTCAGGGGCCTTTTGATAACGTCAGCAGTAACATGTCGTGGCACGCTATAGGAAGCTGTATACACCAGAGCAACTACTGCTGCTCTACAAGGCACAGATCCGACCATCGTCGAAGTATTTCTCCCATGTGTGGGGATGCGTTCTGAAGCAATCTCGAAAGCTATTGGATACTATTCACAAGAGAACTAATCGATACGCCTAACCTCACAAAGGACCTCCACAGCCTGGAACATCGAGGAATGGTGGCTGACCTGTCCCTGTTGGTCGAGGTCCCTACTCCGCGAACCAGTCTCCTTCAGCGTGCGTTCATTTGCAGAACTTCTACGCGAACTTCGACTTCAACAATCTTCGAAAAAATGCTCTCTAAACGTTATTTGCTAAAAACGCAGGGAAAACGACATAAACACCGTAATTTTTTGCCATGACTGGCAATCTCGTTCTATCAGCAACCAATTCATTTCATTCCTGTTGCATCCTTATCTGGATATCACCTATTAGCCCTGACTGCGGCCCTGCTATAAGGTACCTTTAATACACCGCAAATGAATCAAAACAAAATTAATTTCTCCGGGCTAAACACAAATAACTATTGTGCGTTGCACACGAGCGAGTGACCTTTAACGTAGCGCATCCCCTTCACAGTCAATAGCGCGGACGCGGTGCGGGTGGAGGGTGGCGGGCACTCTTTCAAAATTAATTTGCCATGCAGCCCTATCAGCTAGTCGACCTTTAATTCTGGCCGTGTTCGTTGCCTTATTTATGTCCGGAAGCGCAGTTCGCTATAAATTCCGGTGAGCTACGCCACCAGATAAAATTCTACGGCGGGCACATTCGCTGTACGATTTATCGCCAACACTCCAAGACACATCTGCACAGACGTTATCCACTTATGCCATTGTCACCAGGTACTAAAGTTTCACCAAACTGCAACCTTGCAGGAACTGTGACGGCTTGACTGTCTTATTTTCCACCTCTGTGGTCTGAATCTCTCTCTCTCTTTCTCTCTTATTAGTTTAATGAGCCACTTCCTAACCCTTTTCCCTCGAATCTTACATACAAGACTCCACAAAAAATATGAGGAGGTAAGTGGAACCAGTCAGTTCAGATTCAAGAGTGGATCTGGAACCAGAGACGCCATATTCAGTCTCCAAACATTAGTACAAATCTGCCAAGATCAAAGAAAAGATGTCTTCATGTGCATCATCGATTATGCACACTGCAGCCTTACTAGACCATAGCAGCATTCGTTTCACACAAAGCCTCGCCTCAACTTTACTCAGTTCAATAAAAGTCACTTCTATCCAAACTCAATTCAAATGACGTGAACGAAAACTGTTAATTTTAGGTTATCTTTCTTTCTTTCTTTCTTTTATCCTTATCATGGCCGACTCTACACTAGGCCGGAGCCTTAGATGTGGCAACGTGGCTTAGCTGTCAAATAGTTGGCCTATAGTTTCAGAATAATTATTACATTTTATATGTATTAGAGTTCATCTGGGTTACGAGTAATAAATTAAGAAAAATACTTTTTAGAACTACTACTACTACTTACATCTGATGTCTGGTTCATCACAGTCAGACACTACAAAATAAAAATAAACGCAACCTGTTTCCTGCTGCCACTTCCACTTCCATTTAAATGAACACTCAATTTACTTTGTAAATTGTCACTTGAGCTAGAAAAATTCACTATTAGGTCACTGTGAAGCCATTCTTGCTGGTCTTGATTCCCTTTCACTATTAAATCTTTTCGTAGGTATGCCCCAAATGCATGCCCAGATGAGTTCTATTAACTGTATTTTTCTGTGATATTTGGGAGGTCCAGAAAACATTATAGGTACCACACTGTGCTTGAAAATAGGTCTTATCCTTTGAAATGTTTGTAAATTATTGTCTTTATCCTTATAAATATAACCAGCCCTTCCGAGGAATACCTTTCACCCACTTCTGTTTATGTCCCTTATTGGACGCAAGTGCAACCTGGTACTACACACTTTTTGTCTTTATAGTTTCATTTGTGCAGGTAAATAAGTAGACACCCATTAAAAATCACCTTGCAACGTTCTTTTTAATCTGGAATAAGGTTATGTTGGGCCATGGTTTGGTAGTCCTCTTATCATGCCTCTACTGGGCTGCAACCTGGTACTACACGCCTTGCAGGCATCTTTTTATCTTTATAATTTCGTTTGTGCAGGTAAATAAGTAGAAACCCATTAAAAATCACCTTGCAACGTTCTTTTTAATCTGGAATAAGGTTATGTTGGGCCATGGTTTGGTAGTCCTCTACTCATGCCTCTACTGGGCTGCAACCTGGTACTACACGCTTTGCAGGCATCTTTTTATCTTTATAGTTTCATTTGTGCAGGTAAATAAGTAGAAACCCATTCAAAATCACCTTCGAACCATATTTTCTGCACCTGGAAGAATACACATGACATAACAACAAATGAAAACACGGCCTGATCTCCAACGTTGCCATATTTCAATGCTCCGGCCTAGTGAGTAGAGACGGCCATGACTTATGCCATTGTCACCAGGTACTAAAGTTTTACCCAACGAATTCGTTGGTTTCATCAAACTGCCATCTTGCTGGAACTGTAACGGCATGACTACCTTATTTTCCAACTCTATGGCCTGATTTTGTATGTTTATCTATTTTATTTTTATGTCTTGGACACCGTACATTAACAAAGTAGGGTCACTCTAAGCTCCGCCCTCAATGTGGTCTTCCAGCTCTGCTCTCGGATACTACGTATGCTGGCGGATCACTGGCAGATTCTGGCACCCGCTGATCTCGAGCAGTAGCCGAACGCTAGCAGCTGTGGTTTACAGGGTCAGTCCACCTAACACCCCCTAACACGCGACACGGTGCACGGGATACAATCGGTCGGATCTACCAGGGTTCTTAAATAAGTAGTGATTGTGTGTTATTGAGCGTTTTGCGCGTATTTTACAAAAAAATGCCAGCGACATGGTCTGTATATGGCCTCATTGTTTTTTGTGCCTACTTATTCCCATTGATTTTTAAAATATCTGTTTTTAGTGCTTTAATTGTATTATTGACTTGATTCTTAAGCTTTTTAAATTAGTTTTCGAAATTCGTGTTTCCCGGTTCTTTAACCTTTTGTTTATAAATTTTGACTCGGTTTTCGATCATTTCGAGAATTTCTTGATTTATCCAGTCGTTATTTTCACGTATCTTATACGTCTTTTTGAATTCCGAATCTTTTTTACAAGAAGTGATTAAGTCAATTAATTCCTGAAATGATTGAACTTCTGTAGTTTGAATATTATTTTCAAATTTTGAGACGAATTTTTTATGATCTATTCTATTTACTTTTTTCTGAATTTTGTCGCAAATACCTTTATGTTTACACCTAAGGTTATTGACAACAAATTATGAATTATCAGGCTGTTACTGTTACTTACGACTTGAATCGTACATTTCAAATTACTACATCTATCTGACAAAACATGATCTATAATACTCCTTGAGCTATTTGCCACCCCAGTAGCTGCATCTGCAGTTATTGTGTTGAATGGTTTATTGAATAATAAATTGTATTCTATCTATACTATAGAATTCATTTCTATTGACCGTATAAGTAAAGTGAACGTCGACCGTCGACGTCGAGAATATCGCACAGTCGGATTCCCCGTAAGTAGACGAGTCCGAGTCCGCACGAAGGCAACCCCTCTCACATCAGGCGGCTCGCATTTGTGAGACTCACATCAAAGTCGGCACGGCGAGTGACTCTACTTGTCTTTGTTAATATACGGTACCTCGGAACATTAAAATGCGTGGCAACATTGCACGTCAACGCTGTCTGCACAGTATACCAGACAAAAAGCAGGATATCTCAGGTTGGCGGCAACCATACGCGCATCCCGCCATTTTGGATTAGAATCTGTCAAAAGGTGGACACGCTTGACGCAAGGTCGGCATAGATGTACGCTGTGAGATTTTGTATATGCGGTGTTGATAGTAATATGATCGTTAGAATGGGTAAACAATGGGACGTAGTGGACGTAAGCGCTTGTGGCCGCCTTGAGCTAACTGACCGATGAACGACAAGCTGCCAAAATAGCGCCAGAGAGCTTGGTTAGCGCTATTAAAAAGCGCTGTTTGGTTAGCAAAGAGGCAGACAACTAGAAAAAAGTTGTAGCAGGCGACAGAAAGGTTCTGCCGGTGCGCCATCTGGTACCCAAAGGTAACGGCAAACCAAGTAAATCGCTGCTGAACAGCAGTAGATTTCTTGGTGGGACGCCAAGGCGCATCCGCTTGGCCACCAGAGAGCGCGGGTTCTATATGCGGCTGCATATGAAAGCCGATATACGAGGGCTGCTCAATACGTCCGTCAATCCACCAGTACGTAGATAGCTGTTTCACGCTTATTAGGTCTATTGACGGAAATAGAGAGCATCCATTCTTTCATGTCAAAATGTGTCACGTCAAAATCTTAGTCTGATAAATACGCGTAGAAAATTTGAGAATTTACGAGAAGAAATTCGTTGTGGCTAGCTTCTGGTTAATATCTGATAATGGGAGTGATAGGATATACCAATGGGAGTGGAGGCAGTGCAGCCGATACTGGTAATGAAGAACAGTTGGATTATGAAATTAATGTGATTTATTTGTCATAATTATGATGCCAATACGCTCACACAAGGTGATACCTTCGAGGGTGGCAATGACCAACTGTGCTCTAGTGATGTAACGAATGTTACATTTTGAACATTTGCGGATGCGAATGCGAATATCTGCTGCCAACATCAGCGAGTGCGAATATTCGGATCTATGTTTATTAAAATAAAAGATTAATTTTTTTTAAAAAAGCTTTTTGTTTTAATTTATTTGCCTATAATCTTCCTTTGGACGTGTGACCTCTGACCTGTTAACATAAAGCACTTGAGAGCCACGATACGCTTGTCTGCTGTCTGTGCAGATTCTTATATTTTTGCTTGTAATCTTCGTTTGGACGTGTGACCTCTGACATAAAAAGCCCTAGTTTCACGTCAATCGGTATCGTTCTACGTAATTCTCAGCAGAAAACCGTCAAACACTGAGCTATTAATAGTGTTCGTTGTGTACGGATTAGGTGAAGGCTAGTATGCAGTTATATTCACTGTGTCCAGCTTGCTGGATAATGTACTGATACGGATAAGCCAATCATGCAAATCCACCAGATTTGCATGATATACAGAGTGTGTAACACCATGTTATTAAACGTTTGAGGGGATCGCTTAGGAATAGTAATTAGGCCAGGGTATGGTCAGGCCATAGATAATTGGAATACGAAGACTATAAAAATGACTACAAAAGTTTTCAAGGTTCAGTAGCCCAGATAGCACACATTGAGTCATTGGATGTGCAATCAGTAGAGCTTGATCGTGCAGGTATCTGCTTTTTGATTTTCAAGGGTATATTTCATAAAATCGAAAAATAGAACGACATTACGACATTGATGGATGAAAATTTTTAAAACTTGTTGAGGATCTCAGTATCCTCCACAAAACCAGACCGCAATGAATTTTATCAAGCAATATTCAAGAATAAAAATGTAGTCAAGTTGATTGACTCAGTACTTCCCACACATTCCGATGATACCAGTTTTATTATTTTCCCATAGCATGAAGCTATAGTCTAGATGTCCTTGCAACCAAATCATCGCTCGCCTGACCGCAAAAAAATGTTTTATTCTACTAGGTACTTCTTTCACAGGTCAAGGGACAATCTATCATGAATACAACAAATTTTTGAGTTTTACAACTCTCCACCCCAAACCACTCCAACTTCACCCCCACCCAAAAAAAGTAGAAAATGATCAGGAACCCCTAAAACGCCTAAAAACGAAGTTTGAGATGCTTTCATATTTTTGGTCTTTTTAATATTGCTGCGCCGCTACTGAGACGATTTCTAAAAATCAGACGCATTCTCCATCATTGCCCAAGTGCCGAAATTTCATGAACATCAGGAAAATTCTCTAAGCAACCTTGGTTCCTGTAATAGACAAGGCAATATTCGGATGGACCTAAAAAAGTGTATTATACCGCTAGGTCTTTCTCTCTCAGGTCAGTGGACAGCCTGTTATGATTACAACACATTTTTTAGCTTCACAACCCCCCAGCCCCCAACCACCCCAATTTCACCCCCACCCGAATAAAAGTAGAAAATGATCAGGAACCCCTAAAACGCCGCCGCCCATGCACCGATTTTCAAAATTGTAGCAACATTACCTACTACGATATATCTCTACCCAAATTTCATCATAATCCATGCAGCGGTTACTGAGATTAGGAGGCTAGAAAAACGCCAACAGACAAACAGACCGACGGAAATGAGTGACGTGGATGTTCGTTATGTAGACATCATAAAACGTCCAGAAAGTATATTACCTCAAAATAGAAAATTTTCGCGATCACAATACTGTGTAATTGGAATTGTACTTTCTTTTTTCTATAGGTGGGCTGTACTATACCATATTTCAATAATAAATAAATTAATAAATAAATAAATCTTAGATGGCATCAGATTCGGTAATAAAATCTTGAGGTTCAAACGAGGGATGATAGCAAGATTTTATTACTGAATATGTAATTTCGACCAAAAACTAAAAAAACAATTCTAGAATTAAATTTTTTTATTTGTACTGAATTAATACAAATAATGCCCCCTCGAAGGGAACCCTTGTATGGGGTATTGACATCAAATAGCAGATGTCACATTAAAATTTGTCTAACCTATCCCGCTGCTTCAACTAATCCGTGTGTATGATCTCCAGCTTCCTTTCTTCTTACTGGTAACACAAATGAAACTTCTGCTGCATATTACAAGTTATTTCTTATAATATTCTTCGATTATTTAAAAAATTGTATACTCGAAATTTTGACGCACGGTGTTAACACTTACATAAATAAGACATACAGGGTGGCCAATCGGGTGACGATAATCATTTTTTTTTTTTTAGATAGCTCGTACCGAGACCTATCCAAAACACCCCCATGTATGTGTACCAATTATTGGTAGTTTTCGAGTTATGATTTTTTTTTTTTGAAAACTTAGAGATTTTCCAGTTTTTCTAAGGAATCGCCAAAAACAAAAACAAGAATGCTTTTTGGTTTTAATTCTTTTTCTGCAATTATACTCAGTATTAAGCCTATTTTAATATCCAGTAGAGAGAACTTGTACAGCCGAACAATAATTAAGTACATTTTGGGCCCAAAGTTTGAAATCACTGTTTTTAGTCAGGACACCAAAGCTTTCAAAATAAAATTAAAAATAGTAATGCCTGGTTCTAGAGCTTCAAACTAACCTTAAAAACTTTGCAAGACATTACAATTTCTAAATAATAATGAAAAAATAGCACTTATGGGGGCATTTTGCGTCGTACGTGACTGTTAAAGGCTAAAAGGTGATAATTCACGAATTTCCAAAATGATTTAGAAAACTATTATTTTACTTTATTATGACAAATTAAAGAAAAAAATCTCGTAACAACTAATAAACACGATAATCATGTTTTAATGACTTTTAATAGAAAAAACTAATACCAAATTGTGATTTTTGACGTGTTTTTGCCAAATTAAATTGTAAACAAAGGAAAGGAATAATAAAACAGTAATCTGACTTTCTGGCTATGAGTTCGTTGACAGTTTATGACAAGAGGTTTACAAAGTGACCTCCGTTCACTTCAATGCATAAACGACATCGTCTCATGAAATTATCTTTAATCCAGCAAAACGCAGTTGTGTTTTCATTAATTTTCGTTTTACATTCGTCCAATTTTTGTCCGAGTTATTCCACGGTGTTATTGTCACGAGGGCAGACCATTTCCTTGTAACTGCCCCAGATGGTTTAGGAAGGTTCTGTCCAAGTAGTTGCGCACAAAGGTAATTTATATCGCTAGGTCTTCCTTGACAGGTCAGTAGAGATTCTCATGAATGCAACAAGTTTTTCAGTTTTTCAACTCTCCACCCCACAAACATCCAAATTCCACCCCCACCCAAAAAAACGCAGAAAATAATCAAGAACCCCTAAAACGCCTAAAAACGAAGTCTGAGGAATATTTGTAATTTTTGTTTTAAGTACCCCGCCGCCCATGTACCGACTTTCAAAATTATAGCAGCATTACCTACTAAGACCCCACAGCATATTGCTGCCCAAATTTCATCACAGTCCATGCAGCGGTTACTGAGATTACGAATCTGGAAAAACGCGTACAGACAGACAGACCGACAGGCAGACCGACAGACAGAACGACGGAAATGAGTGACGCGGATTCTCGTTATGTAGACATTATAAAACGCCCAAAAAACCTATTATCTCAATATCGAAAATTTTCACGTCACAATCCTCCCCTCACCTATCGGTGTGGGAAGTAAAAGGGATGGCGTATGCTACGATAACGCTTCCCAGGTAATTCCGCCATGGAATTAAACGTCAGATTGTTGTTTTATTAGTCTTTTCCTTTGTTAACTTTCCATACAACTTAACTTAGTAGAAGTTCAATAGTACATAGGAAAAAGCACAGGTATTAATTTTTTTATTAAAAGTAATTAAAGCATCAATGACTATTGTGTTTGTTATTTGTTGCGAGATTTTTTTCTTTAATTTGTCATAATAAAGTAAAATAATAGTTTTTTAAATCATTTTGGAAATTCGTGAATTATCACCTTTTTACATTTAACAGTCACATACGGCGCAAAATGCCCCCATAAGTGCTATTTTTTCATTATTATTTAGAAGGTGTAATGTCTTGCAAAGTTTTTAAGGTTAGTTTGAAGTTCTAGAACCAGGCATTAGTATTTTTAATTTTATTTTGAAGGTTTTGATCTCCTGACTGAAAACAGAGATTTCAAACTTTGAACCTAAAATGTACTTAGTTATTGTTCGGATGTACAGGTTCTCCTTATTGGTTATTAAAATAGGCTTAATACTGAGTATAGTTGCAGAAAAAAATAAAAGCCAAACAGCATTCTTGTTTTTGTTTTTGACGATTTCTTGGAAAAACTGGAAAATATCTAAGTTTTCAAAAAAAAATCATAACTCGGAAACTATCAATAAATCGGTACACATACATGGGGGTGTTTTGGATAGGTCTCGGTACGGGCTATCTAAAAAAAAATTATTATCGTCACCCGATTGGCCACCCTGGATATCATTCCACTCACCTGTATAGTTCCGATTGACCTACTCCTCGTACAAACCCCTAGACGCCTAATCGTCCAAACCGCGTTCACCACCCGCCCGAACATCCACCTTCATGTCAAAAGAGCATCCTCGAACTCCAAACTTTCCGTTCACAAGCACCAGCGGAGCACGTGACCGTAGCGGACGCAGATAATTTTTTAATCTATACAGGGTGAGTCAAGCTCAACGCCTCGGACACTTGTGACCAAACGATACCACTTTTCGAAAAATCGACTTTGCAGGTGTATGTAGGTCGAGTTGGGCTGCATTTTAAAAATAATGACTTTTGTACAGGGTGTCTAATAAAAAAGTGACATCAAAGTTATGTTTTTTTATATTGAACACCCTGTATATTATTGCATGTTTAGATTCCTGGGTGCATTTTAGTGTGACTCTATGTATCACACATGGAACTTTAAGCGAACCGTTTAGGTGCAAATTACAATTTTGGGTATATGTAGTTGTCAGAAAAGAATTGAATATCGCAGCTATTATAAATCTTAGAGGGCTGTGACTTTGCCGTGTTACCGAGCATGAAACGTGTCAGCTTACGTTAGACGATCGAGTTCGAACGTGTTTAACGTTTATTATTGCGGTACTGACAACCATTCTGCTATTAGCGCGTTAACATAATCTATTGATGAATTGAAGGTCACATCGCTAATTTCAAGAAATCTTCGCCTATTGTATTTGAAGGTCGATTGCAGCGAAAGTAGCCCCATTAAGTACTACTTTTTTTCAATGAGTGTGATAGCTGAGAGTCTGACGAAGTTTTTAGACCTGCTTAGAAATCATGAAATCACCTCTTTGGATTTTTAATTTAGAGTCGAATATTTAAGTCATAATTATCAGATCGTACATTTTTTACTTTACACTAAAATTTTTATAACTTTCATCAAAGTTACGAAGCCGATTATTTCACGTATAAACAGTAAACTCTTGGGGATTAATCAGCAAAAAAGAGAATTTGAAAAAGTCTTTTAGTTTTTCTTTTGGAACAGTTTTAAGTTGTCGAGGTAGAGAATTCTCTAAAATTCAGAAAAAAATTCGTAACTCGGAAACTACAAAAAATTGCATGACATATATGGGGGTGATTCAGATACTTCTTGGTGTGCTCTATCTCTGGACTTCCGCTTGACACTATTTCTTGGGACACCCTGTACCACGTCAAAAAGCCATAAGGGTAGGGTCAGGGTCCTAAAAGTAAAAAAATCTACATCTACGTTCCACTCACCTGTATAGTTCCGACTGACCTACTCCTCGTACAAACCCCTAGACACCAAATCATCCAAATCCCGTTTACCACCCGCCCGAACATCCACCACCATGTCAAAAGAGCATCCTCAAACTCCAAACTTCCGTTCACAAGCACCAGCGGAGTACGCGACCGTGGCGAACGCAGATAATTAAATAAGATTTTGAAAATACTATTTAATTATAGCAAACTTGCCAATACATTCACGTTATATACAGAACTAAAAGTTGCTCAGATGGATAAAATTTTAGAACTTGAACAATGTAAATTAATATTTAAAATAATTAATAGCAGGCAGAAGAATAACACTATCTATAATTTTGTAAATGAAATACATGATCACTTTACCAGGTCACAAAACAATATATATCCGGTTTACAGTCGTACAAATATAGCTTTGAATTGTCCAATGCAATCCGCGTCTAGAGCTTATAATAGGTTACCAGTTGAAATTAGATCTAAAATATGTGATAATAGCTTCTTGTACAATTTAAAACAACCCTTAGGCATGCATGTAGTTAATTAAGTAGTATATAATATAATTAAGGACTCTAGTAGCAATCTAGTTAAAGAAAAAGAATAAGCACTGTTGATAAGTTTATGCTTATAATTCTCGAGGCCAGAACCTTCGGTACTGTTTAGAGAATTGTTAAAGTTTATTGTTATATAATCATTTCCAGAAATAAACGATGTTTCAAAAAAAAAATCTAGATCTACGTTCCACTCACCTATATAGTTCCGATTGACCTACTCCTCGTACAAACCCCTGGACGCCAAATCATCCAAACCCCGTTCACCACCCGCCCGAACATCCACCACCATGTCAAAAGAGCATCCTCAAACTCCAAACTTCCGTTCACAAGCACCAACGGAGCACGCGACCGTGGCGAACGCAGATAATTAAATAAGATTTTGAAAATACTATTTAATTATAGCAAACTTGCCAATACATTCACGTTATATACAGAACTAAAAGTTGCTCAGATGGATAAAATTTTAGAACTTGAACAATGTAAATTAATATTTAAAATAATTAATAGCAGGCAGAAGAATAACACTATCTATAATTTTGTAAATGAAATACATGATCACTTTACCAGGTCACAAAACAATATATATCCGGTTTACAGTCGTACAAATATAGCTTTGAATTGTCCAATGCAATCCGCGTCTAGAGCTTATAATAGGTTACCAGTTGAAATTAGATCTAAAATATGTGATAATAGCTTCTTGTACAATTTAAAACAACCCTTAGGCATGCATGTAGTTAATTAAGTAGTATATAATATAATTAAGGACTCTAGTAGCAATCTAGTTAAAGAAAAAGAATAAGCACTGTTGATAAGTTTATGCTTATAATTCTCGAGGCCAGAACCTTCGGTACTGTTTAGAGAATTGTTAAAGTTTATTGTTATATAATCATTTCCAGAAATAAACGATGTTTCAAAAAAAAAATCTAGATCTACGTTCCACTCACCTATATAGTTCCGATTGACCTACTCCTCGTACAAACCCCTGGACGCCAAATCATCCAAACCCCGTTCACCACCCGCCCGAACATCCACCACCATGTCAAAAGAGCATCCTCAAACTCCAAACTTCCGTTCACAAGCACCAACGGAGCACGCGACCGTGGCGAACGCACGTGAACGACGCGACGCGTTGCGACTGCGATGCGACTGCGGCGCGACTGGGAGCGACGACGCCGACGGCGGACTGACGGGGCGTCGCGGCGCCACGCGACGCCGGCGTTTGCTCCGGTGGGTGCCGGCACCGGAGCCACGCAACTCGGAAGGTCGCTATCAAGAGTCGCGTGAGAAGTTTCAGGGCATGTCGGGGCCCTTTACTGCCCTCGGCATAGGTGAGGGTGAAGCATTTAGATGGAGAAGTTTTTCGATTTTGAGATAATACACATAATGAATGAACGGCCATAGGACACCAGCGCGCCGCGGTCAGATTGGTCCTAATCCCACCGGTCAGAAGCCCCCAAAATATTTTGGATAATAGGCAGGTATGTGGACACAAGCGCGCGGGGCGGTTCTCGTTTACTTATAGCATAATATTGTTGACTGAAATAAATTGTAATACCTAATATAGATTAGCAATACTTTCTGTCAGCTTTATTTGCATCACGTGGTTCTTTTCTAACTTGTAGAATTAAGTGAAAAGTCAATTTAAACCTATATTCCTTGAAAGGTTGAAAATTTAATTAAACTCAATGTATTTCAATAACACATAGATGTTTTGAATCCAGCGAAGTGATTGATTCATTTGATAATAAAAAACAAGTAATATACAGATTAAAGACTTTATTTCTTATAATAGTTACGGCTTACACCTTGACCAAAATGAAATCGGGCAGTAGCTCCATTTTTATACGTTTCAATCAAATTGGCAACGAACTTCATGCGCTTAGATGACTCGCAGTTGGTAAATTTACGTTGAATATTTACGCTGTTGATCTTGATGTATGTTCGCAATTGCATATCTTTTAACACAGAAATAAATTTGTATATATCTGGATGAGAATGGTAGAAACTTGAGTTGAAATGGCTATGAAAAGCCTCACAACAGTTGGTCGTTTGCTCCACCGTAGCCGTAAAAGGTGCCCACAAATGTGGTGGAAATGACGCGTTCTCTTGTATCTAATTTTCCACTATATAATCCGCGTATTTGACAATTTGGTTGTTATTGGGAATAATGGCATAAAAGTCTTCTCAAAGCATTCCGCAACCTGGTCATGATCTAGAGATAATAAACCGAAAGTCAATCTCAACCAACGCCCAACTTCAGAATCACCGTCTTTATATGCTACAGTTAAACCTAAGTTCTGTATTTTTTTAAACCAGGCTTGTGTTAGATGAAATCTACACCCTATTATTGTACAGTTAGGCCAAACTTGCTTTATTCCCAAATGGATGGCGATTTCAAAATCACAAACTACTGAAATATTTTCATTAAGGGCAGTTTTATATACCTACAGAAGCCGGATAGTCATTTAAATAATCTAAGAAGTAACTACCGCAAGTCGTTAAAAGACAGATAAAAGTTCGCAAGAATAAATAGGATGTGAACATTAGAAATACCAAGCTTAATTTTCTTCCGGCGCGCAAGTGACCGGTGCCGACGAAGGCACCCTTTTTGTAAACAGGTAAAAATCAAACCGCGCGCGCTCGTGACCAATCACCGAATGAACACATTGGGAACCGAAATGAGTATCTGCCATTGAGTGTTTGAATAAAAAAAGGTATAAACTTCAATATATTAAAACACTAGACTTGTTAAGATCACGTTCTAGAAGCCACTTTGACTTTTTACCACGACAGAGAAACATCATAGCGTCTGCCAATATGTTGGAACCCGCCTAGGTGTCTGCCATTCAAAGGCAATATTTATAATGATAAGGTTAATAACATATATCACTTTCATCATCATCATAGTCACAATGTCTTAACAGACATGTTGTGAACTTGTAAAATGCATTAAGCCGGAGCTAGAGTATTGCCGACACGAATATTATCAATAGTTTTGAGAACCGTAGCTCTCCATCGTTCGCGATTTTCTGTCAGTTCAGTGGCGCTCTTGATACTCATATCTAGCAACTATTTCATCGTATCCACCCAGCGTGTAGGGGAACCCTGACCCTGAACTACAAGTTTTTCCATATTATTGCTTCTGTGAATATGTCCAAAGAATGTAAGCATTCTCATCGACACAATGGAGGATAGTCTCTTTGGATTACCGAGCTCATCCAGTATGGAAACATTAGTTCGATGGGCGGTATAAGGAATTCTCAGCATTCTCCTCCACGTCCACATTTCAAAAGCATCTATGCGAGCTCGATCTGCCTTTTTAACAGTCCAAAAATATGGAGAACACAAGAAACTGAACCAGTGACATTTTGGTAGCTTTAGTGATGTTATCGTCACGCCATATTTTAGTAAGCTCTGTCATGGCCACCCGTGCCTGTTGAATGCGCCGTCGAATCTCATTCTCACAGCTACCTGAATTGTCGATCAAAGAACCGAGGTACACAAAACTTTGAACTACCTCACAACGGCCTATTGACTTTCTCGATGATTGTCATACTCTCTATCTACGATAATAACCTTGGTCTTGTTGTAGTTAATACCAAGACCATATTCTGCACTGCGTTGTTTTAAAACATTCAATAGAGCTACTAGTTCTTCCTGAGAAGCAGTAATAAGGGTTGTATCGTCGGCAAATTTCAAGTTAGATATTTTGTTTCCGCCAATAGTTATACCGCCATTCCAAGGGAGTTGAAAACTGAATGCCCTGAAGGTATACATCTTGACTAAAATATCACCCTAAACTTATATGCCGATGACCTAGTACTTTTAGCCGAAACAGAAGACGATCTACAGAGAAAAGTCTACACCCTACAAAAAATCTGTCAAAAATACGACATGAAAATATCGACAGACAAAACTAAAACCATGCCTTTCTCAAGTAAATATAAAGTTAAGATAAAGATTGTCGTAAACGGTGAAGTACTTGAACAGGTAAAACACTTCAAATACTTAGGCTGCGATATATCTTATGACACAAGCAAAGATATAGAAGAAAAGGTTAATAAATTCTCGAATATTTGCGGAACTATCAGCAGAGCATTAAAAAATAAAACAAGGAAAGATGCTCGAATGAAATTTTACGATTTACCCTCCTATATGGTAATAAAACATGGACAACAACAAAAAAAGAAGAAAATAGGATACAAACATAAGAAATTAAATTTTTAAGAAGAGGGAAAAGTTGCACAAAATTGGACAAATTAAGAAATAGAGATATACGAGCGGAATTAAACATCTTCGATATAAACGAAAAAATAAAAGAAAATAAAACTAAATGGAAAGAAGATGTAGAACGAATGCATGAAAATAGGATTCCAGCCAAAGCCAGATTTTATCAATGCTCTGGAAGAAGAGATATCGGAGGCCGAGGAAAAGAAGGGTGTCGTAATAGGCAAAGCGCCTAAAATCTAAAGGGAAGAATAGATGGAGTACCAAGATCGTTTTTTGATTACTCTGCTTACTTTCCAGAATGAATAAAGGAAAATAGCTGCTAAAGAAATATTTTTATAGAAGACGCAGTACGCAAAGCTCTGAACATATGTGCTTGTTAGCTTTCAAAAACTAATAGAAACAACATTTAAGGAACAAGTAATTTATTACCTCAATAAAAATTATACAATAAAAATGGTAACTGAAAATGTCTAATCTAATAATAATAAATCAATGTATCAACTGGGTAACTTTACATCAGACTTTCGTTATATATGGCTTTGAATACAGCGTCTACCGGGTGGCAGCTTTTTGAAGCTTCTGGTACTTTCCGATCGCATCCTGGACCATAGCTGCAGCTGACGCGATCTTCTCTGGTGACATCATTGCTCTAGCTGCCGCTTGGTTGATTCCTATACCATAAAAGAAAAAAATTACTTAACTACGAATTATACTAGATGCGCTGAGATTCTTCGAAATTGTTAATAAACTATTATTTTCACGATTGTGGTTTTATTTTTTACAAGTGAGGGGCAATGACTTATTGATTAAAATCAACACAAATTTATATCAAATTTTTGGGGGTTTCGGCAAATGCATTCACTTCTGTCAGGGTTCTACAAAAAAATATTTCTAAAAAAAAGGTGTGTATGCTATTAAAGTGTTTTTTGACTCTATAATCCAGAAACAGATTTAATCGATTTGAAAACAAGGCTGGTAAATTGGTGAAAACATATTGCGTTGAATTATTTTTTGGTCTCTAGTGCATTTTAGTAACTACGTCATTCTTCGCGCTATATTGACTCTTAACTCAAGTATCCCATAGGCATTAACAAGCTTGCGAAATAAATGTTCAGTTGGTGAAGTGATAGCAAATGGCGTAAAGCAGAAAAGTAGCCCTCAAAATTTGCATTCTTGCCAAATCGAAACTTCGACCAAAACTTTACCTGTGAGTCCTGGAAAAGAGATCTCGCAGATTGGAGTCATGGAGCACACAGCCGTTGTGAAGATACCCCCAACGAGCAATAGGGCTGTGCTCCCCATCAAGAAAAGCCCAAACTTGGCCAGCAGACGAAGGCTAAACTGCAAGGCGCTCTAGAAAAGATATACAAACTTTCAGTAGCAAAATATTTATCGCCATAGCATTTAGGTCAGTTTTAGTGGCTACCGCGTGCCCAAGAATCAATCTCAAAAGCACACAAATGTTAAACAAACCACCCATTTCGGTGCACTGGTCAATAAATGAAAACAAACTCATTAAGTCAACACAGTATTAACGTTTCTGTTTTTTCTTTTAACATTTTTAACTTTCCCGACAAGGTTATTAGAATCGACCTGTTTTTGCAAGTCCTACCAAAATCAATATGCGAGGTGTCATTTCCAAAGTAAAATCGTCTTCTGGCTCATTTTCTGAAAAGAAAATGTGGACCAAAAGATAGAGGTTAAAAACTTCTTTAACACAGTAAAGTTTGAAATCATTTGGATCATTTTTGTGACAGTTACTGCCAATTTAAAGTTCGAAATATTGCTACATTTATGAATTTTGATTATGCCTTTCTGAAAATTTTGTGGCATGCGCGGTAGCGTTTTCGACATAAGAAAAACATGCTCTTTATTGTGGTAGCATCAGAATTTCACGTTATGGCACTATTTTCTGAGTGATTCTCACCCCACTCTTTTTTATCATCGCCGTGGGACCAAAAACTAGATTTTTGTTTCTAATAATAACCTTTCTATAGTGACCAAGTTCGGATAAAATCGGAAAACTTTGGTATTTTGATGTCCGTCTGTGTGCCCCTCTACCCCCAATGGGGGGTGGAAAAAGGTGGGGTGCAAAAAAAGAATGTAATACAACATATAAATATGATAGCACCAGTTGAAAAAGAATGTGTCTTTATGTCTAAAACGATATATCACGTGTTAATTTTTTCTGAAATGGAAGCCAAAAAGTTAAATAATCTGAAATTGTACTCAAATGACATTAGCTGCTGTATTTTTGCACTGAATTGGTTGATATTAGGAGGTCGTAAATAACTTAAAGATGTCTACCTCAAATTAACATTACTATTCTATACAGGGTGTTAATTAAGTATGTTAACAAAGTTTAACCACGAATGGTACTCCGAAAAATAGAAAGAAAATTTCATATGAACATGGGTCCGAAGATGCTTCCTAAGGGAGCTACGCTCCTTTGTATATGGGGCACCCTGAAGACGGTTTTCCCTCGATATTCTCGAAACCATTAATAACAAAATTACGAAATTAGGTACGATGGGTAAACTTTTGACGCTGAATCTGATTCTGACTTCAGAATTTCATAATTTTAATCAGAGGCGTATCATACGGGAGGAGTTAAGGGTAAAAATAACCCCATATTCTAAATGGTAATTTTTTTGACATTTCGATTTTAGAATACGATATTTCAAAGATTTCTACGTAAAAACGGTCTCTTGGTAGACCTCGATGGGGCTAACCGTTTTCGAGAAAAATGCAAATTATTGAATCGATGCAGACTATTGTAAATAAATAAATGCATTTTTCTCGAAAACAGTTAGCCCTATCGAGGTGTACTAAGAGACCATTTTTACGTAAAACTCTCTCAAATACCACATTCTACAATCAAAATGTCAAAAAAATTACCATTTAGAAAATGGGGTTATGTTTACCCTTAAGTCCTCCCGTATGATACGCCTCTGATTAAAATTATGAAATTCTGAATTCAGAATCAGATTCAGCGTCAAAAGTTTACTCATCGTACCTAATTCTGTAATTTTGTTATGAATAGTTTGGAGAATATCGAGGGAAAACCGTCTTCAGGGTGTCCCATGCAAAGGAGCGTAGCTCCCTTAGGAAGCATTTCCGGACCCATGTTCATATGACATTTTCTTTCTATTTTTCGGAGTACTATTTGTGGTTAAAGTTTGTTAACATACTTAATTAACACCCTGTATACTAAATAGGGGATAAACAATATATCACTTGAGTAGGGGAAGCTTCTAGAACGAGGTATATTTCGGTATGTCCTTTGAAGCACTAAATTTAAACTTTCTGTTTATCTCGCAACTGAATATTCTGCAAGAGTGTACAAAATGAAAAAGAAACTAACACAGATCTTTTGATGTATTCTCATTACGCTGTCTGCTATGATTTGCTGGAAGTGCTTCATTTCTAAGCATTATTTGTTGTATAAGAAAAATTTTCATATTTAACTCTTACAATGGAGACCTTCGTCTTTTTATTTGCGCGGATCTCGAGAATTTCATGAAAAATTCACAGTGGTAAGTAATTACTCAGAAGTAAATACTTACCACTAGTTGTAGGACGATGGACACAGTAGACAGCACCTAAAGCGGTCATGAATATTACAGAAGGCACAATTACGTAATTGCTGTGCTAGGCAAAATTAAAATAATACTGCTTCATTAATTCTCTAGGAATTACTTAGTTAACTGGTATTTGGAAACTTTATATCCTTCTTCATAATTAATATAGTCCAAGAGCTTGTAATTGCCAAACCTTTTTATAAAACCTGAAAGTTCTTCTATGTGTAGCCACAGTTTGCGAACAAATTTGTTATGAAATTTCTTAACGTGTCATACGGGTTTTTGAGCCAATGTTTCAGATGAAATTTGATATCAAATTACTTGGAAATAGCTTTAAATACTAGCAAATTTGATGTAAAAACTGCGCGTAAATTTCGCAGAAAAATTATGGAGTTGACATCTGTCAGATTGACTTCTGTAAAAAACAAATCGTAACCTAAGTTGTTGATGTCAACGCCGTCAAAAAGTGCATTGCTTTCACATGTGAGACAAATGTCAATTCAAGTTTAACATCATTTTATATTCCTTTTGCATTCTAAATTCAAATCTAGGCAAATCAAACTGTAATCACATTGCAAGGTACATGAATATTGGCATTTCTGCTTCTCTAAATTTTGTATAATTGTGGATCTGATCATGATTTTAGCATTGCTGCACATTCATGTGTCGTCGCTGCATTCCTTTATATGTAGCATTAAAATTATAATTTTCATGTAAAACAAAAGTCATAACATGGAATTTGTTTTCGTAAAATAAGTAATACATATGCGTATTGTGTATACAAACAAACACAAAATGGAAGTAAGGTTAGTGGTCCAAAAAAGTAGTCGAAGCACGACTACAAAACTAAGCCACAGCATAGACAACCAGCACAGTATCTCAGGTTGGCGGCAATTACACGCGCATCCCCTCTTTGGATGATTTTTTGTAAGGATGCTAACGATACTTCGATACTTCTGCACTAATATCGAGTATTTTTGACATCAATACTTTTTGAGGCATTCCAAGCTGGTATCCATACTTTTGTATCGGTATCGAAAATAATTACATAATTATTTAGGGGTGTAATCAGTTGCTCAAAATGCTCTGTGCGAACCAAACGCGCCTATTTGGCTAAAAAATATCGAGTTAATACTGACATCGATATTTTCATTTTCGCACCTCTACCCAAGCTTCACATCCGTAAAATCATCCCAAGGTCAAATTCTGTGTGATGTGGGAACCATTTTTATATGGGAAGTCCTCAGAGATATTATGTTGGTATGTTTACTATGCTGTGACCAAGCTCTGGAGAGCTGGATGGCAACAGTCAATCTTTTCTGCTTAGTTACGAAGTAGGAGTACCACAAGGATCGATACTAGGTCCATTACTTCACACAATTTTTGTGAATGATTTCAACAGCAGGAGTTATGTAATGTATGCAGATGATACATATCTCCTCATCAGTTCCCCAACTATCCATGAACTGACAAGATCTGCAAGTATATATAGAACTCACACGAATGCATGAATGATTCATGAATGATGGTCTAGTTCTAAATAAACAAAGAAAAACGTTTGGGACTTACATATATAAGAAACTACTACATCTAGCCTACAATATAAACCAGCTGGGATTTGTTGTGGATAGATCTGTGGTCTTGACTTACTGTCACTCTTACTTCAACCTCCCATCTCGTATGAAGTAATTGTCTGTGCAGTAAAAATTTATTTATGTGCTTTTTGCACTTGTTACGCACATTTTTTCTACCATCAACATAAATATGTGTTTGGATCAAATTTTGTTAGCCATATTATTTGCACTGCACAGTGCTTGTTAAATTTTTATGAAAATTTAATATTGTTAAGCTTCATTGCCCAAAGTTAAATGAATAATAATACCAAGTGATAAACAGAATATTATTACGAGTTTGAGTTACTTTTTTACATTAAAAAACTTAAAAATGAATGAATTGAATGGATGAAGGGATTTTGTTTTATTAACCAACTATTACATTTAAAAAAAAGTAATGGCGATTGATATTGACGGACGAACCTCATTTCCACTGATCTTTTGAATTGTCCACCGCCTCCTGTACTTAGTTTTTGCACTGTGCAGTGCAAGTAATATGTCTAACAAAATTTGATTCAAACACATATTTATGTTGATCGTAGAAAAAATGTGCGTAACAAGTGCAAAAAGCACATCAATAAAATTTTTGATTAGAAAAAATAAAAAAAAGTTGGAAGGCCTAGGTTTCGATCCAGAGACCCTGAGATTCATTAGCGGACTCTCTAACCACTGGGCCATCCTTCGATTGAGGAGATCTTTTCAACGAAACATATTTAATTAGGTACTTACTTACTGGAATTTGTAATCTGACTTCAACTTCAAACATTCAAAAACATATTTATTTCGATCGTAGGCTTCGTCTCGAGCTGCAAGCTTCATTCATCGGCTATGTTGCAACAAATATACACTAATTACAAGTAACTATTTTCGCGATTGGCTGGGAATCTAGAATCTAGCATCGGAGTAGGACGTCGTTGGTCAAATGAGTATCCTTACCGCCATGGTGACGTCATACGGGTTCGGGAGCCGTCGGCGTGTTTTCGGTACTCGATTCAAAAACCCATTTTTATTTTGATATAACTTTTGAATTATTGCGAAAAAAAGAAAACAAAAACAGTTTTGTTATAAAACTTATATATGATCTTTCCATTTATCACAAAAAAAAGTACTTTTTTCTTAATTCAAAACCGCAATTATAAATCACTATCGTTTAAAGGTGTCAGGCGAGGGGTTGGATCCAACCTAAATAAGTGTCTGGCAAGTGAAGGATAACCGTATACCTGTTCCTTCAAAATCCAACTACCATAAACCCACCGTGATCCTATCGAACTTTACAATATGCAAATGCAAATTCCCAACTAACTGTAAACCAAAAGATTTGAAAACCGCTAAGCACCTTTCTAAACCGTAATCCCAAAATCTTTTACCTGTGAAGCAGGGATGAGTCCCGTCATATACCCACCCCCCGCAGAGGGCTCTTGCTTCGTCTGAGGCTGTAAGGGCTGAGGGTAGAACCCTTCCTGGGGGTACATGTCGAAGTAGGGGTAAGTGGGCATGTACATGGGGGGCACCTCTGCGGGCTTGTACACTGGCTGGGCTGAGGGCTTTGGTTGGGACGACGTTTCGTCACTTTCCTCCCCTAGGACGAAGGGCGAGGCTACGGTCAGTAGCAGAAGGGCCAGAACGTTCATTTTTCCGTTGTTTTTATATAACTGAACTGAGCTGAAAAAAATACATACAAGGTTTTTAAAATTATAATAGTAGTCTAAGATCCGAATATAAGACGACTTTCACCGAACTGGTTAATGGATGAGAAGCGTTTTATATTAAATTTAATATGTTAAAAAACATATCGCGAGTGGGTTGGCTGAAAAATTTCAGTCCAGGATATGATTAATTGAATATTGAAAAATTATTTTTTTAAACATTTCACTGGTTAGGTTAATAGACAAATCACATACCAATCGAAAGTATGAAGCCCATAGAGTACGCAAACGTTAGGTTGGCTACGTTTTTCCCGTCCCAACTATAGGGTAGGCAGGTATAAACAGGTAAATCAATAATAGTAATTTGCACCGGTGTGGTTAATGCATGAAATTTATATCAAAATAAAGATAATTTAATTGCAAACACGTCGATATAGGGTTGTCTGCAAAAAATCAGTCTGGAATTCCGGTTGTCGAATTTTAAAGATCAAAATAATGCTTCCAGTGAATACGCGCGCTAGAGGGGTCCGAGCGAACTATATCACGATACATATACACTGAGAACTATCCCGTGTATTAACAAAGCACGCAGCATAGCAGCTGCGTGTAGCTCGGCCATTGAATGAAAGAGAGTGCGCATGTCATGTGTCCGTGAAATTCAAATGATTTATTTGAATTAAACATAATCAGAAATGTATAAATTTATGAATCTTCCATGTCATTATTTCACAATTAAAAAAAAATTAAAAGATGTATTTACTAAGATAGTATTGAAGGTTAAATTATTATGCAGTTACCGTATTCTCACCACGAAAGTTGTTAAACTCTTCATTGTATTTTTTACCCAAAGCAGTCACTTTTTTGTAGCACGTGGTATGATTACCTACAAAATCGAGTCATGCATTGGTTAACTCAACGCCACTGTATTTAAAATTTTTCTTTTTTGGAAAATTTAACTTCAACGAACAGTTTTGATACGTTTCATCATTAAAATCAAGAACATCATCGTCCGAATTGCATAGAAAACACTTTTTAGCCATTTTTATCACAATTTAATGTTTATAAATAACAACAATCAGTTTAGTAGTAGTAGCACGCTTTTTCAATTCAGAAGAATAAGGCAAACTGTTCCAATACAATGATGCACAGCATCTACGAGTGTATCGCTATCCTTTTCAATTTCATGGACACATGACATGCGCACTTTGTTTTTTTTTTTTTTTTTTTTGTTGATTAGGCAGCGTCGACTGCTAAGGTCATTGGCTGCTTAACTTATCCTATATACAGAAAAGAGACATAAAACAATATAAAAGGGGTTTAGACCACTTTCAGATCCTGAAATACAAATTTGCTTGTCGTAAAAACGCTAGCAGTTTTTTAAATTCTGTCGGACAAGTTGAGAGGACAGTTTTGAGCTCAGTGCTCAGGTTTGCGCTTTGTCTGTAGAGGGCATAATTAGGGCAAGATATCAACATATGTTCGACCGTGAGTCTCTGTGTACAGTGTGGACATGTTGGGATTTCATCTCCACTAAGGAGGTATAGGTGCGTCATGTTGGTGTGACCAATGCGCAGTCTACACAACAACACCTGTTGTTGTCGGGTTAGACCCTTTGGATATTTATCCTTTTCCACATTTCTCTTCACCAGCTTCAAGTGGCCCTCGTATCTGTCCCATTCTGTTTGCCAGATTCCCCTGCTTCTAATTTTGATATATCTAGTTTGATCACTCAGGGGAATAGGTATACCGTCATCAACTATGCCAGATTCGGATGCTTGCCTTGCTATCATGTCAGCTTTCTCATTCCCAGGAATACCCGAGTGGCTTGGTATCCATAGAAACGACACAGCTTTATTTTGCGCGACCAAACTGATTACTTGCTCTATTATCCTAATGATGGAGGGATCTCTTGTAAAAGCGTTAGTCATAGCTTTGAGCACGCTGAGCGAGTCTGTGGCTATGACACATTTCGATTTGTTAGAAAAGGAGAAATAGAGAAGCGCTTGCCAGATTGCAAAGGACTCGGCAGTATATATACTCGCTCTCTGGTCTAAAGTCCATGAATACGCAGTATCATCAACTATGACGGAAGCCCCCACTCCTTCAGATGTTTTCGATCCATCTGTGTAAATTGCAAGATAGTCCTGATAAAGATGAAGCTGTTGGATAAAGGCTGACTTATATACTTGTTGTGGAGTTTCATTTTTGCAGTAATGTGACAAATCGAAGTTTATATTTAATTCTGGTCGCAACCATGGAGGGGTATCTTGCTTAGGATGTTCAAGTATGTTGTGGACGGGTATACCATATTTAGTTGAAATTTCTAAGCTGCGTATTCTCGCTGGACGAGTTCTAGTAGGATACATTGCAAATTCGTTGGTGTTATTAAAAAGGCTTTTATTTAAATGTTGAGGCATTGCTTTGATCTTTGCATCATATATAAGGCTCTGTTGACATAATTTTATACGCAGAGGTATTACGGAAGCTTCACAAAGTACTGAACTTGCTGGACTAGTACGAAAGGCACCTGTAGCAGCTCTAACTGATGCTAGTTGGATTCGATCTAGTTCTTTAATTCTGGTAGGTCGTGCAGAAGTATAAACTGTACTTGCATAGTTAATGCGTGATTCTATTAGCGTCTGATATAGCTTGATCAAAACCTCCCTATCAGCTCCCCATCGGGTATGAGACATGCACTTGATGAGGCCCAGAGCCTTCCTGCATCGGGTTTGTAAGTAGTCTATGTGCTGTTTCCAGTACAGTTTGGAGTCGAATATAATACCTAGAAGATTTACAGAGTCCCTCAGTGATATTCGTTGCCCCTTGAGTGTTATATTGGGCTCTGGGTGTTCAGACCGTAATCTACAAAAGTGCACACACGAGGTTTTATCAGGAGCGAAACGATATCCTCTAGATTCCGCCAGCTCATTCAATCTATCCACTTCGTTCTGTATATTACTATACTGATCTCCAAGAGAGGATTTGCATAATATTGTGAGATCATCTGCATACAACGCTGCGTAAATATTGTCTGGCATGTTTTCTGTTAAAAAGTTAATGGCAACAGTAAATAAAGTGACACTCAAAACTGAACCTTGTGGGACACCATTTTCCTGTAATCTAATTGAGGATGTCGAATCTCGAACCTGAACTTGGAAGTACCTGTCCTCTAGGAAACTTTGAAGCAATGTTGGCAGGTTCCCTCTTAAGCCCCAGTCATACAACTGTTTCAAAACTCCAAATCTCCAGGTCATGTCGAATGCCCTTTCGATATCGAACATCACTGCTATCGAGTGTTGCCTGCGAAGAAATGCCTCCTGAATTGCATTCTCGATATGTACAAGAGCATCAACAGTGGAATGATTTTGCCGGAATCCTACTTGGTGTTTCGAGATTCGGTTGTGGTGTTCCAGATACCACATCAGTCGATAGTTAATCATTCTCTCAAAAACTTTACCCAAGCAACACGTCAATGAAATTGGACGATAGCTTTCCGGGGATGTTGGGTCTTTGCCTTCTTTCAGGACAGGAATAATGATTGCTTTCTTCCAGGATTTTGGGTATATGCCTCTTTCCCAGGCGTTATTATATAGTTGCAGGAGGGAATCTTTTGCTGTATCTGGTAGGTGGCGTATCATAGAATAAGGAATTTCATCTGGGCCCGGGGCTGACTCCTTAGTTCCACTTAGAGCATTTTCTAGCTCTAGGGGAGAAAAGGGGGTATTATAGCATATTTCTGCGCTAGTGGTAAAGTTTATTCCGTTATTCTCAGATGTAATCTTTGTAGTACGGAAGGCTGGACTATAGTTTTCAGTACTACTGGCTTTTCCAAATTGTGCAGCAAAAGAGTTACATATACTCTCAATATCCTCAATCAGAGATCCATTAATCTTCAGTGCAGAAGGCGGTTTATATGAATGTGATCCCGATATCAGATTGATTTTCTTCCAGACTTCTTTCAAAGTGACGTCCGAAGTTATTGATGAGACGTATTCTTGCCAAGATTTTTTTTGTGCGTCATTGATTTTCCGGCGAGCTTTTGCTCTTAACTTCTTGAATGTGATCATATTTTCAATGGTAGGATTGCGTCTAAATCTGTTAAGAGCAGTTTTCTTATTTTTAATAGCGGTTTTAATGTCGTCGTTCCACCAAGGTACGGCCTTGTTTGACGTAGACCCAGAAGATTTGGGGATACTATCCTCAGCTGCTCTTCTTATAGCATCAGCAATGGTGTCTGCTGCAGTATCAGGATCATCTGGTAATTCAGGGATTCGTATAGCTTGGGAAAAAAGCTCCCACTGCGCCTGCCTGATAAGCCACTTTCTATGAGATGGAAAGAACACTTTCGCAATGTCTGTTGATATGATGATTGGAAAGTGGTCACTGAAATTGAGGTCATCAAGGGTCCTCCAAGTTAATCTATGGGCCAACTGCGGAGAGCAGAAGCTCAAATCAATGGCAGATGCGTTGCCAGAGCGTACATCAAATCTGGTAGCTTCACCTGTATTGAGCATCGTGAGATCTGAAGTATCAATTAGGGACTCGATTGTTCTACCACGAATATCTCTCCTGAGTGATCCCCATAATGGAGAGTGGGCGTTAAAGTCACCCAAAATCAGAAGCGGGTGCGAAAGATTAGAAACTATATCATTCAGCTGATCAAGATGCCATCTACCATCTGGTAAGTAAATACAACAGATTGTTAACTTTAGGGGAGTTTCGATGCTTACGGCTACTGCTTGTAATTCGGTATCCAGAACCAGTTGGTTACAAGCGATGTTACTTTTTAAGATTATTGCCACGCCTCCACGAGCTCTGTGATCAGGGACAACATCCTTTCGGTATATGTTATAACCTCGGAGAGTAAAAGAGGTTTGTGGTTTAAAATGCGTCTCCTGCAATGCAATACAGAAGGGGTCATGTTCTCTTATGATCAGTCTTAATTCATTTAAGTGCGATATGCAGCCATTGCAATTCCATTGGAGGATACTCTGCATTCGGTTTATGAGGAGTATACGACACTATGAATAAAACTTATTGGGTAGAGATCATAAGAACTAAGTATATAAGGGGACGAGTACAGAGATCTTAATAAATAAATAGAGAGATACATAAATATGTAAAAGAATTAGTAAAAATAAATAAATAAATGAATAAATAAACAGAAAAATAAATAAATAAATAAATAAACAGATAAATAAGTAAATAAATCAATAAATAGTTATTACACGACAAATAATAACGGATAAATAAATAAATAAATAAATAAATAAATCAATAGTTATCACAGGTAGTATCTTGAATCACATGAAAAGTATCACAGAGTCTTTTTTCGAGATTGGCTCCTTCTTTTCTTTGTCCCTACAGGGACTCGTGCTGTTCCTGCAGATACTTCTTCTTCAGTAGTCGATTCATCTTGTTTTTTTCTTTTTTCTGATGCCATCGATATATTAGTAGAAAGCGAGTCTGAGCGTTCTCTACTGAAGGAAGCAATTGGATTGCTGGTTGAAGGAGCTTTAAAATTTTCACTGAGGGTAACTTTAGAAAAACAGTTCTTTATTGCAGTTTCAATGTGAGGGAGTAGGTCCTTAATTACGTCTTGAATGCTGAAGTTTGATGATTTCGATGTTGCTGCAGCATACGTAACGTTGGGCGTGGGGGTAGAGATTTCAATCTTTTTCTTTGCCTCAGCATACGGAATTTTCTCAATAGTTTTCACCCTCTGTATCGCTGCTTCAAGTTTATACTTGGGACATGCCTTATAAGCTGATGAATGATCACCTCCACAGTTCACGCATTTTTTGGGGATTTGACACGTTGTGTTTTCATGTGGTGGAGAGCCGCATGTGCACATTTTAGGCTTAGAGCATTTGATAGCTGCATGTCCTAGCTCTTGGCAATTAAAACATCTAATGGGCAAAGGAATGAACGGCCTTAGTTTTAGTACATAATATGCTGCTTTTATTTCTGTGGGTAACGTTGGTTTGTTGAATGTTAGTACATGATTGGCAGTATCAACAAGATTTCCGTCAATCTTTGTTTTCAGTCGCCTAACTTCAATGACGCCTTCACTTTTTAAGCCTTCACAGATTTCTTCAAGGGTACAATTCATGAAATCTCTACAGAACACCACTCCTTTACAGTAGTTCAATGTTTTATGCGCTACAACATCAACTTCGTAGTCTCCGAACTTTTTAACTTCTAATAGACGTTTAGACTGGCTGTTCGATTTCGTTTCAACTACAAGACCTTCTTTAGTTTTTCTAACTGATTTAGCTTCTCCGATTAGACCGTACAATGTCTTGGAAATAACAAAGGGGCTGGTTTTATCAAAATTGCTATTAACTCTCTTAACAAGCAGGAACCGAGGCAGGTTTGCCACCGTCTCCTTGCTTGCTGAGGAATTTTTTAGTGTTACCTCAGCACTACCCGTTTTGAGGAGGGCGGGTGCCTCCTGGGGGTTATTTGGAAAATCAGCCATACAAGTCCCACGAGTAAGCTCTGAAAACATCTCGACCGTAACAGAGCAGGCTTATTACGGAAGGGCTGCGTTTCAACCGGAGGACGCCAGGTATCCGGAGGCAGCCGTTTGCGACTCACTTTCGCAGAGCCATTCACCCCTCGGCACGGCAAACACCTTAGGTTTCGGATTTTTCAACAGGTTTACTCCTGTGAGAGGGGGCAGGGTGAAGTAGGAAAAGGCAGCTCCTCATCCCTCCCACTCCCCAAGTGTGAGGTGAAAAGGGAAAGATGCCCCCCATCCCCACTCCCCCTAACCCACCCCCGGTCGGGCGCTGGCTGTACGGTCTACGACGATACCGTAGCACAGGGAGACCATCCAGTGTAGCATTGCTACAGACAATGTTCCCCCTAGTGGCCAGACGGCAGCGCACTTTGTTAATACACGGGATAGTTCGCTCGGACCTCTCTGGCGCATGTATTCACTGGCAGCATTATTTTGATCTTTAACATTCGACAACCGGAATTCCAGACTGATTTTTTGCAGACAACCCTGTATCGGCGTGTTTGCAATAAAATTATCTTTATTTTGATATACGTTTCATGCAGTAACCACACCGGTGCAAATTACTATTATTGATTTACCTGTTTATACCTGCCTACCCTATAGTTGGGACGGGAAAAACGTAGCCAACCTAACGTTTGCATATTCTATGGGCTTCATACTTTCGATTGGTATGTGATTTGTCTATTAACCAAACCAGTGAAATGTTAAAAAAAAATAATTTTTTAATATTTAATTAATCATATCCTTGACTGAAATTTTTCAGCCAACCCACTCGCGATATGTTTCTTAACATATTAAATTTAATATAAAATACTTTTCCTCCATTAACCAGTTCGGTGAAGGTCGGCTTATATTCGGATCTTCTACTATAATAATTACGTCGTCTTTATTTTGCTACAATTACATCGTAGCAAAAACTATAGAAAACCTCATTGGCAAAGTTTAGCTAGCGCTACTCTTACACCTAACCAATGAGGTTAGCAACAAGTTTTAAAAATTACAGATAATTTTGGGTTGAACAATTCAATTAAAGAAAACAGGAATCAGATACAAAGCTTATAATATTAAAAATGATAAAATTATTAAAACAATCATAATATAAACAATATAGCTTCTATAATATGCCTATGATTATGCAGCTATTAAGTAAGTGATGAATTAAATATAAAGTATTTGAATTTTTGTCGGAAAACCGATAAGGAATATCGTTTATATGGTTTTGGTAAAGAATTATAAATATTAGCAGCGTTATATGAAAATCTTCGTTTAAATAATGTCGTAGTATGTTGTAGTATTATGATAATTTTATTCCTGAGAGTTTTATTGTGTAAATTAAAGTTGAATGAAATTTTTTCTCTGAGATAAAGAGGCTGTGACGTTAACAATAATTTATGTACAAAAGCTGAAGTCACCAAGTCATTAATTTTGAGCCATTTAGGTATAGCTAGTATAACATGGTCAAATTTACGCATTCTAAAGATAAATCGAACCCAATTGTTTTGTATAATTTGAATTATTGTCTTAGTGAGGTAGTCCAAACAAAGAAAGTACAAAATATTACAGTAATTTAAGTCTGATAACGCCTCAGAGGGTTTCTTACGTAGTTTGTAATTTAAAAGAAATATGTTTGCCATCAGGGTACGAACCTTTAGATAAGTTTTTTGAGAAAAGCTTTTAACGTGCTAGAAAAACCTCAATTTAGTGTCAATAACTACCCAGGAATCTTTATGTGGTCAACAAAATCGAAAATTGATATGAATATTTAATTTTGAAATAACATAATTTTTCTTTCGCTCAGTACAAAACAACATAATTTTGGACATTCCTGGATTTACATTCAGGTTATAGCTGGAAGAGAATTGCGTCAACTGATTTATATTCTTTTATAACATACTTCGGTTAATCACATCTTCTAGGTTAAAACAATGCAGTAATCGAGTGTCGTCTGCAAATGATTGGATTATAGAATTATCAACAACTTTGGACAAATCGAAAGTATATAGTATATAAAAATAATAATGGGTCCAATACGGAACCTTGGGGCACTCCTGAGGGAACCAATGAGGTTGGAGAACTTTTTTGATCAATTGATACACATTGAGTTAATGAGTTCTATGATTGAGATGACAAAGAACCACAAATTCATTGGACGATGGCCGCGAAAGCCTTACACAGTATATTTGCCTAAAACGAAGTTTGAGGAGTGTTATATGTTATAATATATTTGAATTCTTTTATTTTTTGCTAATCACTCCGCCGCCCACGCACCGATTATCGAAACTACAGCAGCATTAAGTACTACCACCCCACAGCATATCGCTTCCCAAATTTTATCACAATCCATGTAGTGGTTACTGAGATTACGGGGCTAGAAGAACGTCAACAGACAGACAGACCGACAGAAATGAGTGACGTGGATTTTCGTTATGTAGATACCATAATACGCCCAAAAACATATTATCTCGAAATCGAAAATTTTCGGGATCACAATACTCCCCTCAGCTACCGATGTGGAAAGTAAAAGTATAAAAACATTCATTTAGAGGTGCTGTAGTGATACCTGGTTGTCTTCCAGCTCCTTTGCATGTAATAAATAATAAAAACTGAGTGTTCTACATAGGTATTATGACCACCAAATAAGCTTCTGTATCTGGTAGAGTTTGCATGTAACACAAAACAAGCTTGGTATTATTTTATGCGAGAGTTGCATCCGCCCAAATGAAAGTATCTATTATCTAACATGCTCGTAAGCCGCCCTCTGTTAACAACTAGAATTATTTTCGGGGCTTTACGGGTTTTATATGTGCAAGTTAATAAGCAGCTTTAACTGGAACGTAACGCAGCTTCAAAGTTCCAGCTACAAATAAAACTGATTCCGCTCGTATTGCGTATATGCGTTTCATTTTCAATGGAATTCCAACACATATATATTGTGCATACACATTTATTCACGACAAGTGTGACAGTTTGTTAACAGAAAAGTTGCTCGGTAGCTATATATACTTGTTTGAAACAGCAGATAGGCAGTGCTTTTTGTGTGGCGCTGTAATAATGATGTATTTCAGCTGTAGTGATAGATACAGAGAAGCGTTTGGGATATTTAAAACAGAGAAAATATTGAGTGTGCACCTTTTAATGTCGGGAGCTTTTACTTTTCTTTGTCGGCCTGTCTTCGGTACTGTACTCAAAACAAGTCTTTATTTTGATATAACTTTCGAATTATTGCGAGAAAAAAGAAAAAATTAGTTTTCTTATATAGGTAACTTATACTATACATGACTTTTGCATTTATCACAAAAAACATTTTTGTTTATTTAAAACCCCAATTGGTATAAAAATAGTACCGCTAACTGAATTCTCCTTTTTTCTAAAGACATTAGACCAAATCTCATCAACAGATGTTCATAACTTGATCCCTTGGTAGATAACCTCGTCAATTTACAAACTTGTTACAAATAAATTAAATTATATAGGACTAGAACACAACGAAGCGATCTATAATAAGCACAAGAATTTCAGAACATAAGGCTAGCTGTCAGGGAACATGGCGCCGGACGCAGGCAGTGCGTCGGAGTACCACCAAATTTAAAGTGTATAGTAGTGAAAGAAAAGCGCGAAAGGACGTTTATTAGTTGTAAGTCAAAACAAAACGCGATAGGACGTAAGAATCAAAAGTGCGAGTGAAACTCGGTAGTGAGTACACAGCAAACGAGCAACGGGAAGAAATCGGCGTCATCCGCCACGAGGGGACGCCGACACTCTGGCCGACGATATCGATCAGGGATCAACAACATCGGTTGTAAGGGCAAGAAATCTTAAACAGGAACGAAAACCCAAGCAACAGAGAAGGGTAAGTCTGTGCCAACCCCCATTCCTAATTTACCCCGGGTTATTGCGTCATAATTCCTCTCATGCACATAGCGCGTGATCAAGATGGCGGACTCGGTAGCGGAAAAAGTGCCACCAGACAAAGACAAAATAGTACCAATGAAGGTCAACCTGGACGCAACAAGTAATTTAACTTATAATTCTTATAACATAAAGTACTACAAATATGGCGACACTGGACCATTTATGGTAATAGTAGAAAGTCCAACATTGGATGTTGCAAATATGCATCCAATAAAATTCGGCAGAAAACTGCAAACAGCGAATATAAATGGAATTCAATGCATAACTAAGAAGGGAAAAAACAGAGTAGGCATAGAATTCTACTCTCTGAAGTCTGCAAACTCGTTCATAGACTCCAACTTTTTAAAAGCAGAAAACCTGCACGCCTTCATACCCAACAGCCTAGTAACATCTCGAGGAGTAGTGAGAGGAGTGCCAGAAGACATGCCAGCAGAGGATATAATCCAATCTGCGAAATCGCCACAAAAAGTGGTACATGCTAGGAGAATCAATAGAAGAGTAGTTAACGAAGACAATACAATACAGTACGCTAAAACTGGAACAGTCATACTTACTTTTGAAGGGAAAAAAATTCCCAAACACGTAGACATAAGTTATTATAGAATAAAAGTAAACCCTTACATATCACCAGTAATCCAATGCAGAAAGTGCCTGAGATACGGACACTATGAAACGCTCTGCAGAAGTAAGCAAAGATGTACTAAATGCCTGCAAGAACACAGCAAAGAGCAGTGCGTAAATGATACAACAGTGTGTGCCTATTGTGATGGCCAACACTCATCAACAGACAAGAACTGTCCAGAGTACAAACGACAGAAGGCTATTAAGGAATTAATGGCATTCGAAAACATATCCTACTTTGAGGCTAGGGCAAGGTGCCCAAAGACATACATCCCAAGCAAAGCGTCACAAATCAACAACAATAAACCAAGATACACCAGAAATCCACAGGATTTCCCTGGAATCTACCCTTTAAGCACAACCAATCAGGGGACAGACATCCAAGCAAGAATCAATACCCTAACAGGGAGGACGCCCAGCACAATATCGTACGCTAGCATATCAAAAACGCCAAAAAGAAAAAGCAGCACACAACCGATATGTTCCCCAGCAGTGGGAAAAAAGGCGATAAGAGATGCATGTTTCCCATCACCTAGCAGGACCTCACAGTCACCCGCAGCATCGCTATATGCTAATCTAGAGACCTCCAGGGCACAGCAAGAGGAACTAAATTTATCTCAATTCATAAGGGACATCGCAGGAACAACAGAGACACCTAAAATCTTCATAGAGCAAATATGCTCAAAACTAGACAACTACACAGAAGCTGTCTTTATGGATGTAGAAGAGGACACCCAGAAGGGAGGGAACGACGATAGACCTAGCATACAAGGCCCAAGTAGTCCAACGGAATACTAGGACTTAAAGACTTCGAAAAATGAAAGTAAGGAAAGAAGAAAAAAAAACAAAAAATAATAATAATAAAACAATAGAAAAAAAAATGCGAATGAAACCAATCATATATTTAAAAAAATATATAATAATAATAATAACAAAACAGAAAAACATAGCTAGATGTACATAGAAAGGTAACATGGCTATAGCTGGAAAAGAAAACTTAAAGGGCATACCAAGGAAAAATTACAGGAAATGGAGAGCCTCAGGATAATAACTTGGAACTGTAATAACATCTTGTCAAAACAAGTCGAACTAAAACTGTTAGTAAACCAGTACTCACCGCACATTATAGCCCTAAATGAAACACACTTAGCAAAAAACAAGCAACTATATATTCCCAACTACACAACTATAAGGAAAGACCGTCATGATGGTAGAGGAGGAATAGCAATCCTCATACACATCAACACACCATTCCAGGATCTGAATGTACGATTAGACTATGGCCCCTTTGTCCAAATGATGGCGATCAGAGTGGCTGGAATCAACTTCCTTACCATCTACTGCCCACCTAGTATAGCACTACAGACTCAAGAATACCTAGATATACTCGAACTCTTCAGTGGACCCACCATAATATCTGGAGACCTCAACACACAGCACCAAACATGGGGATCAACGAACAGTAACCTAGCAGGCCGGAGACTATTCCAAGCAATAAGCACCTCAGAAAAGGTGATTTTAAACGATGGAAGTAGAACCAGAGTTACCATAGAAAACACAAGCTGCCCAGACCTTACTATTGCATCGCCAGAGATAGCACACAAAACAACGTGGGGCACCCATGACAATTCATGCTTCAGTGACCACATCCCAATTATAACAAGCATTGCGGACACATACTACCCTAGTTCTACAACAAGGCAGAACAAGTGGAATACCAGAAAAGCAGATTGGAACAAATACAGGGAGCACATAAGCAGGGCAACCCCCACAGAGGACTACAACAATTGGAAACAACAAATCTTACAAGCAGCTGAAGAAGCAATCCCCAAAACAAAAAGATATTTGGGAAGAAACAAATACCCCCCAAAACCTGTATGGTGGGACGAGGAATGTGAAAAAAAATTAAATATCAGAAGAAAGGCCTTTCACACATACAAACAACAACCCAACAGAGAAAACTTTATGAAATATAAGGAGATAGCAGCACAAGTGAGAAGATACTACAAAAATCACAGAAAAACAGAATTCCAGAAATTTTGCTCAAACTTAAATAGGGAGACAACAATCACAAAAATATGGTCAACCGTCAGAAAGTTTTCTAACTCACAAACCTCCAAACCCCACAGAACAGAGGAAGAGGAACACTTAGCAGATATCCTGAATAAACTCACCCAATCAGACGCCCCTACGAGTATAAGAGAATTCACAGGAAATATCAAAAATAAAAGCACAGTCAGAAACATCGAACTGGAGGAACTTAAAGTAATCATAATGGACAAAAAAGAATCTGCGCCGGGCAATTACGAAATTAGCTACTCATTCCTGAAAAACACCACCGAAGAACATCTTCAAACACTATGTGACATATACAATAAAATCCTGCAAGGGGACATTGAAATACCAGAAGACTGGAAAGATCAGCTAATCATACCCATACTCAAACCGGGCAAAGAAACAGGAAACGCAGACAACTACAGACCAATCACACTGTCTACATGCACAGGAAAGATCTTGGAAGGAGTTATAAAAGAACGGCTAGAACATGACCTGGAACATAGAGGTGTGTTCAGCAGCCTGCAAAATGGATTCAGAAAAGGCAAAAGTGGGATAGAAAATTGTATATTTCTGGCAACAAAAGTATATGAAGCCTTTACCAAGGGAGAGAAAGTCATTGCCCTGTTCCTTGACATATCAGCCGCCTACGATAATGTGAACCCACACACACTATTAGAAGAACTAAACCACTTTAAGATCAATGGAACTGTAATCAAACTTATAGCAAAACTTTTACAGAACAGAAAGCTCAGCATTAAAGCATACCATGATGGACAAATAAGAGGCCCAAGATATACAAGCAAAGGACTGCCCCAGGGGTCTCCATTAAGCCCCATACTTTTCAATATATACTTATCTAGACTCGATCAGCTGAACTCCCCTGAAATATCAGTGTTACAATATGCAGATGACATACTAATAATATCTAAGAGTACCAACATGAGCTCCTGCATCAGTAATATACAAATAGCAACCAACAGAATAAACAACATGCTGCAGGAACTAGGATTACGAATTTCAGCACACAAAACCAAAGGCATGATATTCTCCAAAGGCAACATCAGAAACACTCCCAACCCAATACAAATAAACAACACCCCAACAGAGTGGGTAGGAAACTACAAATACCTGGGCATCATTTTTGACTCCCATATGAGATGGACTAACCACATAGACAATTGTGTAGCTAAAGCATCAAAGGGCTTAAATATCATGAAGAGCCTGACCCGGGTATGGTGGGGGTCAGATCCAAAAACTCTGTTGACAATGTACAAAGCGATAGTAAGATCACACCTGGACTTTGGTATGACATGTATAATGAAAACATCCAAGGCCAACTGGAACAAGCTTAACAATGTTCAATACCAGGCACTTAGGACAACTTTAGGATGCATGAAATCCACCCCCATAAGAGCACTACTAGCCGAAGCTGGAGAAACCCCATTGGATATCAGAAGAAACTGGCTGGCAGCGAGAACCTGTGTCAAGCTATTAGCAAGAACGAAGGACAAAATCACCAATCAAGTAATTAATATCTACACACTAATGCTAGAAAACCATCAATATGGAAGAAAATACGACCACTCAGCTTTGATGGAGGGACTGGATCAAGCATTACACCACTATAACCAAATATACAAGGATGACAGGTTACCATGCTTTCACTTCTCATATCACATGCAATTCAAAAATCTAAATTTTATCAAACTCAGACTACATAAGGAAGCATATAACGAAAAAGCATTCATCAATGAAATAAAGGAAAAGGCAGCAGAGTACAAGTTAGTGTTCACAGATGCATCGGTAGAACCAAAAAGTCACGCCTGTGGAATGGGAATATACAGCGAGGATCAGAACATACAAATATACAGAAAACTTACAGACCATACAGCCATATGTACGGCAGAGACACTGGCAACTAGAGAGGCAATCAGAATCATGGGGAAAAGAACAGACAAGTTGGCAGTGATAACAGACTCACTCAGTGCCCTTCAGGCCATAACCAAGCAAGGTATTGACAAGAACCAAGACTACATCACCCTGAGCACCAGAGAAGAAATAATTTCGGCAGAACAAGACTGTAATATCAAACTTATATGGGTGCCGAGCCACACAGGTATACCGGGAAATGAGCAAGCTGATCGGCTAGCTCAGAAAGGCAGAGACCAAACCAGAGTTCACCAGAACAACTATATCCCCGGAAGAAGCTTCCTGGGCATGATCAAAGACAAGCTATGGAATCAATGGACAACGATATACAAAAACTGGGAACAAAACAAAGGTCAACACTATGCAGACATTCAACCCTACCCTCCTAGAACACCATGGTTTTACAATACAAGGTATAAAGGCAGAGCACTGATTAGTACAATAATAAGAATGAGAACAAATCATGGATCTTATGCAGCTCACCTTTACAAAATAGGAGCGAAAGATAGCCCGAATTGCTGTTGCGGAGAATACGGTAGTCTAGATCACATAGTCTTCAACTGTAATGCAAACCCCCAACTAGGAGAAAGATGTTACAGACTAGCAGCACAAGAGGAAAAAGGACCAGTAAACATTAAGGCATTATGCAGGAACCCAACTTCAAAGGCACTAACATATATCGTCAAAGAGATTACCAGGGCCAAAATGAAAATTTAAAAAAAAAAAAAAAAAAAGAAGCAAACCTAATGACGAGGGCTAAATTAAAACAATAGGAGATCACATCACCCGGAAGAGACAACCGCCAAACTAAACACAGACAACCCCTTTGTTCCCCCAGCTTGTTCCAACCTATCACCTGAATTAACATCCCTATCCTTCATGGCACAGACAAAATACCCAAACAAATAACCACAATATCACAGAACAGGAAATTTGGGCAGCTGTCAGAATTGACACGAGTCCATCGTAACGAAGAAGAAGAAGAAGAAGAAGGCTAGCTGTCGACTAGGCCATATGGACAAATCAGCGGTAGCCGAACATGCGATTAAGGAGGGAAGTCACAGGATCAAGTTTGAAGAAACTCAGGTTCTTGCCGCAACGTCTTCATACCATGCCAGACCTCACAGAGAAGCCATCGAAATACAAAAACATCATAATAATTTCAATAGGAAAGAAGAAACACAGACAGTCAACCGGACATGGATGGGTACAGATCCTAAAGGACCTGAAGACACTACCATATCGCGAAGGGGCGGGGCTACCAACGTTACCTGGTTGGGCCACGTCACCATTAGCAGGTATAAATACAGGTAAACATCCACCAGCCGTCAGTATTTTGGAAGTCGCCGAAGTGAAATAGCTTCTGAAGATGCCATCCACTCGTGGTGGCGAAACGTCAAGCTTTAACGCTAAACGACGCCGGCCTAAAAACCCAAGAACCACAAATTCATTCGTTTTAGGCATTTTAGGGATTCCTGATCATTTTCTATCTTTTTTCTTGGTAGGAGTGAAATTGGGGTGGTTGAGGGGTGGTGGATTGCAATACAGAAATATTTTATTGTATTCATAATAGGCTGTTCATTGACCTATGAAAGAAAAACTTAGCGGCATAGTACACTATATTAGGTCCATCCGACCACTGCCTAGCAGATTACAGAAATCAAGGAATTCTCTGATGTATACGTAGGAGTATTGCGTTAGATCGTTCTGCATTGTGTAGCGTGGAAACTTTTGAATTGCTTCTAATAAAATTTTGACACAGTATTATTACCGTGGCAGGGATGAAAAACGCGTACAGTTTTTAGAAACCGTGTCAGTGGCGGAGCAGCAATACTAAAGAACTGAGAATACTTCGTTTTTAGGCATTTTAAGGGTTTTCTATTTTTTTGGCTGGGGTTAAATTGGGATGGTTGGGGTGTGAGAGGTTGTAAAACTGAAAAATTTGTCGTATTCATAATAGGCTGTAACCTGTGGAAGAAAGACCTATAGCTATGCTGTGGGAAAATAATAAACTGGTATCATGATGTACGGGAAGTACTGAGTCTATTGCCTTTAATTCATTTTTTCTTTCTTAGTGATTATTCTTCCGCTACTAGTAAGATTCACTAAAAAATATTTTTTTCTCAGACGTACAATCAACAATTAATTATATATGATGGGTTGGCTCAGTGGTTAGAGTCGAGGGCTCGTGACTGGAAGGTTCCGAGTTCGATTCTCGTTAGAGTCGGAAACCTATTTGTGGTTTTTTCAATCAAAAATAAATATCCATAAAAAAAGCTCAGCAAAAATCGCCACCTGAGCATTCACTGTTAGCTTCTAACTAACAGTGCTGTTCCTAGAGTGGCGCCGGGAAACAGTACCAAAGCTTACACAGAACACGAGCCTAATAACCATAACAGTTCATGCCGCTGACACAGAAGTAAAAAAAATAATTATATTATTGTAATATGTTACCTACATTTTAACTGTAAAATTTTTATACTAAAAAATGATTTATTATTATAACCTGTAACATCTGACTTGATAGTAATTAAATTTTGGTACCGTGATAGCACCATGAATGTGTTTCACTACTCAACCATGGATTTGTTACTTTAAAACAAGACTGAGATTCAAAATCGCGACTGGATTTGTGATCAGCACCTTGAAATGATCCGACATGCGAGCGAGGTTTCATCTCAATAGAAAGTTAAACAAAGAACTTCTTTTTACTTTCGTCAGACGAGACTTAGACTCAGAATTGCGACTGGATTTGTCTCAATAGAAAGCTAAATAAAGAAGTTCGATTTTTTAGGTACAAGAGATCGCCCGCCCGAGATCTGAATTTTTTTATTTTCATCAGACGAGACTGAGACTCAACATTGCGACTGGATTTGTAATCAGCACCTTGGAGTTATACGACATGCGAAGTTTCATCTCAATAGAAGGCTAAATAAAGAAGTTCGATTTTTTTAGGTACAACCGCCCGCCCGCCCGAGTGATCTGAAATTTTTTATTTTCGTCAGACGAGACTGAAACTCAAAATTGCGACTGGATTTGTATTCAGCACCTGGAAATTATCCGAAATGCGAGGTTTCATCTCAATAGGAAGCTAAATAAAGGAGTTCGATTTTTTTAGGTACACCAGCCCGCCCAAGAGATCTGAAATTTTTTATTTTCGTCAGACGAGACTGAGACTCAAAATTGCGACTGGATTTGTAATCAGCACCTTGGAATTATCCGAAATGCGAGGTTTCATCTCAATAGAAAGCTAAATAAAGAAGTTCGATTTTTTTAGGTACAGCCGCCCGCCCGAGTGATCTGAAATTTTTTATTTTCGTCAGACGAGACTGAGACTCAAAATTGCGACTGGATTTGTAATCAGCACCTAGGAATTATCCGAAATGCGAGGTTTCATCTCAATAGAAAGCTAAATAAAGAAGTTCGATTTTTTTAGGTGCACCTAGGAATTATCCGAAATGCGAGGTTTCATCTCAATAGAAAGCTAAATAAAGAAGTTCGATTTTTTTAGGTACACCCGCCCGAGATCCGAAATTTTTTATTTTCGTCAGACGAGACGGAGACTCAAAATTGCGACTGGATTTGTAATCAGCACCTTGGAATTATCCGAAATGCGAGGTTTCATCTCAATAGAAAGCTAAATAAAGAAGTTCGATTTTTTTAGGTACACCCGCCCGAGATCCGAAATTTTTTATTTTCGTCAGACGAGACGGAGACTCAAATTTGCGACTGGATTTGTAATCAGCACCTAGGAATTATCCGAAATGCGAGGTTTCATCTCAATAGAAAGCTAAATAAAGAAGTTCGATTTTTTTAGGTGCACCTAGGAATTATCCGAAATGCGAGGTTTCATCTCAATAGAAAGCTAAATAAAGAAGTTCGATTTTTTTAGGTACACCCGCCCGAGATCCGAAATTTTTTATTTTCGTCAGACGAGACGGAGACTCAAAATTGCGACTGGATTTGTAATCAGCACCTTGGAATTATCCGAAATGCGAGGTTTCATCTCAATAGAAAGCTAAATAAAGAAGTTCGATTTTTTTAGGTACACCCGCCCGAGATCCGAAATCTTTTATTTTCGTCAGACGAGACGGAGACTCAAAATTGCGACTGGATTTGTAATCAGCACCTTGGAATTATCCGAAATGCGAGGTTTCATCTCAATAGAAAGCTAAATAAAGAAGTTCGATTTTTTTAGGTACACCCGCCCGACATCCGAAATTTTTTATTTTCGTCAGACGAGACGGAGACTCAAAATTGCGACTGGATTTGTAATCAGCACCTTGGAATTATCCGAAATGCGAGGTTTCATCTCAATAGAAAGCTAAATAAAGAAGTTCGATTTTTTTAGGTACACCCGCTCGCCCGAGAGATCTGAAATTTTTTATTTTCGTCAGACGAGACTGAGGCTCAAAATTGCGACTGGATTTGTATTCAGCACCTTGAAATTATCCGAAATGCGAGGTTTCATCTCAATAGAAAACTAAATAAAGAAGTTCGATTTTTTTAGGTACACCCGCCCGCCCGAGAGATCCGAAATTTTTTATTTTCGTCAGACGAAACTGAGGCTCAAAATTGCGACTGGATTTGTAATCAGCACCTTGGAGTTATCCGAAATGCGAGGTTTCGTCTCAATAGAAAGCTAAATAAGGAAGTTCGATTTTTTTAGGTACACCCGCCCGCCCGAGAGATCTGAAATATTTTTTTCGTCAGACGAGACTGAGGCTCAAAATTGCGACTGGATTTGTAATCAGCACCTTGGAATTATCCGAAATGCGAGGTTTCATCTCAATAGAAAGCTAAATAAAGAAGTTCGATTTTTTTAGGTACACCCGCCTGCCCGCCCGAGTGATCTGAAATTTTTTATTTTCGTCAGACGAGACGGAGACTCAAAATTGCGACTGGATTTGTAATCAGCACCTTGGAATTATCCGAAATGCGAGGTTTCATCTCAATAGAAAGCTAAATAAAGAAGTTCGATTTTTTTAGGTACACCCGCCCGAGATCCGAAATTTTTTATTTTCGTCAGACGAGACGGAGACTCAAAATTGCGACTGGATTTGTAAGCAGCACCTTGGAATTATCCAAAATGCGAAGTTTCATCTCAATAGAAAACTAAATAAAGAAGTTCGATTTTTTTAGGTACACCCGCTCGCCCGAGAGATCTGAAATTTTTTATTTTCGTCAGACGAGACTGAAACTCAAAACTGATACTGGATTTGTAATCCGCACCTTGGAATTATCCAAAATGCGAAGTTTCATCTCAATAGAAAGCTAAATAAAGAAGTTCAATTTTTTTAGGTACACCCGCTCGCCCGAGAGAACTGAATCTTTTTATTTTCATCAGACGAGACTGAGACTCAAAATTGCGACTGGATTTGTATTCAGCACCTTGAAATTATCCGAAATGCGAGGTTTCATCTCAATAGAAAACTAAATAAAGAAGTTCGATTTTTTTAGGTACACTCGCCCGCCCGAGAGATCCGAAATTTTTTAGTTTCGTCAGAAGAGACTGAGACTCAAAATTGCGACTGGATTTGTAATCAGCACCTTGGAGTTATCCGAAATGCGAGATTTCATCTCAATAGAAAGCTAAATAAAGAAGATCGATTTTTTTAGGTACAACCCTCCCGCCCGCCCGAGTGATCTGAAATTTTTTATTTTCGTCAGACGAGACTGAGACTCAAAATTGCGACTGGATTTGTAATCAGCACCTAGGAATTATCCGAAATGCGAGGTTTCATCTCAATAGAAAGCTAAATAAAGAAGTTCGATTTTTTTAGGTACACCTAGGAATTATCCGAAATGCGAGGTTTCATCTCAATAGAAAGCTAAATAAAGAAGTTCGATTTTTTTAGGTACACCCGCCCGCCCGCCCGAGTGATCTGAAATTTTTTATTTTCGTCAGACGAGACTGAGACTCAAAATTGCGACTGGATTTGTAATCAGCACCTAGGAATTATCCGAAATGCGAGGTTTCATCTCAATAGAAAGCTAAATAAAGAAGTTCGATTTTTTTAGGTACACCTAGGAATTATCCGAAATGCGAGGTTTCATCTCAATAGAAAGCTAAATAAAGAAGGTCGATTTTTTTAGGTACACCCGCCCGAGATCCGAAATTTTTTATTTTCGTCAGACGAGACGGAGACTCAAAATTGCGACTGGATTTGTAATCAGCACCTAGAAATTATCCGAAATGCGAGGTTTCATCTCAATAGAAAGCTAAATAAAGAAGTTCGATTTTTTTAGGTACACCTAGGAATTATCCGAAATGCGAGGTTTCATCTCAATAGAAAGCTAAATAAAGAAGTTCGATTTTTTTAGGTACACCTAGGAATTATCCGAAATGCGAGGTTTCATCTCAATAGAAAGCTAAATAAAGAAGTTCGATTTTTTTAGGTACACCCGCCCGAGATCCGAAATTTTTTATTTTCGTCAGACGAGACGGAGACTCAAAATTGCGACTGGATTTGTAATCAGCACCTTGGAATTATCCAAAATGCGAAGTTTCATCTCAATAGAAAACTAAATAAAGAAGTTCGATTTTTTTAGGTACACCCGCTCGCCCGAGAGATCTGAAATTTTTTATTTTCGTCAGACGAGACTGAAACTCAAAACTGATACTGGATTTGTAATCCGCACCTTGGAATTATCCAAAATGCGAAGTTTCATCTCAATAGAAAGCTAAATAAAGAAGTTCAATTTTTTTAGGTACACTCGCTCGCCCGAGAGAACTGAATCTTTTTATTTTCATCAGACGAGACTGAGACTCAAAATTGCGACTGGATTTGTATTCAGCACCTTGAAATTATCCGAAATGCGAGGTTTCATCTCAATAGAAAACTAAATAAAGAAGTTCGATTTTTTTAGGTACACTCGCCCGCCCGAGAGATCCGAAATTTTTTAGTTTCGTCAGAAGAGACTGAGACTCAAAATTGCGACTGGATTTGTAATCAGCACCTAGGAATTATCCGAAATGCGAGGTTTCATCTCAATAGAAAGCTAAATAAAGAAGTTCGATTTTTTTAGGTACACCCGCCCGCCCGCCCGAGTGATCTGAAATTTTTTATTTTCGTCAGACGAGACTAAGACTCAAAATTGCGACTGGATTTGTAATCAGCACCTAGGAATTATCCGAAATGCGAGGTTTCATCTCAATAGAAAGCTAAATAAAGAAGTTCGATTTTTTTAGGTACACCTAGGAATTATCCGAAATGCGAGGTTTCATCTCAATAGAAAGCTAAATAAAGAAGTTCGATTTTTTTAGGTACACCCGCCCGAGATCCGAAATTTTTTATTTTCGTCAGACGAGACGGAGACTCAAAATTGCGACTGGATTTGTAATCAGCACCTTGGAATTATCCAAAATGCGAAGTTTCATCTCAATAGAAAACTAAATAAAGAAGTTCGATTTTTTTAGGTACACCTAGGAATTATCCGAAATGCGAGGTTTCATCTCAATAGAAAGCTAAATAAAGAAGTTCGATTTTTTTAGGTACACCTAGGAATTATCCGAAATGCGAGGTTTCATCTCAATAGAAAGCTAAATAAAGAAGTTCGATTTTTTTAGGTACACCTGGGAATTATCCGAAATGCGAGGTTTCATCTCAATAGAAAGCTAAATAAAGAAGTTCGATTTTTTTAGGTACACCTAGGAATTATCCGAAATGCGAGGTTTCATCTCAATAGAAAGCTAAATAAAGAAGTTCGATTTTTTTAGGTACACCTAGGAATTATCCGAAATGCGAGGTTTCATCTCAATAGAAAGCTAAATAAAGAAGTTCGATTTTTTTAGGTACACCTAGGAATTATCCGAAATGCGAGGTTTCATCTCAATAGAAAGCTAAATAAAGAAGTTCGATTTTTTTAGGTACACCTAGGAATTATCCGAAATGCGAGGTTTCATCTCAATAGAAAGCTAAATAAAGAAGTTCGATTTTTTTAGGTACACCCGCCCGAGATCCGAAATTTTTTATTTTCGTCAGACGAGACGGAGACTCAAAATTGCGACTGGATTTGTAATCAGCACCTTGGAATTATCCAAAATGCGAAGTTTCATCTCAATAGAAAACTAAATAAAGAAGTTCGATTTTTTTAGGTACACCCGCTCGCCCGAGAGATCTGAAATTTTTTATTTTCGTCAGACGAGACTGAAACTCAAAACTGATACTGGATTTGTAATCCGCACCTTGGAATTATCCAAAATGCGAAGTTTCATCTCAATAGAAAGCTAAATAAAGAAGTTCAATTTTTTTAGGTACACTCGCTCGCCCGAGAGAACTGAATCTTTTTATTTTCATCAGACGAGACTGAGACTCAAAATTGCGACTGGATTTGTATTCAGCACCTTGAAATTATCCGAAATGCGAGGTTTCATCTCAATAGAAAACTAAATAAAGAAGTTCGATTTTTTTAGGTACACTCGCCCGCCCGAGAGATCCGAAATTTTTTAGTTTCGTCAGAAGAGACTGAGACTCAAAATTGCGACTGGATTTGTAATCAGCACCTTGGAGTTATCCGAAATGCGAGATTTCATCTCAATAGAAAGCTAAATAAAGAAGATCGATTTTTTTAGGTACACCCGCCCGCCCGCCCGAGTGATCTGAAATTTTTTATTTTCGTCAGACGAGACTAAGACTCAAAATTGCGACTGGATTTGTAATCAGCACCTAGGAATTATCCGAAATGCGAGGTTTCATCTCAATAGAAAGCTAAATAAAGAAGTTCGATTTTTTTAGGTACACCTAGGAATTATCCGAAATGCGAGGTTTCATCTCAATAGAAACCTAAATAAAGAAGTTCGATTTTTTTAGGTACACCCGCCCGCCCGCCCGAGTGATCTGAAATTTTTTATTTTCGTCAGACGAGACTGAGACTCAAAATTGCGACTGGATTTGTAATCAGCACCTAGGAATTATCCGAAATGCGAGGTTTCATCTCAATAGAAAGCTAAATAAAGAAGTTCGATTTTTTTAGGTACACCTAGGAATTATCCGAAATGCGAGGTTTCATCTCAATAGAAAGCTAAATAAAGAAGATCGATTTTTTTAGGTACACCCGCCCGCCCGCCCGAGTGATCTGAAATTTTTTATTTTCGTCAGACGAGACTAAGACTCAAAATTGCGACTGGATTTGTAATCAGCACCTAGGAATTATCCGAAATGCGAGGTTTCATCTCAATAGAAAGCTAAATAAAGAAGTTCGATTTTTTTAGGTACACCTAGGAATTATCCGAAATGCGAGGTTTCATCTCAATAGAAAGCTAAATAAAGAAGTTCGATTTTTTTAGGTACACCCGCCCGCCCGCCCGAGTGATCTGAAATTTTTTATTTTCGTCAGACGAGACTGAGACTCAAAATTGCGACTGGATTTGTAATCAGCACCTAGGAATTATCCGAAATGCGAGGTTTCATCTCAATAGAAAGCTAAATAAAGAAGTTCAATTTTTTTAGGTACACCCGCCCGAGATCCGAAATTTTTTATTTTCGTCAGACGAGACGGAGACTCAAAATTGCGACTGGATTTGTAATCAGCACCTTGGAATTATCCGAAATGCGAGGTTTCATCTCAATAGAAAACTAAATAAAGAAGTTCGATTTTTTTAGGTACACCCGCCCGCCCGCCCGAGTGATCTGAAATTTTTTATTTTCGTCAGACGAGACTGAGACTCAAAATTGCGACTGGATTTGTAATCAGCACCTAGGAATTATCCGAAATGCGAGGTTTCATCTTAATAGAAAGCTAAATAAAGAAGTTCGATTTTTTTAGGTACACCTAGGAATTATCCGAAATGCGAAGTTTCATCTCAATAGAAAGCTAAATAAAGAAGTTCGATTTTTTTAGGTACACCCGCTCGCCCGAGAGATCTGAAATTTTTTATTTTCGTCAGACGAGACTGAAACTCAAAACTGATACTGGATTTGTAATCCGCACCTTGGAATTATCCAAAATGCGAAGTTTCCTCTCAATAGAAAACTAAATAAAGAAGTTCGATTTTTTTAGGTACGCCCGCCCGCCCGAGGGATCTGAAATTTTTTATTTTCGTCAGACGAGACTGAAACTCAAAACTGATACTGGATTTGTAATCCGCACCTTGGAATTATCCAAAATGCGAAGTTTCATCTCAATAGAAAACTAAATAAAGAAGTTCGTTTTTTTTAGGTACACCCGCTCGCCCGAGAGATCTGAAATTTTTTATTTTCGTCAGACGAGACTGAAACTCAAAACTGATACTGGATTTGTAATCCGCACCTTGGAATTATCCAAAATGCGAAGTTTCATCTCAATAGAAAGCTAAATAAAGAAGTTCAATTTTTTTAGGTACACCCGCTCGCCCGAGAAAACTGAATTTTTTTATTTTCATCAGACGAGGCTGAGAATCAAAATTGCGACTGGATTTGTAATCAACACCTAGGAATTATCGGAAATGCGAAGTTTCATCTCAATAGAAAACTAAATAAAGAAGTTCGTTTTTTTTAGGTACATCCGCTCGCCCGAGAGATCTGAAATTTTTTATTTTCGTCAGACGAGACTGAAACTCAAAACTGATACTGGATTTGTAATCCGCACCTTGGAATTATCCAAAATGCGAAGTTTCATCTCAATAGAAAGCTAAATAAAGAAGTTCAATTTTTTTAGGTACACCCGCTCGCCCGAGAAAACTGAATTTTTTTATTTTCATCAGACGAGGCTGAGAATCAAAATTGCGACTGGATTTGTAATCCGCACCTTGGAATTATCCAAAATGCGAAGTTTCATCTCAATAGAAAACTAAATAAAGAAGTTCGATTTTTTTAGGTACACCCGCCCGCCCGAGAGATCTGAAATATTTTTTTCGTCAGACGAGACTGAGGCTCAAAATTGCGACTGGATTTGTAATCAGCACCTTGGAATTATCCGAAATGCGAGGTTTCATCTCAATAGAAAACTAAATAAAGAAGTTCGATTTTTTTAGGTACACATGCCCGCCCGCCCGAGTGATCTGAAATTTTTTATTTTCGTCAGACGAGACTCAAACTCAAAACTGATACTGGATTTGTAATCCGCACCTTGGAATTATCCAAAATGCGAAGTTTCATCTCAATAGAAAGCTAAATAAAGAAGTTCAATTTTTTTAGGTACACCCGCTCGCCCGAGAAAACTGAATTTTTTTATTTTCATCAGACGAGGCTGAGAATCAAAATTGCGACTGGATTTGTAATCCGCACCTTGGAATTATCCAAAATGCGAAGTTTCATCTCAATAGAAAACTAAATAAAGAAGTTCGTTTTTTTTAGGTACACCCGCTCGCCCGAGAGATCTGAAATTTTTTATTTTCGTCAGACGAGACTGAAACTCAAAACTGATACTGGATTTGTAATCCGCACCTTGGAATTATCCAAAATGCGAAGTTTCATCTCAATAGAAAGCTAAATAAAGAAGTTCAATTTTTTTAGGTACACCCGCTCGCCCGAGAAAACTGAATTTTTTTATTTTCATCAGACGAGGCTGAGAATCAAAATTGCGACTGGATTTGTAATCCGCACCTTGGAATTATCCAAAATGCGAAGTTTCATCTCAATAGAAAACTAAATAAAGAAGTTCGATTTTTTTAGGTACACCCGCCCGCCCGAGAGATCTGAAATATTTTTTTCGTCAGACGAGACTGAGGCTCAAAATTGCGACTGGATTTGTAATCAGCACCTTGGAATTATCCGAAATGCGAGGTTTCATCTCAATAGAAAACTAAATAAAGAAGTTCGATTTTTTTAGGTACACCCGCCCGCCCGCCCGAGTGATCTGAAATTTTTTATTTTCGTCAGACGAGACTCAAACTCAAAACTGATACTGGATTTGTAATCCGCACCTTGGAATTATCCAAAATGCGAAGTTTCATCTCAATAGAAAGCTAAATAAAGAAGTTCAATTTTTTTAGGTACACCCGCTCGCCCGAGAAAACTGAATTTTTTTATTTTCATCAGACGAGGCTGAGAATCAAAATTGCGACTGGATTTGTAATCAACACCTAGGAATTATCGGAAATGCGAGGTTTCGTCTCAATAGAAAGCTAAGTAAAGAAGTTCGATTTTTTTAGGTACACCCGCCCGCCCGAGAGATCTGAAATTTTTTATTTTCGTCAGACGGCACTGAGACTCAAAATTGCGACTGGATTTGTAATCAGCACCTTGGAATTATCCGAAATGCGAGGTTTCATCTCAATAGAAAGCTAAATAAAGAGGTTGGATTTTTTTAGGTACACCTGCCCGCCCGAGAGATCTGAAATTTTTTATTTTCGTCAGACGGCACTGAGACTCAAAATTGCGACTGGATTTGTAATCAGCACCTTGGAATTATCCGAAATGCGAGGTTTCATCTCAATAGAAAGCTAAATAAAGAGGTTGGATTTTTTTAGGTACACCTGCCCGCCCGAGAGATCTGAAATTTTTTATTTTCGTCAGACGGCACTGAGACTCAAAACTGCGACTGGATTTGTAATCAGCACCTTGGAATTATCCGAAATGCGAGGTTTCATCTCAATAGAAAGCTAAATAAAGAGGTTGGATTTTTTTAGGTACACCTGCCCGCCCGAGAGATCTGAAATTTTTTGTTTTCGTCAGACGGCACTGAGACTCAAAATTGCGACTGGATTTGTAATCAGCACCTTGAAATTATTCGAAATGCGACGTTTCATCTCAATAGAAAGCTAAATAAAGAAGTTCGATTTTTTTAGGTACACCCGCCCGCCCAAGAGACTCGAAATTTTTTATTTTCGTCAGACGAGACTGAGACTCAAAATTGCGACTGGATTTGTGATCAGCACCTTGAAATTATCTGAAATGCCAGGTTTCATCTCAATAGAAAGCTAAATAAAGAAGTTCGATTTTTTTAGGTACACCCGCCCGCCCGAGAGATCTAAAATTTTCTATTTCATCAGACGCGACTGAGACTTGTAATCAGCACCGAGAAATTATCCGAAATGCGAGATTTCATCTCAATAAAAAGCTAAATAAAGAAGTTCGATTTTTTTAGGTACACCCGCCCGCCCGAGAGATCCGAAATTTTTTATTTTCGTCAGACGAGACTGAGACTCAAAATTGCGACTGGATTTGTGATCAGCTACTTGAAATTATCCGAAATACGAGGTTTCATCACAATCGAAAGCTAAATAAAGATGTTCGATTTTTTTAGGTACACCCGCCCGCCCGAGAGATCTGAAATTTTTGATTTTCGTCAGACGAGACTGAGACTCAAAGTTGCGACTAGATTTGTAATCAGCACCTTGAAATTATTCGAAATGCGAGGTTTCATCTCTATGGAAAGCTAAATAAAGAAGTTCGATTTTTTAGGTACACCCGCCGGCCCGAGAGATCTGAAATTTTTTATTTTCGTCAGACGAGACTGAGACTCAAAATTGCGACTGGATTTGTAATCAGCATCTTGAAATTATTCGAAATGTGAGGTTTCATCTCAATAGAAAGCTAAATAAAGAAGTTCGATTTTTTTAGGTACACCCGCCCACCCGAGAGATCCGAAATTTTTTATTTTCGTCAGAAAAGACTGAAACTCAAAATTGCGACTGGAATTGTATTCAGCACCTTGCTAGACATATTTACAGCAGTAGCAGCTAAGACATTTTCTTAAACGTACTCCTGAAATGGTCGGTCCCTGAAAGGGTTGACCTTATTCCATTTTAACGAAGAAATGGTATTTTTAATTACTTTATGACCTCTCGGGTTTATCCTACGTTTATTCTAAATGAGCAAAGAGCGTATAGAAGCAACGGCTGAGAAACTCATTAAACTTGAAATGTACATAATAAATGTGTGAAAGCCTACAGTCTCGCAGATTATTCGATAGAGTTGCGCAACTTTGTCTTTGTCTGCATAAATTCCTAATGCTATAATTCGGTGGGGCGTTATCTAAGCTTTTAGAGTAAATCTCGTACTATCTCTGGCGGTGTAATTGTTATGTAACTACATATTCTACCAACCCAGTTATAATCAATATGTTATACCGGGATTATTTTATGTCAAATTGAATAGGATTGAGTTGCGCCGATTTGGCGACAGTGGTAGTCCTAAGGAAAGGGCTAGAGCAGTGGTTCTTCAGCCTCGTGGCCACTAGCAAATAAAATTGCTAAAGTCGCTTTCACAAGTCACTTGCGTAGCGTGTGCACGACGTCATTGGAGAAATATTGCAGCAAAATTACTTGCACTTAAAGAACTTGCGACTTGGTATGAGAGCTTGTAGTGTACACGGTTACTCTCAGGAAATTAGTTTGCCGCAAAAATGGCGAGCCTGTTTAGAAAGTCTTGCAGCAAGTAGAGTTTTAAATCGAGCAAATATGGAGAAGTTCAACTGGACGAGAAAAGACACGTGCCTTTTGATTGAAAATTTTAAATTATATGCTGAATTATGGAATGTACATACTCCAGAATTTAAGGACAGCATCAAAAAGCAGAATGCATTACAAAAATTGGCCGATTTATTTAATACTTCTACAGCAGAAATTCAAAGGAAGCTACATAATTTGAGAACGCAAATCAACCAAGAGTGGAGAAAAATTCAAAAAAAAAAAAGTGGACAAGTGACTAATGAAATATATAAGAGTACTTGGGAGTTCTTTGACTCATTAAAGTTTAGTGAAGTTATCAGAATTTGGATTTCCCTCATTCGTAGTACATATAATAGATTCATATCTATCGCGTAGAACATTTTCGGTGAAGATTAATCAAAAAAAAACTATGGACAATTTTTGTATGAGTGCTGGCGTCCCACAGGGGTCTTCACTATCTCCTGTACTTTTCACGTTATATATGGCTGATATCCCAAAATTTGAAAAAAACAGAACTTGCTTCATACGCTGATGATACTTGCGTGTACGCAACAGCTGTCCAAGCAGAGGTTGCATGCAGACAAGTAGAAATACATATAAATCGGAAAATAGTCCCATACCTGAACGAAAATAAAATCTCCCTGAATACAGAAAAGACACAGGTACTCAGGTGCACAAAAAATTTTGCAAGGCGTAAAACAAAAATATTTAGAAAATTGAGAGTGTCTGATTCTGAAATTCAGGAGAGCAAAACAATCAATTATTTGGGCATTACACTGGATGAGCGTTTATCGTTTCATAGGCACATCGCAAAATTACGAGCCAGGTCATCAGCAATGATTAAAACCTTATATCCCCTCATATGCAGTAAGCTGCATAGAAGCGTAAAATTACTTGTTTATAAACAAATAATAAGACCTGCCTTTACTTACGGCTGTGCAGTTTACAGCTCAGCATCTGATACGCAGATAGGTTTCCTACAAAGGATAGAGAATAAAATTTTAAGGTTAATAATGAGCACCGAGCAAAGAGAAACCAATGAACAAATCATGGAGCGACTGCGGATCTATGATAAAAAATTCATAAACATTAGGCAAGTTATATATGAAATTACGAGAAAATTTTACAGACATTCAGTGCAAAATAGCCCACTAACTACCAATATCCCAATGTCCCATCTGGATGGAAAAACCCGGAAGCATGGTCTAATCTACGACCTTATTCTTATAGAACCCTCAGTGTAAATATGTATTATATGTTCTGTAAATAATGTAAATAGTGTAAATAGCTAGATTTAGGATATAACAGCAAAATAATTTTTTTAAGTGGGTTTTTACCATTTTCCCGCAAAAGAATAAAACTTTTTTTACCAGAAAAAATTGTGCTGAAGGATGAATTGCTTTGGTTAACTAACCATATGGGGTATATCAGACTTATCACATGCCAGGAGGTGATAAAACTTACATTAGAATGTCAAATGTAGGTATTCTTTGTTGTAAATACAGCTTACCACCAGGCACCCGAGGGAGCACAACTGAGTTATGGGCTCAGTTCCCTTGGTTAAAATGTGAGCCCTAGGGCCAATCCCATGTATTATAAATACCACGACAAGTATTGTAATAATAATTAATCAATAAATGTGTTACAAGCTAAAAGCTAGGCACCAGTCCGAAAGAGCGTGAGTTCGAATCTCACCGCGGTCAATAACCTTTTTTCTTTTTTTTAAGATTATATGTTAAATTTGTTGATTACTAGTCCGGGAAAAATCCGGTTTTGTCAATATGATAAAACAATTAAATTTTTATACCAACAAATTTCACAGTAAGAGCGCCGTTTGAATTTACCCAAGTAAATTCGTTCATCCTTTCTTACAACAAAATCCTTACTACAGATTTAACGATTGCAGAAATTGTTTCGATTCGATTTTTGTGACTGCATATGTCTTATGTCTTAGTCCTTGATTAAGTGCTACTTAAAGCCAAAAGCGTCTGGTCACTGGCATCTAACCGATTTTGGTACATATTTTTGATTACCAGTAGCTCCGAAAATCCCTGTTGGCATAAATACGTTAAGGAAAACAAAGTTAGGTAACGCATAGTAATATCTCGAATCTTTGGAAACTGCTTTTTGGTTCAACAAATCTTCAGTATTAACTGCTGCCTTAAAATGTATCTTTAAAGTTACTATCGTGTTGCATGAAACTACGTACTAGTGAAAACTAAAAAAACAAATACCTTGAAAATATGTTTATACATGGTGTCCCTTGACCGCGAAAAAAAGAGAAAATGAAAACTTAGGGAAATTCTTTGAAGTACTATATAGGGTCTATCATACCATGCTTTCAAAACATTTATATTTGTACTTCAATCCTCAAAAGTCATCCCCAACTTTTTTTTCAATGGTTTTTGCTACACAAATTAAGTCTTTATTCTATTTAAAACCCTGTAGTGTCTTTGATTTCATACACAAACTTACTTTTTTTTCGTAAAGTATATATTGCAATTTAAGAAAATCAAATGTTTTTCGTTACACTTTTTTTTAAACAAAAACAAATGAATACTGCCGTATTATGGGAAATACGGTATTAAGCAACTTTTATATATTTTTTTATAAAACCGTTATTTAATGAGATATGTGCTATATTCCAAACATGTATTGTAGGAAGTAATGTAGGTATATTAAAATTTTATATTTTCTAAAGCCTTATATGTTAGCTATATCAACACTCACCTAGTAAAACTCCAAACACAAAATGAGGGTTGACAAGTGCGCACGTTTAAAATAACTAGTTACAAGTACAAAATCACTTTTGACCTGTGACGGTCAAAATGGTTTGCTTAGAAGGATTGCTGTCTTATATTGTGACAATGGGGCAGAAACCCCTCCCCGGTTGGTTTGCACTACCTGCATTTATCACTTTACAAGTCACAGAAATGCATTACGAGTATTACACCTGTCAGGAGAGGTATGATAGTACACAGCAAGACCTAGGCAGAGCCATCAAGGCCAAACAGACCAAGAAGTTTTGAAATGTTGGACCTATGGTAGTGTAGGATTCGAAACAAAGGTCTGTCATTAATGAACCGTCATATAAATTTGAAAAAAAGTTTTGTATCAACTAGACCTTTGTAGTTGAAGTTACAATAATTGGACAAACTGCTAGTGCTATAATTTACAACATACCGTCAATATACTGCAAAAAGTGAACAAGTAAAAGAGACTAGTTCCTTGCAAATAGTAATTATTTTAGTAGCAAATCACTCAACGTGTTTTTAGAAAGCAAAGAAGAAGAAAAAGAAATGTTCACTGTGAGTTCGGTGATCATATCTTCAAAAACTTTGGAGAAATCAAACTATACGTGTATTTCTCACTTGATCATACATGTTAAAATATATACCTACTTATACTAATACCTACTTGGTCAAAATAAATTTTATTTTTCTTGGGCTAATAAACATATTTAGTCGTATCCAAAACTCTGATTCGGATTCAGAACAATTTGGTTCGGGGCATTGTTTTTCTTATTCATATCTACTTGTACCAGTTGTGACCGTCAAGATGGTCGCACTTTATCCTGCTCCAATATTCGTTTTGGACTTGGTGTGTTTTTTTTTTCTTTTGAAGGAAAGGTCAACCCCAATTTTGGGACGTTCTCTCATTATTTTCTACATGTCCAGATAAAAAATATACCACTGAATCAAATGGTGTGCTGTGATTGGTCCTGCGACCTAGAATTTTCACAAAAAAAAAATTTTAGTGAACATGTTAATCCCCGTTTCCCAAAATTTTCATTTTCTTCAATCTCACAAGGTCAGATTCGGGATCAGTGTCCCATAAATTTTAAAATTTTTATACTTATGAAAATTTGGGAAACCTAGAAAATTTCATAATTTTTGGAACTCTTTTTTTTATAACTGAGCAGACCGCGCAGACAGGGCCTAAATACTAAAGTACCGCGGCTGCTGTGAAAGGGTTATGTTAGGAGAAGTTTGTTAACGCAAGATTTTAATGGGCCAATACCCGCAGGCGCAATAAATACCTACATCTTCTGGCAGTCCATTCCAAGCCTTGGACACCCTGGGAATAAATGTGCGGTTGTACCGCTCAGTTCTTGATGTATGAAGAACGACCGTCTTAGGATGAGATGCAGCGGTCGCACGGGTACATCTGATAGGAACAGTTAGCGGCGGAACGATAGAAGATAGCTCAGAGGAGCACATTCCGTTGGAATATCGGTAGTGAGAGGTCGCCAACAACACGCCGGTGAGAAAGTGACTGTAGGTGGCGCGTTAAGCCCGGATCGCCAATTAGTCGAATTGCCCTTCTCTGGACGGCATCTAGTATAGACAGGGTAGTGGGGGCAGCAGCTCCCCAGACATGAGAGCAATACACCAGGCAGGGTCTTATCTGGGCTTTATATAGCGTGAGGAGGTTACATGGTGAGATATACTTTCTGGCTCTAAATAGGTACCCAAGCTTTTTACCAGCAGCTGTTGCAATTGACGCGACGTGTTCGTGTCAGATCAGATTTTGTGTAATGTTGACTGCTAACAGCTTGAATGAGTGACTCCTTGGCAGAGCCTGGTTGTTCATTAGAACCTGGTGTTGGCTTGGGCACTTCTTGTTTGATAGCGTACAATACTGGGTCTTGGAGGCATTAAATTTAACCATATTCTTAAGCCCCCAAGCGGTAATGGTATCGAGATCCTTTGAAAGTGAAGCTGCCCCTGCCAGTCTTCTGCATTCCAGCTCGACCACAGAGATCGGTCTATTGCTCACAAAGATTGCTCATGATACCTGCATGCAGCGTACTGTCATCCGCAAAACTGTGGATTGGGTTTGTAATGCTACAGAGTAGATCATTGATATGAAGCAGAAACAATGTCGGATACCGCAATTCCTCTTGTTAGTGGGCCTTTTGTATGTTATGCATGGAATTTTTATTATATTTTGGATAGTTTCGGGTTGCAACTATTTTGTCTTGGATCACAAGTCTGAATCTCCTTGTTTTTGGAAACAGGCTTTTCTTATTACTGAAGTTTTGTTTTCCATAGTATCAATGTTTTTCGTGGAGAGGTTTATTCATTGGTATTATTCAAATAGTAATAGTAAATCAAATAATGGTTATGTCATCCTTATTGCAAAAACCCACACAGTTTTAATAAAAGACCGTAAAAAAACTTTTGCCGTTCTAATAATCTATGAATAACTCTTGATACTGTCACCAGTATCTCTATTCCAAAAATTATGTATTCTTTCAGCATCAAAAGTTCAGAAACGATATCTATTACTTTACGTCAGCGATATAATATAAGTTCTGGAATATTTCCGAGAACTACCCCATATTTAATCTGCAGACCATTTGACTTTAAGTGCAAAGATAAGATGTACTAAACGGGAGTGGAATTTCTTGTAGCAATACATTAAAATTTCAGATAACCTACCTGCACTTTATGGAGCTGGTTGTAAAGCACCTCACTGCAATAGATAGGGATTTGCATTCATAGAAAGGTGGAGATTTTTTCCACTTTTACGATCGGGATGTAGGTACTCATCGTATTTCGACTCATATAGGTACAGGGTGAGTTTTTAGTACCGGGTCGGTACTCCACTACTGTTAAAGATAGCAATAAAAGTTGTATATAAAATTTGTGGCTAAGGATATGCTCCTTGCCCAAAAAATATTTTTGTTTATTCAGTGTGATCCATAAATACATGCTGATGCTGATGCAAACATATATTTTTTTTAAATGAGACATCCTATATATTTAGATTCTGCTAATAATCTCCCTTCTTACAATATAAGGTATTATAACGTTACGCAGGTTATTATGCAAAAGTTATGGTCATTTTTATAGCCAAATCGCTGTCAAAGGAACGTTCTGTAGGTAGGTATCTATATCAAAAAATGGAGTCAAGTTGATTGACTCAGTACTTCCCACACATTACGATGATACCAGTTCATTATTTTCCCATCGCATGAAGCTACAGTCTGAAATCCTTTGCAACCAAATCATCGCCCACTTGCCCGCAAAAAAACACCCAACACAAAAAATCTGGTAAATAGTTTCTTGCGTCTCCCTCCTTAGGAACTAGGACGCCACAGTTTTGATTCTGCATGCGATGCGAAATGCTCAGGGGCCTACAAACCGTCTAAAAACGAAGTATGAGCTGTTTTTTATTGTTGCGCCGCCACTGACACGATTTTCTAGAAACTGACGTGTTTACCATTGTCTCCGCGATCGTAATTCCTGTGTCGAAATTTCATTAAAATCAATACAATCATTTTTATTTTACGCAATATACATAGAACGAAATTAAGCAAAACATACGCGTTTTCCATCTTCGTCGCGGTAGTAATACTGTGTCAACGTTTCATTAAAATCCACTCAGTCATGTTCGCGTTAAGCAATACAGAACGATCTAAAACAATACTCATATGTATACATAAATCACAAATTCTAAGTCCCTTGGGTTCTATTATAAGCGAGGCAATGTTTGGATGGGCCTAAAAAGGTGAATTATGCCACTAGGTCTTTCATTCACAGGTCATTGGACAGCCCATTATGAATACAACAAATTTTTCAATTTTACAACCCCCCACCCCCCAACCACCCAAATTCACCCCCACCCAAAAAAAAGTAGAAAATGATCAGGAACTCCTGAAACGTCTAAAAAGGAAGTCTGAGGAATATCTATTTTTTTTTGTTTTTTACTAATTACTGCGCCGCCAATGCACTGATTTTCAAAATTTTAGCAGCATTACTTACTAGGAACCCACAGCATATCGCTGCCCAAATCTCATCAAAATCCATGCAGCGGTTACTGAGATTACGAGGGTAGAAAAACGCGACAGACAGACAGACAGACAGACCGACAGACCGACAGACCGACAGACCGACAGACCGACATACCGACAGACCGACAGACCGACAGACCGACAGACCGACAGACCGACAGACCGACAGACCGACAGACCGACAGACCGACAGACCGACAGACCGACAGACCGACAGACCGACAGACCGACAGACCGACAGACCGACAGACCGACAGACCGACAGACCGACAGACCGACAGACCGACAGACCGACAGACCGACAGACCGACAGACCGACAGACCGACAGACCGACAGACCGACAGACCGACAGACCGACAGACCGACAGACCGACAGACCGACAGACCGACAGACCGACAGACCGACAGACCGACAGACCGACAGACCGACAGACCGACAGACCGACAGACCGACAGACCGACAGACCGACAGACCGACAGACCGACAGACCGACAGACCGACAGACCGACAGACCGACAGACCGACAGACCGACAGACCGACAGACCGACAGACCGACAGACCGACAGACCGACAGACCGACAGACCGACAGACCGACAGACCGACAGACCGACAGACCGACAGACCGACAGACCGACAGACCGACAGACCGACAGACCGACAGACCGACAGACCGACAGACCGACAGACCGACAGACCGACAGACCGACAGACCGACCGACCGACAGACCGACAGACCGACAGACCGACAGACCGACAGACCGACAGACCGACAGACCGACAGACCGACAGACCGACAGACCGACAGACCGACAGACCGACAGACCGACAGACAGACAGACAGACAGACCGATGGAAATGAGTGACGTGGATTTTCGTTATGTACACATTATAAAATCCCAAAAAGCGTATTATCTCAAAATCGAAAATTTTCGCTATCACAATACTCCCCTCACCTCGGTGTGGGAAGTAAAAGTATAATGAATCGAATATTATTTTTTTTCGCATGGAAAGATGAAATATATCCTCTAGCTTTAAATATGGACTGTAAAAAACCGTCGACGCATATTTATATACAGGGTGATGTAGAATGCCAAATCTAGATTTTTTTCTTTGGTTTTAAATGTAACTCCCAAAAGGAATTTTATTATACCAAAGAATTGTTTTTAATATGCTTTTCATATTTGTTTAGCACTTGTTATACCTACATTTATCAGTTTCTGAGATATTTCGATTATTCTGCAAATTTGAAATATGCCTTCTATTTGAACCTACTGAAATTTTATACCTTGTGTACAATCAATCAGTCAATCACTGTTCACTGTACATTGCGATCCTCATACAGTCACTGTGCATTGCGATCTCAGGTCGTGACATCTATGGTAGCTATATTTACCTACTATGCTTTCCGTAGCCTTCTGTCTCATTTAGACAAGATTTCTGCGTCCGACATGAGACAGATCAGACCATGTTCGGTTATACACTGATAGATGTCGCCAGAATCGAGACGGGTAGCGTCATCTACGATAGTTTTTTCCAACTACTACGCAAACAGCGCGCTATTGTCTCAATCGGTAAAGTTTTCTACGTTAGACATTAGGCAGATGAAGCAATGTTCAACCCTGCACCACTAGATGTCGCCAGAACAGAAGCAGGTGGCATCATCTATAGTGACTGTTTTCAACTACTACCCGCTATGGTCTTAATCGATAAAGATTTCTGCATGGCGCATTAGATGCAATAAGTCAGATTATACTTATCACACCATAGAGATCGCCACTGTCGAGATAAGCTGGCATCTAGAAATTTTTCTAGGATTCTATCCATTGATATTTATTTATAGTAAAATAGTTGATTATAGTATGGATGGCTAGTTTTTCCAACCTACTGCTCATAATCTGCCTAAATAAGGAATTGGTCATTACAGTGGTACCCTATGCAGTCATTTCATTGTCTGTTCACAAAAAACTGATGTATTGGCTCTAAGGTATGAAATAGAGTGCGGTAAGGTAAGAGGTAACGTAAGACGTAAGAAAATAAACTTGTGGAATCAGATGAGAGTGTTTATAGTCGTAACGTAAGAGGTAACGCAACACTCTCATCTGATTCCACAGGTTTATTACCTTACGTCTTACGTTACCTCTTACCTTACTGCACTCTATTTAGTCCCTTAAGCTTTTGTTTTTGGTTTATAACTTTGTCCATGACTGTATCATAGATGCAAGAATATAAAATAGTTATTCACACCACAAAATTTTCAAAAATATCCATCAGTTGGTTTTAAAATAGGTATACCTACAGACCCTATACAGTATTGTTTTGTGTTTGCCCAAGTCCCAGTTACTCCACTTATAGTTAGGTACCTCAAATTTTTATTATTCCTTCTAATCTACATAGCCCTCCCGTCCTAGGTACAATAAATTCAGCAGAACGTTACTGATTTGAACTATTTTTAGGGGGGCTAATTTCATTCTTCTAAATTCTTCTAAAACTTCTCTTTCTCCAGGACACTTCCAGCTTGAAAAGTACCGGATCTGCCAGTGCAATAGAAAATTCTTTGGGCATTGTGAGGTATTTTTGGAGTAACTCAACCTAAGCCCCTGCTTAGCCCCTCGCAACAGATTACAAGTTTGTTTAACTCTTGGAAGTCTGATGGTAATAATAAGATACAAATTATTCAGTTTATTTATTAGTACTTTCTATATAAAATTATCAATAACAAAATAATTAACTTTACACTGCTACAAAAACAGAGTGTATACGATTATTATCTAATGCAAGGCGCTTTTGAAAGCTTGCCCAAACATCTCCGCACCTTTTTGAATGACTTCCTCATAACCTGCCGATGATAAAGCTTCCTTTGTCCTTTCGTACCACTGCCAAAGATTGGGGTAAGCTTTCAGGTCATAAACCCCACTCGCCTGGAAGAAATGAACAGATGACAGTTGACAGATGACTGTTGACAGATGACTGTTGACAGTTGACAGATGATATGTGACAGTTGACGGCTGACAGATGACAATTGACAGATGATTGCTAACCGAGGATACAGTTAGATTACAATATAGCTGGCCGTCTCTACTCACTAGGCCGGAGCATGAAATTTGGCAACACTGAATCTGCGGGCCGTCGTTTTGTTTGTTGTTAAGTCATTAGTCATGGCATTAGTGTAATCTTCCAGAGTGAAAAATAAGATTGGAGGGTGAATGTTAACGTGTTTCTAATCATTTACCTGCACAAACGTAACTATAAAAATAACAAGATGTCTGCAAAGTGTGTAGTACCAAGTTGCAATAGCAATTGGGGCTTCCAAAGAAGGACATAAACAGAAGTGGGTGAAAGGTATTCCTCATAAGGGCTGGTTATATTTATAAGAATAAAGACAATAATTACAAACATTTCAAAGGATAAGACCTATTTTAAACCACAATGTGGTACCTACAATGTTTTCTGGACCTCCCAAATATCACAGAAAAAGACAGTTAATAGAACTCATCTGGGCATGCATTTGGGCATACCTGTGAAAAGATTTGATATTGAAAGGGAATCAAGACCAGCAAGAATCGCTTCACAGTGACCTAATAGTGAATTTTTCTAGCTCAAGTGACAATTTACCAAGTAAATTGAGTGTTCATTTAAGTGGAAGTGGCAGCAGGAAACAGGTTCCGTTTATTTTTATTTTGTAGTGTCTGACTACGATGAACCAGACATCAGATGTAAGTGGTATTAGTAGTAGTAGTTCTAAAAGGTATTTTGCACAATGTGGTACCTACAATGTTTTCTGAACCTCCCAAATATTACAGAAAAAGACAGTTAATAGAACTCATCTGGGCATGCATCTGGGCATACCTATGAAAATATTTGATATTGAAAGGGCAAGCAAGAATGGCTTCACAGTAACCTAATAGTGAATTTTTCTAGCTCAAGTGACAATTTACAAAGTAAATTGAGTGTTCATTTAAGTGGAAGTGGCAGCAGGAAACAGGTTGCTTTATTTTTATTATGTAGTGTCTGACTGTGATGAACCAGACATCAGATGTAAGTGGTATTAGTAGTAGTAGTTCTAAAAAGCATTTTTTTCTTAATTTATTAACCCAGATGAACTCTAATACATATAAAATGTAATAATCATTCTGAAACTATAGGGCCACTATTTGACAGCTAAGCCACGTTGCCACATCTAAGGCTCGGGCCTAGTGTAGAGTCGGCCATGAGCTATAGGTCTTTCCATACATCCTGTATTGGAGCCTTGGAGGTGTCATCTACTAAGATCACAGCCCTGATTTTCGAAGGAGAACAGCATAAAAACAAACTCAAAATCAAGGCGCAGTCGATTTCCAACTCATTGGAACGTCCAAGTGATCAGTTTTTGTAATGCAGAAAACGAATGTTTATTTACAGTAAGCAACTCTACTCAGCGACTGAAAATCCAAACCCAGTGTTAGATTTGATAATACTCACATCAACTGTGGCGACATTAGCTACGGCTATAATGTCAGCTACTGTCATTTTGTCGCCAGCTACCCAATGATTGTCTCCGATGTAGTTATTTAGATGACTAATCGCTTCTTCCAGTTTTTTCGCCTTTTCAGGATCATCTGCTCCTCCATGGAATATAACACCTGCCTGAAATAAGAATTTTCTTTCTCATTTTACTTCCCACACGATAGGTAGGATAGATCCACGTCATTCATTTCCGATGGTATGTCTGTCTGTTGGCGTTTTTCCAGTCTGGTATTCTCAGTAACCGCTGCATAGATTGTGTTGAAATTTGGTACCGATATGCTGTGGTGTCGTAGTTGGGTTTTGTGTAACGTGGAAAATATTGGATTGATTTTAATGGAATTTCGACACAGCATTGTTACTGTGACGAGGATGGAAAAAGCGTATGAGGCTTAGGAAGCGTGTCAATGGCGGCGTAGCAATAATAAAAAAACTAAAAATATATAAAAACAACTGCCCACATAGCACTGGATATTCTGTGAATATTCTTTAAATCTCCTACATGTTCCATGAATATTCAGTAGAATCATAGAATATTCGTTATTTCTCTTGATTATTCTGGATTATTAAAGTAATATTCTTTATAGAATATTATTATTTTATCCACTTAGGATAATCAGTGATTATTCGTTTAATGTCTGAATTATCCCAGAATATACCAGTAATATTCTTCACAGAATATTATTTTAATCATCTACTAAGAACAAGCTATGTAGCTATTTTCTGAAGAACATTTAGTAATGTTCGTAACAGAACTATTTTCTGTATGTAGGCAAATAATATTCAATATGAGGTATTATTAATTTATATTTGCACCTTTCTCAGTGAATTAAAAAACACTTTCATTTAGTTCTATTCGTTTTGCGTTCATCCTCCTAAATATACCTAATAAGTATTATGTCCAATTTTCAAAAGTTTATTAGTGAATTAGCCATTGGCAGCAATACGGTAAAGTGAGAGCATCTTATGGTGATGTATGGTGACTATGGTGTCGTTCATTCGTCATTTGTCAATCTTGTCAGGTTGTCACTCCATTCTTCGCTTCAAGTGTTCTGTGCTTCACCTTCCAATTTCCATATGGATTTGTAATAAACATGTGATGTGGGTATTTTAGCGATTCACGAGTTTTATTCGTGAAAGACGTGCATTTATACCCAATTTTGTACAATAAAGTTGCTAGTTGATATAAAGTGTGCGACAGCGTTTCAAATTATGGTCACCTACTATGGTGTATGGTTCGTTATACGATTATATAATGTGAGTAGAATTTTGAGGTTAAATGCAACAGATTTACATGTTTACACTATATTTCAAACATCTTTAGACTGAGAGATGTCTAACTGTGTCTAACCACTTAACTTTCGTGACCATCTGCCACTAGTAGGTGCTATTATTTTTGGAACAGTATCCATAATACCATGAAAATGTTTCCTATATGAGATAATTTAGACAAAATGTTCCTAGAATATTCAAAAACATTCTACTACGATTGTTCCTGTAATATCCTTACGGAATATTCGCCGGAATATTCTAGGAATATAGCGTGTTTTTCCCATTTCGAATGTTTAAAGAATATTCTGTAAATATTCTAATTATCCATAGAATTTTATCAGAATATTCATAATGTCCGTAGTGAATGCAAACAGAATATTCTCATATCATCCAGTGCTATGTGGGTGAAACTTCATTTTAAGGCATTTTAGGGGTTTTTTATCATTTCTTCTTATTTTGGAGTGAAATTTGAGCCAAGTACAAAAGAATTCAAATTTCACCATCTATCTAATCGCCATCTTTTGTGCTTTGTGGTCTAACCCTTCTAATAATAAAGTTTAACTTTTCTTTGGGGGGAGGGGTAATTACTAATTACTGCCATTGCCCCCTCCCTTATCGACGCCTTTGCAAAACTACCAGTGTACCAGTATAAATAAATTATCAAAATGGAGCTGCCCATTATTATTTATGTCGTATTACTTATGCTAGTGACGAACCAGGTGTGGTGACGATTTCCGTCTTAATTTCTAAGTAATCATATTCATACGTAAATAACTGATAAGAGATCTGCATACCTACCATGTAGTCTCCCATTCTTGGGAACATATACGTCGATATGAACAACATCCTTTGCAGTGTGATTGCCCCTGTTTTTGGGTCTTTGGGAAATAGACTGTCATCCTTGGCGTATGAGTCAACTAGGTACTTCAAGATAGCCACGCTAGAACATGTCACAAAGTCAAACTTTTTTTTTTAATTTATACATGATTGGAAAGACGGGATCTATATCAATGCCAAAATAAACGCATTGGACGCAGATAATAATAATAATAATATTCATTGATTCTAGGTACATAAAATTATGTTTGCACAAGTCAAAAATATCTCAAAAATAACAAACAATCCGAAACAACATAACAATTACATATTTTGACGAAAGACACATAGACATACAGAAACATATAAAACATATTGGTATAATAATCAGCACTACAAGGATAAGTTATCGTTTAAATGGGTTTTAAACTCATTTATGCTGTAGGGTGCTAGTTGTTTCAGAAAAGTTTTTAATTTTCTCTCAAATAAATTAATAGGTAAATAGGTTAGTTATACTAAGTGGGAGCAAGTTGTAAAGGTCAATTCTTATTAGTTTGGTTTTATCAATTCTGGTATGTCTGGTGTTATGACTATGTATTTCAAAGGATGATCTGAATAGATTTTTGTGCCTTTTGATATATCGTAAATTTTCATAAATGATTACCGCATACTCGTATACAATCATCACATCCAATTTCTGAAATATCGGCTGGCAGTGATCTCTACGGTTAGTTTTTACAATGAATTCTTTTCATAGCAGCTTTTTGGACTAGGAAGACCATGGCACATTACCGAGTGGAAGAGGCCATAATATGTGGTCCGATAGCCTTTATCAGGAAGAGATAACACAGTATCCCCTACCTCCCACCTCCATTCTTTAGAACACGCGTTCCGCAGAGTTGTCAGGTGTGGCGATGTTAAAACCGAGCGATTATTCAAAGAGAGAGGGCAGACAAGTAGAATTGGTCGACCTTCATTATCGTTATTGGGCATCATTTAGCCATTTCTTATTTCTGCGTATGCTCAATATAACGATAGCCAAGAGATTCGTTATTTCTGGTGGTCAAAATCGTCCCATTGTCTCAAAATAGACATTATTTGAAAAACTGAGGTTGTTTCCCAATTAGTAAATGATTCTTAGGAGTTTTAAAATAAAGTGGGAAGTTGTTTTAAATTCAGTCAGATATACAGAGAGTTAGTAGTGAAATATTGTTTTCTTGAAGTAAAAATAAACAAACACGTCGTGAGTAAGACCTAGGAGTTCGAGAGGATTACAGTAGCCCTGAGTTTCTACAATAAATATGACCTTGACACCTTGACCACTGGCAATTCCGTAGGTCAGAGGTCCTTCACCCACAGACTATGTCATACTGGTCATTTCGGTTTTGAGAATTTTCACATTCACAACCACGAAGTCACCATTTCTGACTATTTTCGTTCATGCATGCCAAGGATTGACAATTTCTGGCGATTTTCATGCCAAAAATTGGTTAAAAGCATACTTATAAACTCATCAAATCGCTCCCCCGAATCCGCTTTCTTACTGCGCTTGGCTCTCAATGTAGTGGGAATTTAGACATATGAGTGGTTAGGTGTCTCTTTTTAACTAGTTCCTTGTTAGTTGCATGGGAGATTTCACACGCCAGATCTAACTTTGCCAATGGTAATTGTGTATATGGAATAAACGATTTCTAGCACTTCTCAGGGTGGACATTAAAACCAATGTATCAAACAAAAAAAATATCCAGATTAAGCTATTAGTTTTTTACACTAACCAGCAGATTGTTGATGGTACTTACCTATCTGAAAGTATAAATCCACCATCATTAATAACCGGTATCTGATGAAGGGGGTTGATCTGAAAAGATTTGGTTATAATATAATATATAATATTATAACAAAAAAACGTTCAAACGAAAACTGTGTGGTACTTTTGAAAGTATTATAGTGTCAAACCATGCCTTCACAACATTTTTTTGCACTTCAACCCTTAAATCTCACCCCCAACCTTTTTTCAAATAGCACCCAATTGTTTTCTCTACACAAATTAAGTCCCTATTTTATTTAGAATCTTCTAGTACTTCTAATTTTTACACAACCTATTTTTTCGTGAGCTCTTTAGGTCCCCTAAAGCTCATCCCCGAATTTTTTTAAATACCACACGACAGCTTTCCCTGTACACAAACTGAGTCCTTATTTTATTTAAAATCCTGTAGTGACTTGACTTCATACACAAACTATTTTTTTTCTCGTAAAGGCATAAGCAAAGATAAATAAAATGGAAAGGGCTGTGAGTAATATTTTCGTAACAAAGAAGGGTAAAAAAGAAATTTTTTTTGTAAGCAAAGTATAATAGGTCATTCAGTGCCCTTAAAAAGCCGAAAACTCTATAAACGAGCATAGTCTTTTCTGTTGGTGGTCGCGAGGACTATGTTGGGCTTGCTTGCCTGTACAAGCTCCAGCGTGGGGAAGGAGTAGTTCCAGTAAATCCGGCAACTCTTGTTCTTTACAACGGACTCTATAGCTATGGCAATGGAGGGTAACCCTATAGTCGAGTCACCTTCCGTCAAGCTTTTGGGGATCAGCATCAACTATAACATGTCCTATCCTGGCACGACCAGGTCGTCAATATTGCTAAAACGGTATTCCAGAAGCTTGGAGTTTTGGTCCGCTGTAGGAATCTGTATACTGCAGAGTACCTTCCTATATACCTGCTACTCTACAAGGCACAGATTCGCCATCATTGGAGTATTGCTTCCATGTGTGGGGATGCGCTCCGAAGCACTCTCTGAAGCTTCTGGACACTATCCAGAAATGAGTAATTAGACTAATTGATACGCCTAACCTCACAAAGGACCTCAATAGACTGGAACATCGAAGAAGGGTGGCTGACGGGTCCCTGTTTTACAGATTCTATCACAGAAGATGTTCGAGTGAGCTCTCCCATATAATAACACCAAAGCTCGTCTGAACGAGGAACACTAGAGAGGTTCTGCGAGCTCATCCGGACCAGCTAGAGGTCCCTACTCTCCTCCAGTATTCCTTCTTTTGGAGAACTTCGACGCTGTGAGTGAGCACCGATCCTATCCTCTCGCAGCGCTTCTACAGTGCCACAGGCTTCAGCCTTTGTGGGAGGTTGACCTAAGAAAAACAGTGTCCCGTCTATGCCTATGAGTGCCTTAAATGGTAGTTATTAGTTTATAGCATTATAGCACTAGTATGCTTAGACCCTGACAAAAAATGCATAAGCATCTATGGTACCTCTCATTCCTGGTTCCATTAAATTAAATACCGTATCTAATCTGACCTACCTTGATGAAGTCTGGATTCATTTGTTCCCCTTCGGGTATGTTAACCGTCTTGATGTTGTACTTCAATCCGAGAACCTTCAAGGTCATAAGGGCCGATCTCGCAGGAGGACTCATAGGGAAGTAGTAGATGTCGATCGTATTCTCGGCCATTGTCTCCGAAAAACTTGAAATGTAAAGAATACATAATAAGGGTATCAAGTGGAGGGCCCCCATGACTACGAAGTGACCAACTATGACCAAATTGGTGCTATTGGTGTATATATACCGGCATACCGGACTGATCTGGATGAATGAGGCAACTGGTAAGAGTATCTATTGTGTATTGCAAGGCCTTGACATTGACTATTATAAATAATGGAAAGATGAGCTGTTATTTCCTCATTTTGCTGCAAACATAGGTGATCATTATTGGCTAATTTTATGGAATTTATTGAACGGGCATTTTATTTCGGGTTATTATGCAGATATCACCTACATATAGCAGTAATTGTAGTGTGGCTGACATTCACGAAAAACAACTCAATCAAATGCTGTCTCATTAGTAAGAATATTTTGTACTTGGTCACGCTACATCAAACTGTAGACCAGCTTTCGTCAAACAACTCAAAACTGCGACCGGATTTGTAATCAGCACCCTCAAATTATCCAAAACACCAAGTTTCGTCTCAATAGAAAGCCAAATAAAGATTTTCTGTCTTTTACATAAACCTGAAGATACAAAAGATCTGACATTTTTGATGTTCGTCAAGTAAGACTGAAACTGCGACAGGATTTATAATCAGCGACCCCCAAATTATCTAAAATACGAGGTTCCTTCTTAATTGAATGCCAAATAAAGGGTTTCTGTTTTTTACGTAAGCTTAGACATCTGACACATCTAATTTGTTTTAATTTTCGTCAAACGAGACTGAAGCTCAAAACTGCCACCGTATTTGTAATCAGCACTCCCAAATTATTCAATACACGAGGTTTCATCTCAATAGAATGCTAAATAAAGATTTTCGATTTTTTACGTGGGCCTGAAGATCTGAAAGGTCTAAAATTTTTGATTTTCGACGAACGACACTGTAACTCAAAACGGCGGCAGAATTTGTAATCAGGCTCCTCAAGTTATTCCAAAAAAACGAGGTACAATAAATATCTTGTCAAATGAAGATATAATACGGCAAGAGATGAAAATTTATGAAATTAAAATTTTTCAGAAGCAAAGATCAAATTAAACTTTACACAGGTATTTTCCATTTTTTATTTTTTTATTATAAGGAAAATTAACAAAACAAAACACATATAACAAAACCAGACTTATTATAAATAATGTAAACAGAAAAATATATTTAAAGCAATAAACATAAACAGTTAAATTTCAATGTATCTTATTGCATCTTATTTTTAATTAATCAGCTTTGTTCCGTGTTCTGGGGCGGGGGAGGGGATAGGGTAATTACCTTGCCTCAAGATCTGATATATCTGATTTTCGTTAAACGAGACTGAAACTCAAAACTGAGACCGGATTTGTAATCAGCACCCGCAAATTATTTCAAAAATTTATGTTTCATCTTAATAGAAAGCCAAATAAAGATTTTTTATTGTTTACCTTAACCTGAAGATCTGAAATATCTGAATTTTTTGAACAAAAAAAAGCTCAAATCTGCAACTGGAGTTGTAATTATCACCCTCAAATTATACAAAACAAGAGGTTTTGTCTTAATAGAAAGCCAAATAAAGTTTTTCGATTTTTTACGTATACCTGAAGATGTGAAAAATCTGGAATTTTTATTTTCATCAAACGAAACCGGAACTCAAAACCGCGACAGAATTTGTAATCAGCACCCTCAAATTAGCCAAAACACGATATTTCATCTGAATAGAAAGCCAATTAGAAATTTTCGATCTTTTACGTAAACCTGAATGTCTGAGGTACCTAAAATTCTACGATTTCCGTCACAATAGGCTGATACTCAAAACTGCGAATGGATTAGTAATCAGCACCCTCAAATTATCCAAAATACGAGGTTTCATCTTAATAGAAGGTCAAATAAAAAATTTTTATTGTTTACGTTAACCTGAAGATCTGAAATATCTGAATTTTTTGAACAAGAAAAAGCTCAAAACTGCAACTGGACTTGTAATTAGCACCCTCAAATAATACAAAACAAGAGGTTTTGTCTTAATAGAAAGCCAAATAAAGAATTTAGATTTTTTACGTAAAGCTCAAGATCTGAGATATCACAATTTTTTTATTTCCTTCAATGAGACTAAGACTCAAAACTCCGACTAGATTTGTAATCATCACCCTCAGATTATCCGAAGCACAAGATTCCATCTCAATATTTCATCTTAGTAGAGAGCTAAATAAAGTTTTTCGATTTTTTACGTATACCTGAAGATGTGAAAGATCTGAAATTTTTATTTCCATCAAACGAAACTGGAACTCAAAACCCCGACAGAATTTGTAATCAGCACCCTCAAATTAGCCAAAACACGATATTTCATCTTAATAGAAAGCCAAATAAAAATTTTCGATCTTTTACGTCAACCTGAATATCTGAAATACCTAAAATTCTACGATTTCCATCACAATAGACTGATACTCAAAACTGCGACTGGATTAGTAATTAGCACCCTCAAATTATCCAAAATACGTGGTTTCATCTCAATAGAAGGCCAAATAAAGATTCTCGATTTTTTACGTAAACCTGAAGATCTGAAAGATCTGAAACTTATGATTTTCATCAAACGAGACTGAAACTCGAAACTGTGAACAAATTTGTAATAAGCACCTTCAAATTATCCAAAACACGAGGTTTCAACTTACTAGGAAGCCAAATAAAGGTTTCGATTTTTTAGAAAAACCTAAAGACTGAAATTTTGTGATTTTCATCACACGAGACTGAAACTCAAAACTGCAACTGGATTTGCAATCATGACCCCCAATCTATCCAAAATACGAAGTCTCATCTTAATAGAAAGCCAAATAAAGATATTTGATTTTTTAGGTTAACCTGAAGCCTGAAGATGTAATATTTTCATCTTATTCCAAGATTATGCAGCCTAGAATACTACTTTTTTCCAATGAGGGTGTGATATTTATATATCATGACTTGCAGATGTGTTGGCCAGATCTACATGCGTATCATATGCAGCCATTTATCAGTATAAATTTTTCATTTCCTGCATTTAACTACTCATGCTATACCATCTCATTACTCGTTGAAAGAAAATAGGTAAAATATGTAGCATTTATTCAAAACATGTATAAGTAGTCATTTCGATTGATATCATCATTGCAGTACTGTGCACAGTATTTATATTCATAGGCTAACCAGCTTTTTTCGTCTGTCTCGATATAACAAGGTATCAAAACTGTATTACAGTTAGGGTTCCCAACTTTTTTTATAAGAAAAAACTATATTAGCAATAAAGAAGGAAAGAAAACAGTGTTTTGGAAAGAAACAGTATTTTCTTCATCTCTTAAACCAGGTACTTTTTAGTTTCTGGAGCTTTTCGCAAAGCTTATCAATAAACTATCATTTTTGAAGGCCTCCCATCCCATTTTAGGTCAAAATTAAAATTCATTTTTCATTAAATTAATTGATGCTCGGTTCCTATCATCTCGCCACTTCGCATTCATCATAGAAAATATGCTTACTATGAAGTGGCAGGAACAGAAATTAAATATGAAATAATTTTGGTAATATGGGGGGTGGGTTGGCCCAGAGGTTAGGGTCGAGGGCTCGTGACCGGAAGGTTCCGGGTTCGATTCTCGTTAGAGGCAGAAATTTATTTCTGGTTTTTTCAACCAAAAATAAATATCTATAAAAAAAAGCTCAGCGAGAATCCCCACCTGAGCATTCACTGTTGGCTTCTAATTAACAGTGCTGTTCCTAAGTGGCGCCGGGAAACAGTAACAAAGCCTACACAGAACACGAGGCTAATGACCAAAGTAGTCGATGCCGATGACAGAAGTAAAAAAAAATGTTTTTGGTAATATTAATGAATTCTTCTGAAGCGTTTACTAGCAAATAACTTTATTTTTCGCCAGTGCTCATGTTGATACAATCTTTATGGCTGCAGATGAAGCTCCGGGATCAATCTTAATATAAAAAGGTATATTAGATACTTTTTAAAATTAAACAGTAAGAAGTATTATATATCGAAAAACAGTATAATACTGTTTTTAACGGTATGGTTGGCAACCCCAATTACAGTCAAGCTGAACTTGATTATAATTAAAAATCGAAAAATGTTGATCAAAGACGTCAGAAACACCTAAAAACGTTATTACAGTTTTTTTTATTTTCCATGATTTGTTGGCCGCTTGTAGCATGATTTCCAAATATCCCAAATTTTTGTGTTACTCTAAAATTTTTTTTATAATATAGCATTACCTTTAGGAGCATATCTGTTGACTTATAATCTGAGAACCTATAACTTGGAAACTACTAGAGCATGGCTAACTCTAGTTGCTCTGCTCATTGCTAAGTCACCCCTGGGGCAATTTTTTAAAAGTGAAGACCATAAAGTCCTTACATTCCTGTCGTAGTACTAATACTAAAATAAAATTAGTACTTTACCTCATTACAAATCAATGATAGGCGGTAATTATTCAAAATCTGTATTTCTGACCCAAATTCAAGTAGAAAGTTTCATATAAACTTGAGTCTGGTTTTCAAGATGCAAGGTAGGAAAAATGTATTTTTTATTAATATCTTGAGGATCATCGAGTAATTTTTTTGCAATTTGGCAATGTTGTTGTCTGCCATAAGACGCTAAGTGAGTACTGACAGTCTTGGGGTAATATAGGCAAATTAAATATACTTTAAAAAGCTAAAAGACACGCTTTTAAAGAATATCGGACTAAACATTTAGAGATAATGTTTAAAATAGGCTTAAAACAATAATTTACAAAAAATACCTGTATTATTGTGCAAAAAACGTCGGGTGCTCGATTTATGAATAACATGGCTCAAGGTACCCACGCTTTCTTCACAATCATACTAGCATTTAATGTTCATTATTATTTTAAGCTTATTTTAAAAATTATTTTTTACTTTTTGGTCCGATTTTCTTGAAAATGTATTTTTCAGTTTCTTTATATAATTATTTTTAATTTTTTAGTTAACTCTTCATCATTAAAGCGTGTTTTCATTGTTTTTGATCAATATTCATAGCACAATCATTACCGTTACTAATGAAAACAAACCACAACTACTTATTTTTAATGCGTTTTCTCAAAACATAAAATTAAAAATTGTTCCATCATTCTGAATCACCATTTCCAGAATAGAATAGTCAGTTGGAGCGTTGACTGACGTCCAACCTCTTAATCCAAGCATGGGCGTCGTTTGGGGGGGGCACTTGCCACCCTCCTCCCCCCTGTAAGTTGCATAATATATTTTTGGTATTCATTTTTTTAAGGACAGAGTTCAATAATCACCACCAACTAAAAGAAAAAAGGAGCAAACCGACATCCACAGGGCGCTCTTGTTTTTGTACCTATATTATCAATGAAATATACAGGGTGAGTTTTTAGTACCGGCTCGGTCGATAACACCACTATTATAGAGGATATCGAAAAAAGTTGTATACAAAAGTTGTAGCCATGGATATGCTCCTTGCTCAGAAAATATTTTGATTTATACAGGGTGATCCATAACTACGTGGCGATACAAACATGCATTTTTTTAAATGAGTCGCCCAATATATTATTCTACATTCAAATTCTACTAATGATTTTCGTTCTTTCAATATATATGGTACTGTTACATTATACAGGTTATTTCAAAAGTTATGACCATTTTTATCTCCAAATTGCTGTCAATTAATGAACGTACTGTATATCAAAAATTGATGAATCAAAAATCATTTTTTACACGGTTGGATAAAAAATATCATCTGGTTTTGAAATCGGTTACAAAAAATGCCCGCGACGCATATTCGTATACAGGGTTATGTAGAATGCAAAATCTAGATTTTCTCTCTTTTTTTAAATGTAACCCCCAATATTTTATTACACCAAAGAATTGCTTTTAATATGCATCTTTGTATAGCACTTGTTATGGCTAAATTCATTAGTTTCTGAGATATTTCGATTTTTCTACAAATTTTAAATATACCTTCTGTTTGTTTACTAAAATTTATTTACTTTGAGAAAATACTATCAAATTTTATTTTATGCTTAACAAACAACTAAAATATAAGGCCATAATAGTACTTGATCAAGTCAAAACACTGGATTAACGAGATAATATAGGTCAAGTGTGCTGAGGAAACAATTTTATAGACGTCATGCACAATTATCAAGCAGATCTATCAGGTAGGCTATGAAATATTAAACGACACGCTCCAAATACACCGATTCTTCATTCTATCAAACGTATTAGTTTTAGAGTGCCTACGTTCTGGATATTGCTGTTCATAGTTCATATTCTAGAGGCAAGTAGGCAATTTCTCAAAGATTCTCCTATTTAGGAGAAGGTATTTACCCTCAATGGAAAAATTAACTTTTAAAGCCCGTTTTTCACATAGTACGGAATCATTGAGCAGGTTATGAAAACCGTCAATTTTTCAAAGCCTACCTACCTGATAAATCTGCTTGATAGTTATGCATCACGCCTATACAAAATTGTTTCCTCAGCATACTTGACTTTATTATCTCGACGATTCAGGGTTTTGACTTCATCAAATACTATCATGACCTTATAATTTAGTTGTTCGTCAAATAAAAAACAAATTCGATAGTACTTTCTCAAAATAAATAAATTTCAGTACACAAAAAGAAGCTATATTTTAAATTTACCGAAAAATCTAAATATCTCGGAAACTGATGGACGTAGGAACAATAAGTGTTACACAAAGATGAAAGAGCATATTAAAAGAAATTATCTGGTATAATAAAATATTGGGGGTTACATTTGAAAAAAAAGAGAAAATCTGGATTTTGCATTCTACATCACCCTGTATACGAATATACGTCGCGGGCCTTTTTTATAGCCGACTTTAAAACTAGATGACATTTTTTATCCATCTGTGTAAAAAATATGATTTTCGATACATCACTTTTTGATATACAGTACGTTCATTTGACAGTGATTTGAAGATAAAAATAGTTATAACTTTTGAACTACCCTGTATAATGTAACAATGTCCGATATTGGAAGAACGAAAATCATTAGTAGAATTTGAATGTGGAAAAATATATAGGGTGTCTCATTTAAAAAAATGCTTGTTTGCATCACCACGTAGTTATGGATCACCCTGTATAAATCAAAATATTTTCTGAGCAAGGAGCATATCCGTGACTACAACTTTTATATACAACTTTTTCCGCTATCCTCTGCAGTAGGGGAGTCATCGGCCGAGCCGGTACTAAAAACTCATCCTGTATATTTCACAAATTTCAGTTTATTTTCTCATTCCCCGGCAGAAAAAATCTTGTTTTTATCTCTGCGCATATCATGTAACCTTGTCTGGTCTGGACTGGCTGAATCTTAATAAAATCTTAATAAAATATTTATACCATCTCACCTATGTCCTTGCTCCCCCCTAAACTCTACAATAACGACGCCCATGGTTACAAGCTCACAAACACATAAACAAACATACAGGTGAAGCTAATAGAAGCATGTTAAAAATTGACATTATCGATGGTTTTGGAATAACCAGGGAGCTGTCATGCAACAAAATATGAAAACGCCACGACTAGACGTGAAAGTAATGGGATATAAAACCTGTTATTCAGAGGGATGACACCCTCGCTCTCCATGCAGTTCCCCAGGGCGCAAGGCGGTTGAGCACTCGTTGGCTGCCTCAATGCTTGTTTGTGCGATATGCCGTGACTATTCTTCAATTATTTACTATGAGCTACGCTAGCTATAGTGGTCTCTATGGCAACCGACATGGAAACAGTTGCTGCACATTCATGCGGTGATAAAGCATTCATGGCATGTGCGATACACTGGTAGGCCAAACGGCAACACGACAAAACAGCAAGTTTTCGAAGAAAAGAAAAAAAATTCGGCTAGACTTCGTTTTAGCGGACACCTAAATGGGGGTTAAGGGGCCTGGGTATATACAGTTATACATACAGGGTGAGTTTTTAGTACCGGCTCGGTCGATAACTCCACTACTGTAGAAGATAGTGAAAAAAAGTTTTATATAAAACTTGTAGCCACGGATATGCTACTTGCTTAGAAAGTATTTAGATTTATACAGGATGATCCATAACTACGTGGTGATGCAAACATGCATTTTTTTTAAATGAGATACCCTATATATTATTCCATATTCAAATTCTACTAATGATTTCCGTTAGTTCAGTATAGGGTATTGTTACATTATACAGGGTATTTCAAAAGTTATGACCATTTTTATACCCAAGTCACGGTCAAATGAACGTACTGTATATCAAAAAAATGAATCAAAAATTATGTTTTTACACAAGAAGATTAAAAATATCCTCTAGTTTTAAAATCCGCTATAAAAAAAGCCTGTGACGCATATTTGTATACAGGGTCATGTAGAATGCAAAATCTAGATTTACTCTCTTTTTAAATGTAACCCTCAATACTTTATTATACCAAAGAATTGCTTTTAATATGCTCTTTCATCTTTGTATAGCACTTGTTATGGCTGCATTCATTAGTTTCTGAGATATTTCGATGTTTCTACAAATTTTAAGTATACCTCCTATTTGTTTATTAAAATATATTTATTTTGAGAAAATACTATCAAATTTTGTTTTTGCTTAACAAACAACTAAAATGTAAGGCCATAATAAAACTTAATCAAGTCAAAACACTGAATTAACGATATAATATAGGTCAAGTGTGCTGAGGAAACAATTCATAGATGTCATGCATAATTATCAAGCAGATGTATCAGGTAGGCTATGAAATATCAAACGACACAGTCCAAATAAAACGATTCTTCAATCTTTCAAACGCATTAGTCTTAGACTACCTCCGTTTTGGATATTGCTGTTCATAGTTGATATATGGCAAGTAGACAATTTCTCAAAGATTCTCCTAAATACCCTCAAAGGCAAAATTAATTTTTAAAGATGGTTTTTCACACAGTACGGAATTATTGAGCAGGTTATAAAAACTGTCAATTTTTCAAAGCACACCTGATAAATCTGCTTGATAATTATGCGTGACGCCTACAAAACTGTTTCCTCAGCATACTTGACTTTATCATCTCGATGATTTAGGGTTTTGACTTCATCAAATAGTATCATGACCTTATAATTTAGTTGTCTGTTAAATAAAAAACAAATTAGATAGTACTTTCTCAAAATAAATTTCAGTACACAAATTGAAGCTATATTTTAAATTTACCGAGAAATCGAAATATCTCGGAAACTGATGGACGTAGGTACAACAAGTGCTATACAAAGATGAAAGAGCACATTAAAAGCAATTCTTTGAGATCATAAAATGTTGGGGGTTAAATTAAAAAAAAAAAGAGAAAATTTGGATTTTGCATTCTACATCACCCTGTATACGAATATGCGTCGCGAGATTTTTTTATAGCCGATTTCAAAACTAGAGGATATTTTCAATCTTTTCGTGTAAAAAAATAATTTTTGATTTATTACTTTTTGATATACAGTACGTTCATTTAACCGCGATTTGGATATAAAAATGGTCGTAACTTTTGAAATACCCTGTATAATGTAACAAAACCATATATTGGAAGAACGGAAATCTTCAGTGGAATTTGAATATGAAATAATATATGGGGTGTCTCATTTAAAAAAATGCATGTTTGCATCACCAGGTAGTTATGGATCACCCTGTATAAATCTAAATATTTTCTAAGCAAGGAGCATATCCGTGGCTACAACTCTTATGCACAACTTTTTTCGCTATCTTCTATAGTAGTGGAGTTATCGACCGAGCCGGTAGTAAAAACTCACCCTGTATGTATTTGCCATGTTAAAACACGGATCCCCATTCCGAACAGAAATCACTTGTTTTTTAAACTACATACACAGTATTTCTGAAGGTGATAGATAAGACCTTAGTGAATGACAACTGTTTGCGATTTTCTCAAAAAAAATTTTTGGTGTGTAAAAAATCTCGCAATGCAAAATCATACATTCTTGAAGTGTCTGTAATTTAACAACCAAACATGATATCAAAAAAAGACCAAATAGGTGACAAAGCGCAAGCTTTCTTCTTCAATTTGTTTTTGAGTCATTATGTAAGTTTAAAGGTAACGTCAGGAGCTTGGAAACGCATTTTTATAGTGACGTTTGGACCTTACCTTTGGATTTTTGGACTTATCTCAGCTCATTTTAGACACACGCCTCTTCGCTAACACGAGAATACGTTTCTTGGATTCTGAATTTCGCGCGCTATACCCTAGACCCTTAAGTGGAGTGAAGCACATTTATGATCAGAGCTGAAACCAATCCTTTTCAACTAGATTGAAATTATAAATCACCGTCAAAGCAATTTACACACGTTCAAGAAAAAGGTCAAGCAGATGTTACTGGACCACTGTTTCTGTTCCACACAGGAATATCTGAGCAGCAATATTAACAGTTCTCACTGAGGTATATATATAATGTATTTTTTTTTCTTTTTCTGAATTACTATCACAAGTCTCTGTACATACATATTACATACATATTAAGTTAGTCTTAATTATAAGTTTGTTTTTTACCCTTTCTAGGCTTTCTCGATTTTTGACTTACCATAAATGCATTCATTTGTATAAAATGGTCAAATAAATAAATAAATAAATAAATAAAAATAATTTTGAAAATGTATTTAAAACTTAAACCCTTTTGAAGGAAGAAATTGATTTAATTCAAAAATCATAATATGATTTTAACCATTTTTGACTTTTTACGATTTAAATCATTTTTTTGGGATCTAAGTCATTTTCTATGATTTAAACCGTTTTGGGATTGTAAATCATTTTGATGATTAAAAATTCTCTCGCAAACAACTAGTCCTACTACACAAGCTTGAGAATAAATTAAAACTGAATACATTTAAATCAAATCATTATTCTACAAACAAGTTTGGCGAAATGAAACCCATAAAATATAAATAAAAAACAAAAATGACACCATTAGTAAATAAATATTTCAGGTAACGTTTTGGTAACAGGTAACAGATAGGTCAGGAGCTTGGAAACGCGAAATTTATTTTTATGGTGACCTTTGGACCTAACCTTTGGCTCTTTTGACCTTACCTTTGGATTTTTGGACTTATCCCACCTCATTTTAGACACACGCCTCTTCGCTAACACGAGAATACGTTTCTTGGATTCTAAATTTCGCACGCTATACCCTAGACCCTTAAGTGCAGTGAAGCACATTTATGATCAGAGCTAAAACAAATCTTTTTTAACTAGATTTAAATTATAAATCACAAATCATATATAATTTTGAAAATGTATTTAAAACTTATACCCTTGTGAAGGAAGAAATTGATTTAATTCAAAAATCATAATATGATTTTAACCATTTTTTGACTTTTTATGATTTAAATCGTTTTTTGGGATCTAAGTCATTTTCTATGATTTAAACCGTTTTGGGATTGTAAATCATTTTGATGATTAAAAATTCTTTCGCAAACAACTAGTCCTACTAAACAAGCTTGAGAATAAATTAAAACTAAATACATTTAAATCAAAACATTATTCTACAAACAAGTTTGGCGAAATAAAACCCACAAAGTATAATATAATATAAAATAAAAAACAAAAATGACACCATTAGTAAATAAATATTTCAGGGGTAACGTTTTGGTAACACGTAACAGATAGATCATCAGGAGCTTGGAAACGCGAAATTCATTTTTAGGGTGACCTTTGGACCTTACCTTTGGACTTTTTGACCTTACCTTTGGATTTTTGGACTTATCTCTCCTCATCTTAGACACACACACTGGAGAAAAGGAACGGCGGACACGTCTCCCCGCTAGCACGAGAATACGTCTTAAGTTGGATTCTCTATTTCGCGTACTATACCCTAGACCCTTAAGATTAGTATCAGTCGACTCGGCTTGACGTCCTGATTCAAACGAGACCACTCCCAAACCGAAGAAATGCTCCGGTGAAAAAGTACGGCACTTTAAAGTTTCAGTACCTAACCTAACTCAACCCGACTTGTCAAGTTGTTGAGGTCAAAATGGGTTAAATGCGGTTTGAAAAAGTGTTAATCGACTCGGTTTGACGTCTTGAGTCGGATTGTACCATTCCCAGACTCAGAAAACGGCCCGATGAAAGTATATTCGCCTCTTTAAAATTTCAAACCTAAAAACGACTTCGAAATTTCGATATTTTTCACGAAATATATGATCAGTTTGAAAGTATTTGACGAGTAGAGTTCAACATCACCAGAAGCAACACCAAGAAATGGAAAATAAAAAAGTTGTGATACCTTCAATTCTTAAGGGTCTAGGGTATAGCGCGCGAAGTTGAGAACCAAGAAAAGACGTATTTCCCGTGTTAGCGAGGAGGCGTGGCCACCTGTTCCCTTTCTCCAGTGTGTGTATCTAAGATGAGGGGCGATAAGTTCAAAAATCCAAAGATAAGGTCAAAAGGTCCAAAGGTAAGGTCCAAAGGTCACCATAAAAATGAATTTCGCATTTCCAAGCTCCTGACGTTACCTTTAAACATACAGTAATGATGAGGGTTGCTCTATATATACCGGCAGAATTCCTTCTGTCTTACTCATACAGTAATGACTCAAAGAGCAAATTGAAGAAAAAAAGCTTGCGCTTGTGCAGCTATTCAGTCTTTTTTTGATATCGTGTTTGGTTGTTAAATCACAGGCATTTATAGAATGTATGATTTTGCATTGCGAGTTTTTTTGCACATTAAAAAACTTTTTTGGGAAAATCGAAAATAGTTACATATTACATTATATGTGTAGTTTGAAGTGAGTTATACGAGAAATTGTGAGTCCGTGGTTTACATGGCAAATACGTATGTATAAATGTGTGTATCCAGGCCCCTTAATGTTCCTAAAAATTAGGTAAGTTCAGGTTGAACTAGGTTTGTGCATTTGCGTAAATATGGGGGAGGGGCTGGGGGGGCCAGACGTCACTGATTTTGAATACTCTAGGCTACATATCTACTCCCAAGTAAGGTTGGTCAGTTTTTCACAATGCGCTAGTCTAAGTCGCAGACCCTCGAAGATATTTTTTGGCTTAATTTCCTAAATTGAGAATCAAAATAAACGTTTTTTCAGTCTATTCGTTGATACAAATGGAGTCAGGAGATCAAACCAAGTCGACCGATTTGGTTAGGTTATGTCTGGTAAGGTATTGAAATTTCCAAATTTCAAAGTGACGTAGATTTTCACAGGAAAACGAATGCGCCAAATTACGGTTCTATCACCGTCCCAGAACTGTTTTCATCATGCCCCGCGCATTTTACAGTTCTAAAACACGATGATTGGTTGGTCCGCCAGCGTACCAACCAATCGTCGATTCTAGAATCACAAAATGGGCGGGGCATGATGAAAATAGTTCTGGGACGGTGATAGAACCGTAATTTGGAACAGCCCTCAAATAGGCCAATCTGACAGGTAGGCAATCTGACACTTATCAGGGACCACTGAAACCGGCCCTTAATGGTATAAAAAGGTAGTATGTCTGTCAAAAGTCACGATACCACTGACTAAAGCCTTTTAAATTTTTGGAATCTGGTACTATTTCACGTTGTAATTTGTATTTATGTCATGCATTTTTCTGCCAAGTAATTCAGTTTTCATTTGCTGCGGTCTTGCTAATAGGTTAAAATTTCCTTGATTTCTCCAAAAATTCAAATTTAAACGTCTAACGTATTAACGATCAGGATGTCCGACATCCCATAACAACCTAGTTTCTCCAAATGTATTTGCAACTCTTATTTTTTGTTAATCCAACGTAGTTTCTTAGCACAGAGCCTCTCGTATTGGATTTGGCTTTTATAATACAATTTGATTTATTAAGTAACATTTTTAGCTCTCACTGACTCACTGAAGACAGCATATGCAGAGCCTCTTTCTGTCCGTCCGTCCGTATACAAAAGATAGCCAAAACTACAGGTGCTAGAGAAAAACTGAATACAGATTCGGAATCAGCATGAAAAAACTAGTCCGGGAAAAATCTGTTTTTGTCAATATCTCTTTCGGTTTAAAAAGGAATGGAAATAAATTACGACAGGTAACTGACGACGTATTATGTACGGTGTATTGATATTCCTGAAGCACAGTAGCGTGGCCGAGCGGTTAAGACGCTAGGCACCAGTCTGAAAAAGCGTGGGTCGAATCTCATCGCGGAGAACAACTTTTTTTTCTTTCTTTTAAAATTAAATGTTAAACTTGTTGATTACCAGTACGGAAAAAATCCGGTTTTGTCAATATCGCTTCAGGTTTAAAAAACATGGAATTAAATTACGACAGGTAACTGACGACGTATTATGTACGATGTATTGATATTCCTGGAGCACAGGCAGCGTGGCCGAGCGGTTAAGACGCTAGGCACCAGTCCGAAAGAGCGTGGGTTCGAATCTCACCGCTGTCAACAACTTTTTTTCTTTTTTTTTTAAGATTAAATGTTAAATTTATTGATTACTAGTACGCAAAAAATCCAGTTTTGTCAATATAATGAAAAAAATAAATTTTTATATCGACAAATTCCACAGTGAGAGCGCTGTTTGAATTTACTGAAGTAAATTCTTTCCTACTTTTTTTTGTCAGCCAGTATCATTTCTACACATTCCTGCGTAAGGGAAGCCACATAGACCTGTGCGTGGATGATAATATCTAATCTAGGACAAGGGTGAGCAGCGCTCTGATTTTTTTTGAAACACCCGTGTCTCTCAAATGTCAAGTTCATACAATTATTTAGCTGTAACTTGATTAAAATATTATTGGGACGCTGCGCTGATGAATATCAAAGAGGTCAGGAACTTAAAAAGACATATTGCTCGAGATACATCACATAGCCTTCTGTAGAACACAACAATTTAGAATAATATTATAATACTTAAGTAATTGAATAGTTATAGCAATGGTTTCAGGTTTTTTTAGATTTTTCAGATTCATCAGATTTTCACTATTTTCTAGGCCTTCCAGAGATACCAGATTTTCCAGATTCATATAATATTGTAGATTTTCCGAATTATCCAGACTTCTCAGACTTTCCAGACTTGCCAGATTTTGCATATTTTCCCTATGTTCATTTTCCGGATTTTTCCATGCTCATATTCTCTAAATTATCTGAATTTTCCATATTTTCATAATTTTGATGTTATTTCCAGATTTTCCAGATTTTCCATAGTTTCCAGATTTTTCATAGTTTCCATATTTTCCAGATTTAACATATTTTCAAGATTTTCTTGATTTTCGAGATTGTCCATGTTGTTCCAGATATTCCAAAGTGTCCAGAATTTCCAGATTCTCTAGAGTGTTCGGGTTTTCCGAATTTACCATATTTTTCATATTCTCCATGTTGTCTATGTTTTCCAGATTTTTCTAGATTTTCCCGCTTTTCCAAATATCCCAGATTTTCTAGATTGTCTAGATTTTCCAATTTCCAATATCTTCCAGGATTTTCCGGATTTACATATTTACCCGGTTTTCAAGCTCTTCGTAATTTTACAGATTTTCCGGATTTTCCAAATTTTTCAGGTTTTCAGCTTTTCCAGATTTACTAGGTTTTCAAGATTTTCCAGACTTTGCAGATTTCATAGATTTTCCAGTGCACCCGCTTTTCAGGATTTTCCAGAGTCTACAGAGTTTTCATACCTTCCATATTAACCAGATTCACAAAATTTTTCATTTTTTCCTCATTTTCTTGACACTACTTCGGTTTTTCCGATTTTCAAATTTTCCGGATTTTTCAGTTTACCTAAACTTTTCATTTTTTTCCTATCTTCCATGTTTTCCTGATCTTTCGAAGTCTCCATATTTTCCAGATTCCTTAAATTTCTCAGATTTTACCGATTTTCCGGAGATACCACAATTTTTTATTTTTTCAAATTATTCAGATCTTTCGAATGTGCCAGACAAAGTTTCTCCATATTATCGCTTCTGTGAATATGTCCGAAGAATGTAAGCATTCTCCTCGACACAATGGAGGATAGTCTCTTTGGATTACCGAGCTCACCCAGTATGGAAACATTAGTTCCATGGGCGGTATACAGAATTCTCAGCATTCTCCTCCACGTCCACATTTCAAAAGCATCTATGCGAGCTCGATCTGCTTTTTTAACAGTCCAAGGTTCCAAGGCATACAAAAATATGGAGAACACAAGACTGAACCAGTGATATTTTGGTAGCCTTAGTGATGTTATGGTCACGCCATATTTTATTAAGCCTCGGCATCCCTGACGTACTCCTTTTCTAGTTGCTGTTTGACCAGACAGGTTACAATCAATTCTTACACGAGCTGAGCTAGACTCATAAAGTTGCTGTATGAGAAATACTAGGTGGTAAGGGACTCCCATAGAGATAAGGATCTCCCATAGTTTAGGCCACTTTACGTTATTAAACGCCTTAGAATAGTCCACAAAGCAGATAAAAACGGTAAAATAATGCTCTCTGGCTTTTTCAATAATCTGTCTTAAGTTTAAGATCTGTTCACGCGTATCGCGTCCTTTTACGAAACCTGCCTGCACCTGAGATATTTGCCAGCCAATAAAACCCTCCAAACGAGACTGTAAAATATATAGTAGAACCTTGCTTGCTTGAGAGATTAACGAAAGTAGGCGATAATTGTCTTGATTTGTAGAAGATCCTTTTTTATGAAGTGGAACAAAAATGGATGTGCACCATTCATCTGGCCGGAGGACTAGACCCTCTTACAAATATTATATAAAAGAGAGATGCCGTCTTCACCCAAGCATTTTTAAGTTTCGGCAGAAATTGCATCAATTCCTGTAGCTCTATCAGTTTTTAACTTGTTGAGGGCATGTTCCACTTCAGACAAAAGAATATCAGGTTCATATTCAAAATCCAATGAGAGGGCCTGAGGGCCATCCTCATGATACAGGTTTTCGCAATAATTTCGCCATACCTCAATAACCTCATGCAAGTTGGTAATTAGCTGTCCCTCGGGATTTTTTACAGCTACCTATGTTAGCTATACCTGTGGGAAAATATTCACGAAAGAACCAATCCTATGCATTGTCAGATGCTATCATCCCAAATTTAAATTATGTCGGCATAACTATGTATGTTTATATTCAGTCAATTTATGGGTCATTAATAACAGTATTAAAATCCGTAATTACGAATTATAATTGGACGTTTATGATATCATAAAATCAACCTGTGACTTTTTTGTCACCAGTATCAAGTACGAAGTGGCAAAATGGTAACACGTTCCTGAGCTTACTATTTATGCCTTCAATTACAAACTGTGGTCCAGAATTAGTCAGATCGTAGTTTATGTATAAGAGAAAATGATGACATATACAGGGTGTCCCATAATTAACGCGTTGTTGGACACCACGGCTAAAGCCGTCTTCGGGGAGTGATCGTGATACGCCACGACGGCTATATCAGTCAAAAAGTTATCTGCTTGTTACGGCAGAACGGCGACGACCGTCAGAATGTCGGTATACTGCAATGTTAGTGCCGTAACGTAAAGCTCGTCATTTCTGAAATTGCCAAATTCTAACTCACTATACGCTATCCCAACTATTCGTTTTAAGGTGCATGGGTAAAACGGCCCGACGGCTATAACCGTCCATAACCTCCAATGTGATGCATTGACCACGTGTATAGCTGCCATATTGCAAGTGTGTTTTTGTTTGATTTTCATGTTTTAAGTACTGATGGGAGGTAGGTAACCAGATATTTTCATCCTAAACAGATATTCGTCGTCCACCTATTAACATATAGAATATGTTGTTTCATATCAATACAAAACTCGAGGCACGTGTGAGACATTTTCCAGAGAAGCTGCCCCTACCAGAGGATCATAAAATAAAATCATATTTTCTTAGATGCAAACAATCTTTCAAGTCTGGAAAACGCAAAGAAACTAGCTATAGATGCAAGAGTTGTGAAAATAAACCTGCTTTGTGTCCAGACTGCTTTGAAGAGTGGCGTGAAACAAATTTGTGCCTAAATTCTGTTTTGTTCGGGGATACCTCTGTTTGCTAGTAAATTTGATTTTTTGTTTTTATACCGTCTATATTCTGAGAAATGTGTTTTTGTTTATAAATTTGTTACAATAAAATGTTGTTTTGGTATTAGCTTTTGTCTCGAAAATTGTCCTTTTCTTCCCACAAGATGTGTTTTACGATAACACTGATCAGACGGCTATAGCCGAGGTTGCCATTCTAGAACATAAAGTCTGCTGTGATATGACACGACGGATATAGCTGTCTTTTTTTTGTCACCAAAAACCTCAAAAATGAAAAAAGAGTCAAAAATGAATACCCCTAAAATATTTTGATAACGCAAATCATGTTACAAACGCAAAAAAATGAGAATGTTTTGAGGTGCCATATTACGAAGCCTCCCGGCCAGCAGAGTGTCCAACAATGTGTTAATTGTACATTCAATTAACCAAACTTACCTCAATACCGAAGTACAGGGTATCAAAGTTGTAGTTAGCATATCAGCAGGATGACGTAAAGGCACGAAATTAGGAGCTCGAGGTTTTTTGAGGAAAGAAATTCAAATCAGTTCTTAGTAAGAACCTGTAGATGGCGCCACTTACTATACATTAAGCCCCTTTAAAATGATGTAACCTATTCCTAAGAAAAAACCGATCCCACCAACTATAAGCCTATAGCTCCTGAAATACCTGGATAACAATAATATCATGAGTGATCACCAGTATGGCTTCCGTAAGCATAGGTCTACGGGTGACCTCCTGGCCTACGTCACTCACTTGTGGAACAGACCAATAGAAAATCATGGCGAATCCCGTGTTGTTGCACTTGACATATCGATAGAGTGGCATGAGGGACTTCTGGTCAAGCTTGCTGCTTATGGACTACCACCTGGCCTGCGCCAGTGACTGAATAGCTTCTTGAAGCACCGATCTCTGTTACAGTTGAAGTCTGTTCGTCAGAAGTATTTTTTTCAATAAACGCCGGTGTTCCTCAGGGATCTGTCCTATCATCTACACTGTTTCTGCTGTATATCAACGAGCAGCTGGAAGTAACAGCCAATCCAATCTGCAGCTTGGCAGACACAGTACATTAATAGGCAAGCCACTATCATCCCAGGAGTCGGTACGTCAGCGACAGCAACTTGCCTCACAGGTATCAAAACAATTGTTGAGTGGGAATTAATAAATGAAGTACAGTTTAACGTAAAGAAAACTCAGGCAGCAACAGTGACAAAGAAGTCTCACCTTGGCTTACCAACTGTGGAAACGGAGAGTCACCCAATAGTCGAGTTACCTTCCACCAAGCTTTTGGGGATCAACATCAACAATAACATGACCTAACACAACCATGTCGTTAGTTTTGCTAAAATGGCATCCCAAAAGCTTGGAGTTTTGTTCCGCTGTAGGAATCTGTATACAGCAGAGCAACTACTGCTGCTCTACAAGACACAGATACGACTATCGTTGAAGTATTGCTACCATGTGTCCAAAGCAGTCTCTAAAGCTTCTGGACACCATCCAGAAGAGAGCAATTAGACTAATCGATATACCTAACCTCACAAAAGACCTCCTGAACATCGAAGAAGGGTGGCTGACCTGTCCCTGTTTTACAGATTCTATCATGGAAGAATGTACTGTGTAAGGCTTTCGCGGCCATCGTCCAATGAATTTGTAGTTCTTGGGTTTTTAGGCCGGCGTCGTTTAGCGTTAAAGCTTGACGTTTCGCCACCACGAGTGGATGGCATCTTCAGAAGCTATTTCCAAAGTACTTTGGAAGTCGCCGAAGTGAAATAGCTTCTGAAGATGCCATCCACTCGTGGTTGCGAAACGTCAAGCTTTAACGCTAAACGACGCCGGCCTAAAAACCCAAGAACCACAAATTCATCTATCACGGAAGATGTTCGAGTGAACTCTTCCAGATAACACCGAAGGCCGTCCGAACGAGGAACACTAGAGAGGCTCTGCGAGCTCATCCTTACCAGGTCGAGGTCCCTACTCCCCGAAACAGTCTCCTCCAGCACTCCTTCTTTTGGAGAACTTCGACCCTGTGGAATGAGCTCCGGGGAATGTTTCCCGACGGCTACAACTTGCAACATTTCAAATCTTACGTGTACCGATACTGATCCTCTCGGAGTGCTTCTACAGCGCCATAGGCTTTCAGCCTTTGCGGGAGGCTGACCATAAAAAAAACATTAGTGTAAATGTTGAAGGCTATACGAGTCAATCCACCAGTACGCAGACAGCTGTTTCACGCTTATTAGCGATCGTCAGTGCGCCATAGGTCGATTGACGGAAGTAGAGAGCATCAATTTTTCCATGTTTAATAAACATGAGAAAGATGTGCGAGTAGACAGAAGGAATTCTGCCGGTGCGCCATCTAGTACCCGAAGGTGACGGCAACCAAAGGGAGAAACGCTACTAGCAGCAGTAAACTCTCCTTGGTGGAACGACAAGGCTCGCTCGCTTTTGCCACTAGAGGCACGGATTTTGACGCAAGCAGCGTAAAGCCGATATATGAGTGTTGTTCTATACCTCCGTCAATCCACCAGTACGCAGACAGCTGTTTCACGCTTATTAGCGATCATCAGAGCGCCATAGGTCGATTGACGGAAGTAGAGAGCATCAATTTTTCCATGTTTAATAAACATGTGAAAGATGTGCGAGTAGACAGAAGAAATTCTGCCGGTGCGCCATCTAGTACCCGAAGGTGACGGCAACCAAAGAGAGAAACGCTACTAGCAGCAGTAAACTCTCCTTGGTGGAACGACAAGGCTCGCTCGCTTTTGCCACTAGAGGCACGGATTTTGACGCAAGCAGCGTAAAGCCGATATATGAGTGTTGCTCTATACCTCCGTCAATCCACCAGTACGCAGACAGCTGTTTCACGCTTATTAGCGATCATCAGAGCGCCATAGGTCGATTGACGGAAGTAGAGAGCATCAATTTTTCCATGTTTAATAAACATGTGAAAGATGTGCGAGTAGACAGAAGAAATTCTGCCGGTGCGCCATCTAGTACCCGAAGGTGACGGCAACCAAAGAGAGAAACGCTACTAGCAGCAGTAAACTCTCCTTGGTGGAACGACAAGGCTCGCTCGCTTTTGCCACTAGAGGCACGGATTTTGACGCAATACGAGTATATCGGCTTTACGCTGCTTGCGTCAAAATCCGTGCCTCTAGTGGCAAAAGCGAGCGAGGCTTGTCGTTCCACCAAGGAGAGTTTACTGCTGCTAGTAGCGTTTCTCTCTTTGGTTGCCGTCACCGTCGGGTACTAGATGGCGCACCGGCAGCATTCCTTCTGTCTACTCGTTGAAGGCTATGTTTTTCAAGTATTTTTGTGTCAAAAATGTATACTTTATACATGTCGTTCCGGGTAACCCTCAGAGTAAAAACGGAACATAGATGTAGTAAACAAACCACTTCAGCTTGGCGTGCTCAAAGCCATCATCTTTGACACTTTAGCCTCCAAACATTGATCAGCTGTGACCTCGTAGTGACAGTTCAAATTGTAAAGAATGCTGAGTAGCGCCAACTAACCTGAAAATTCTTCCAATGCAACCCATGTTAGAAACACTGCACTTTTTGAGTTCCATCTCGAAAAACTGTTAAACTACGCTCGAATATAGCACAGCAAGTCCGTAAAGCTTCACTACACTTACCAACATATAGCGGATTCGATTTTACTCACCAAGCATAAAAGACGCACAAACAAAACAATCGAACTTCTACCGTAAATAAGTCGCATGAAAATTATATCGGCGTTGCCAGCTCCTCAAAATTTAGATAAGACCTCAGAATTTGCGTTTATGATGAAGAAATATCCAGTAACGCAATAGAGGTCAACATATCTATTGATTTTGCTGTAATCATTCCTGAATCATCAACATACCGTCTTTTTTAACGTTGAATGCATTATTTCTGGATACTATACAATTAAGACGACAGTAAATAATTATGATTGCCGTATTTGGTGGTCAATATGACGACGTAAGAAAAGATGTCGGCCTATTAGAATTAGTTGTTCACTACCTCTATGTTCAGTTGTTACTCTGAGGAGTAACCCTCTTCCTTTTTCCTGCTTAACAATGAGTTATTACACAGTCAAATTTCCAAATGTTAATTTTGTAATATAAGCAGTTTTCACAATTGGACGTACGCAGAAATAATCTTAAACGGTATCCCTCGTACAACAATTAAATCCTTAATGTGTCAATATATGCATAAAATTATTAATTGACCATCTCAATAATTAACGATTACCATCGCTGGGCAATTAGATAAATTCGATGAATTTTCTCACACATATATAAAGGGGGTTACAGTTCATATTCTAGTGGTGTATGTTTGACTCCATTTTGGAAATTAACACACTTTTCAAGCTACAATGAAGTGTTTTTTTGTGATTATTACCATCTGTTATGGGTGTATGGCTACCAGTGATATTCGTAAGTGAATTGGTTTTTATACATAATTTTAACTATGGTAAGCAAACAAAAAGGCAAATCCTACATAGCTATGTACCGCCGTTGTTTCTGGTTAGGCTTTGATGTTGTGAGTAATTCTTATAATCTTGTCCCTTTAGTCTATTTCGTGTATCTTTTTCTGCTAAGTTAGTTGTTTTCGTCTACTTGAACAGGTTTTTGTTTATATTTCATGGCCTGCTACGTTGCTTATAGGTAGGAAAATTGAAAAACGCCGATTTGTTTGAAAATTTGAAATTAAATGAAAACTACCACAGATTGATATTCATAACCTTATATCATCAGAAAGGTTAACATATTCTACGTTTAACCGTATAAAAAAAATTAGGCATTCCCATTTGAAAAAATCAAGTTACCGCTGATTGAAGTTTCCTTAATTAATCAACCGATTTCTCCAAGAATAAACGTAATTTAAATTTGACAGTCTCATCAAAGTTGACGCATTTTATGCTAAGTAATACGGCAAATTTTATAATCTCTGCGATATTCAATTCTTTCCTGATATCTACTTATACCGAAAATGGTGAATTACACCTAAACGGTTCGCTTTAAGTCCCATGTATGATACATAAAGTCACACTAGAATTCACCAAGGAATCTGAATATGCAACAATATACGGGGTGTTTATTTAAAAAACATATCTTTGATACATTTCGTGTTTTTGGGACACCCTGTATAACATGAAAATATTTTTAAAATGTAGCCTTCATGGGTCTCTATCCATCCGAGATTATTATTTTCTTTTTTATCAAATACTTTAGCCATAATGCTGCGTGTCGGGTAACATGAATAACCTTGTATTATAATTATATATGCAAAGATTGTTGTCAAAACAAGTTGTTGTTTCTGGATGTGTATTCCACTGGAAGAACCCAATGCAAAAGTGTTACCCTAGGTGAACCTTTTCAGTATTCTGCACTTGGTGAACCCGACCCTTAGACAAATAGAACAAAATATCATTGATGGAAGATGTATTTCGGGCACATATTTTCCATAAAATCTCCATAAAACGAAGATATATAGTTTTCCTAGAAATGCGTCTTGTAGCTACAAATACAAATGACACCGAGGAAAGTACTAACAATAAAATGAAGTTCTTACGGATATCTATTTTTTCTCATGATCTACAGCAAATGATTTCTTGGAAAAAATCATAATTCGATTCACCAAAAACAAAGTATGGGATGTCTACGCACTGAAGGTTAATTCGCTGGCTAACAGATTTATAAATACAAGGAGCGATTACTTAAAGAATTGTATAGTTTGTGTGATGCAGTTAAATTTTATTCAAAGAGATTAAGAGACATTTGAAGGGTCCAGAGGAAAAACAGCATTACTCCATTTTTATGCGAAACTTATGGCATATTGTATTTACTATTAGATAACGAAATCGTTAAATGGTGAAAACAGATGGAGTGCGCAAAATAACAGCTACAAGATAGGCTTTACCCGGGAAAAGTAGCATGAGTAGTTAAAATTATATTTTCGATTTTGTCCAAATCTGTCCGGATGGACTATTGCCGTTCTTCCCCTGTACCCTTCGTTTATGGATCGTTCTTTATTTTGAAGCATTATTGTATAGAAAGCACTTCTTTTATTTTGCTGAAACTGGGTGTTTGAATTAATATGCTATTTCTGTGACATGTTTTACCTCTCAGTTTTAAGGCGCCGTCAAATTTTACAAAAATATATGTCACTCAGTTCCATAGATCTATCTGTGTATCTATATGATCATGACGGGAATGCATTTTGACACTTTTTTACTAGCACCAAGGGCCGTTTGTATTTTTTCATGGTCAGCCTCCCGCAAAGGCTGAAAGCTTATGGCGCTGCAGAAGCGCTGCGAGAAGATAAGTGTCTGTGCACGTTAGGTTTGAAACGCTGCAGGTTGTAGCCGCCGGGAAACAAATTCCCCGGCAACTCATTTCACAGCGTCAAGGTTCTCCAAAAGAAAGAATGCTGGAGGAGACTGGTTCGGAGAATAGGGACCTCGACTTGGAAAAGATGAGCTTGCAGAGCTTATCTAGTGTTCCTCGTTCGGACGGCCTTTAGTGTTATTATCTGGAAGAGCTCACCCACACATCTTCCGTGATAGAATCTGTAAAACAGGGACAGGTCAGCCACCCTTCTTCGATGTTCCAGGCTGTGGAGATCCTTTGTATGGTTAGGCGTATTGATTAGTCTAATTGCTCTCTTCTGGATAGTGTCTAGAAGCATGGGAGTAATACTCCAACCTCCAATGATGTGTGCCTTGTAGAGCGACAATAGTTGCTCTGGTGTATACAGCTGCCTACAGCCGAACAAAACTCCAAACTTGTATCTGAAAGGTAACTTGTTTAAAATTAAGGTCTAATTTGCATCTATTCAATATGTTAAGGTAATATGTACGAGTATACTTGTTTTTAGGCGTTTATTTGTATTATACAGGGTGTCAATTAAGTATGCTACAAACTTTAACCACGAATAGTACTCCGGAAAATAGAAAGAAAATGTCATATGAACATGGGTCCGGGAATGCTTCCTAAGGGAGCTACGCTCCTTTGCATGGGGCACCCTGAATACGGTTTTTCCTCGATATTCTCGAAACCATTCATAACAAAATTACGAAATTAGGTACGATGGGTAAACTTTTGACGCTGAATCTGATTCTGAATTCAGAATTTCATAATTTTAATAAGAAGCGTATCATACGGGAGGAGTTAAGGGTAAAAATAACCCCATTCTCTAAATAGTAACTTGTTGACATTTTTATTTCAGAATATGGTATTTCAGAGACTTTTACGTAAAAATGGTCTCTGGGTACATCTCGATAGGGCTAACCGTTTTCGAGAAAAATGCAGATTATTGAATCGATGCAGGCTATTGTAAATAAATAAATGTTTTCTTCTCGAAAACGGTTAGCCCTATCGAGATGTACCAAGGGACCATTTTTACGTAGAAATCTCTGAAATACTATATTCTAAAATAAAAATGTCAAAAAATTACCATTTAGAAAATGGGATTATTTTTACCCTCAACTGCTCCCGTATGATACGCCTCTGATGAAAATTATAAAATTCTGAATTCGGAATCAGATTCAGCGTCAAAACTTTACCCATCGTACCTAATTTTGTAATTTTGTTATGAATGGTTTCGAGAATATCGAGGGAAAACCGTCTTCAGGGTGCCCCATGCAAAGGAGCGTAGCTCCCTTAGGAAGCATTTCCCGACCCATGTTCATATGACATTATTTTTCTATTTTTCGAAGTACTATTCGTGGTTAAAGTTTGTTAACACACTTAATTAACACCCTGTATAGCTGACTAAAAATACTATATTCACACCTTTCCTTCATTTCTATGGTATTTACTCAAAATCTTTGCCTAAAATCACTGGACTTCAAGTGATTCAGATTTGATTTGCATTGATTGTTTTACCTTCGACCGTATTTATATCTTCCTAGACACTATTGACTTCAAACTAATAACCACTAGATTACATTACGACACATTATGTAGAACTATGTACTCAATGATCCTCATTGAAGATGACTGTATAGTGTCAGATTTTATGAAAGGAAGAAACCGGGATTACTACACACACAACTGTTTGGATGTTTCATTATGACTATTAATAACTGTAAAGGAGACCTTACTCTTGAAGAAACCATTTGCTTTCTTTACCTACGGTTAACAACCTGGTTATTAATGCATCATGGTTTAAACCTAGAATATGTTTTGTTGCATTTTTTGACTTCTGTGTCATCGCCATCGACTGCTTTGGTCATTAGCCTCCTGTTCTGTGTAGGCTTGTTACTGTTTCCCGGCGCCACTCTAGGAGCAGCACTGTTAATTAGAAGCCAACAGTGAAGGGTCAGGTGGGGATTATCTCTGAGCTTTCTTTTATGGATATTTATTTTTGACCGAAAAAAACCAGAAATAAATTCAAATAAAAAATTGCGTCAACTAGATTCACTGTGTTTTAGTAATTTAAGCAAAATATTCTGCAAGTTTCAGAAAGTTTTTTACTAGCCCCAAGAAAGATCGCGAATAGAAAGAATGAGAAATATGAATTAAGTAATTATAGATATGGGAATACTAATAAAAAAGTGTGAAATATTGAAATTAATCAATAATACACTGTTAACACTTTGTTTTTGATTTCGCCTAAAATATTGTTTTTAGTAGCCACGGTTCATCGTGTTGAAGCTAGAGAAGATTGTAAGCATTCTCGTCGACACAATGGAGGATAGTCTCTTTGGATTACCGAGCTCATCCAGTATGGAAACATTAATTTGATGGGCGATATAAGGAGCTCTCAGTATTCTATGTATGAGTATACATACGTTGCTCGGAATAAGCATGCTAATTTCGAGCATTTCTTTCCCATCTTGTAATTTTTTCTTCCTCCTCTTTGTTCATAGTCCACGTCTCACAAGCATATGTCGCTGTTGGTCTTATAACAGTTGTATACATTCTCTGTTTGGTCTTTCTGGATACATATTTGGATTTCAAGATTTTTCAGGGCTCCATACTTCTGATTTCTTTTGATGATCATTGCCTGTATTTCTTGTTTCTGCTGTCCCTTTTGCTCTATGATTACCCCAATAGGTAAATAAATTCCGTAGTCCTTTCAAAAGTATATTTTATGTTGTTGGCCGTAAAAGTTAGGTTCCGTTAATCATCGGAAGTTTTTTCCATTTGGCCCATGACCATATATTTTGTCTTACCTTGATTTATCTCCATCCCAAATCTGCCTGCTTTCGCAGCTATCCTTGCCGCAATTTTCTCTAGTTCTTTCTTTGTTTTTGTTACTAGTGTTAAGTCATCTGCATATGCTATACATTGGTGTTCGTTATTAAATATGGTTCCATTTATCTTGATTTTGCTTTTTCTAATTATTGCTTCAAGCATCTAACGTCAGTGGCATGCAGCTCTCCTAAACAAGCTCCCGTCTGATGGGCTCCCTGCTAAGCTCTGCGGTTGGCTTGCAGACGTCCTCTCAGGTCGGAAAATCTCTGTCACGGTAGACGGCTTTTCCTCTTCTTTCCATAGCATCAATGCCGGGGTTCCGCAGGGATCGGTATTGGCTCCGACATTGTTTCTGCTTCATATCAATGATCTACTCTCTAGCACTACAAACCCAATCCACAGTTTTGCGGATGACAGTACGCTGCATGCAGGCATCATGAGCAATAGACCGATCTCTGTGGTCGAGCTGGAATGCAGAAGACTGGCAGTGGCAGCTTCACTTTCAAAGGATCTCGATACCATTACCGCTTGGGGGCTTAAGAATATGGTTAAATTTAATGCCTCCAAGACCCAGTATTGTACGCTATCAAACAAGAAGTGCCCAAGCCAACACTAGGTTCTAATGAACAACCAGGCTCTGCCAAGGAGCCACTCATTCAAGCTGTTAGGAGTCAACATTACAGAAAATCTGATCTGGCACGAACACGTCGCGTCAATTGCAACAGCTGCTGGTAAAAAGCTTGGGTACCTATTTAGAGCCAGAAAGTGTTTCTCACCATGTAACCTCTTCACGCTATATAAATCCCAGATAAGACCTTGCCTGGACTATTGCTCTCACGTCTGGGGAGCTGCTGCCCTCACTACCCTGTCTATACTAGGTGCCGTCCAGAGAAGGGCAATTCGACTAATTGGCGATCCGGCCTTAACGCGCCACCTTCAGTCACTTTCTCACCGGCGTGTTGTTGGTGACCTTTACTCTTCTACCGATATTCCAACGGAATCTGCTCCTCTGAGCTATCCTCTATCATTCCGCCGCTCACTGCTCCTATCAGATGTACCCGTGCGACCGCTGCATCTCATCCTAAGACGGTCGTTCTTCATACATCAAGAACTGAGCGGTACAACCGCACATTTATTCCCAGGGTGTCCAAGGCTTGGAATGGACTGCCAGAAGATGTATTTATTGGGCCTGCGGGTATTGGCCCATTCAAATCTCGCGTTAACAAACTTCCCCTAACATAACCCTTTCACAGCAGCCGCGGTACTCTGGTATTTAGGCCCTGCCTGCGCGAGAATAGCCGCATAGATAATTTTTCATGCATCGTTCACTTGATCCATGATCATTAAAGGGTTAAGAAGCATTGGTCTACCTTATCACTCGTCCTACTAGTTTGACTGCCCTATTTGTGCAAAACTTTCCATACCTTTGCAAGGGAAAAATTACTGTGAATGCCATTATAATGCAGAAAGGCACTGCGATTTCCAGTAGGTTCTGGATTAGGTCTCTATCTATAACGGCACTAAGAGACTACCTAAATTAAAAACCAATTACCTGATAGCAGTTATCTCCAGGTATATAAGAAATAAGCTGGTTCGTTTAGACCGTCAGTGTAAATATTTATTTATTCATTACTCTATCATTATAATAGTTACTTACTCAAACATGATTTGTAAAGTGTTTTTTGTTGTTTCATTTGTACTGTTCGGCCAGGCATTGAGTTTACCACGACGTAAGTATTCCTTTGAAGTATTAAACAAATAACTCATTCATTTTTATATAATTTAGTATGCAAAAGTGGATACTTGACACTGGAGTTGTTGCAGAATCGATTTTTGCAAATCCTTGATTTTTAATTATGTTGAGCTATGCATTTTAAGCTTGTCATTCATTCGCAGAGTCAAGGTTCGTTCATAACATAAA